>CM042014.1:107320987-107920987 GCA_023525715.1 Cichorium intybus
CAAAAACATTAATCTTTTAGAAATTTCTTTTTACAAAGAAAAAAATTAAGACACAAAAACAAAATTGGTGGAATAAAAAAAACCACAAAACCAAGGGTACGGGATTCCTGATTACTATATTACCCTTTTTTAATTTGTTTTATTCACCCACTTGTTTTGATTTTCAGACAACTAATCCCTAAACTTTAAGATTTGTCAATTTTTTCATATTGAATACTTTTTTCAAGATTATAGGTTCAGATTTGTTATTGCAGTCCTCACCAAAGTTGGGGTACTCATCCGATCCGAATCATATATATATATATATATATATATATATATATATATATATATATATATATATATATATATATATATATATATATATATATATATATATATATATATATATATATATATATATATATATATATATATATATAATTAAAAGTCTAGAAAACATAAATTCGATATCTTTTGTCCTTCAAAGCCTAACAGATATTATATTAGCTCTTGTGGTAGACATTATGTCATAGATATCAACGCATTGACCTTTCAATTGTAAACTATATTCAAAATCAAACAATCTTAAAGGTTGAATCAAAATTTAACGTAATGTATTATCATTTAAACAGGACCATAAGTAATTTGTCTCATGTTTTAATTATCTCCTATCACCTATAAATTATATCAATATTCATTTATATATTATATATTATAATACATAATTTGACGAAGATGGTGACTTTGGTTTATATAGGATGCTATTATATATATCTCAACACACAAAATGAGAGGGATGTATTTAGTAAAACACACATACACCTACATATAAAAAGGGATATAAAAAGTAACAAGCGATACGAATAGAATTACACATAAGTAAATTAGCATGTTTGGATTATATTTATCTTTTTAATGCATCTAAAAGCATCTTTAATAGTAGTTTATTTAAAATAATTTGATTTTTGAATTATATTTTTAAACACTTTTTAAATTAGCATTTGATAATATTTCTTTGTGTATCCAACCATTTAATCCCTTTTGTATTTTCTCCAATTTGATCCTTACATTTGATAATATTTCTTTGGTTATCGATAACTACATACAAATTTCAGTAGATTTTTGTAGCATCCATTTCTCTGATAATGTTTTCTCTAATTGTATAGAAGTAAATGATGAAACATCATGCACAAAATCATAATTTAGGATTAGGTTCTTACGTGCTTGGCGGCGAAGAACAGACTCAAGACAGTATGATCTAATAATTTCACAACTTTTTTCATTGTTTAATTTTATTTTCACTATTTATTTGTTCTTTCATGATCATGGCGTTATAAGATTCGTGTTATAAACAAGATTTAGAGGAAAGCCATTGACATACTTTAGAAGTTATTGTCATGAATAATAGTTTCTTGATGTTGATAATCAACTATAGTTATCGGAAGCAGGGGCGGATCTATGTAGGAGCCCGGGTGGGCACGTGCCCCCCCTGAAATTTTACCTCGTAGTGTAAAAAAAAATTATATATAGGTGTCCCCCGTCTAAAAAAATGTGCTCCTCATTACCTCTCGTGTCCATTTTTTCTGGGTCAGTGCCCCACGTGTCCATTTATCCTAGGTCCGCCCATGATCGGAAGGCTATATGTGTGTACGTCACTCAACATCTTTATTTTCTTCTTTTTGCAAATGAGACAACAAGGCTAATAGTCCAAGTTCTCTTTATTTTTATAACTTAACCCAACATTTATTGTTTATTGACTATCTAGTTTTATATCTATACTAGTTTAAAACCCGTGTGTTATACGGTTTGATTAAAAAAATTAATAGAAATAATCAATCCACCTATATTTTAGGGATTTTTTGAATTTAGATGAATTCTATTTAAATTTACAAAGGATAGGATATGTATTTTTAGGGGTTTTTTGAATTTAGATTATGATATCCGGAAATCATAAACCTGATTTATTGAAATTTATTTTGAATTTAAATTGAATTAAACTTAAAGTGTCATGTGAAATAAAGGCATTAAAAGGTTGTCACGTAACACTAAAATGCTTTCTTTATTAGTATGTATAGAAATAGTTACTTAGAAAAAAATAAAACAATCTTATATTTATATTATTTGATTGTTTTCAAGTAAAAGTAAAAATCTTATATTTATCTTTTTTCTAACAAAGTCTTACCTCAGCAACCATTGTTTTATAGCTTATTATTTAATTTTTAAATTTGGTTATTTTGATATTTAATAATAATAAATAAATAATATCTTTTGTTTTCCAAACACCCCTTTGAACAATATATGAATAACTTATTAGAAAATTTGCCTCGCAACCATTGTTTTATAGCTTATTATTTAATTTTTAAATTTGGTTATTTTGATATTTAATAATAATAAATAAATAATATCTTTTGTTTTCAAACACCCTTTGAACAATATATGAATAACGAATTAGGAAATTTGCCTCTAGTGATGAATCAACATCCAACACTTTGTGAATTTGTCTTGTTGTTTGATTCCGTAGTTAGCGTATATTAAGCCACTTATATTTTTTTCGGAACTTTCAAACTTATTAATTAATTAATTAATATGTAATATTAGAAACTTTACAATTACAATCGGATAAATTAGAACATCGAAACTTTCAAACTTATTAATTAATAAGTAATATTGCCAAGGCCTTAAAATGATGACATGTGGCACTAAGGCCTTAAAAGGATGTCATGTGGCATTAAAGTGTCTTGTTTATTAGTATGTATAGATTTGTTTTGTTCATTTAATAGTCATTTAATATGTTCAAGATTCTTTTTTTTTTTCTTTTGTTTGTAACGTGCTAAAGATGACAAGTCAAAAAAATGTTTCATATTTTTCTTAATCTTTATTTATATCATTTATATTTGTGTTAGTACAATTATATAAAATTAAATAAGAAAAAATATTAAAGCACATCGCCCATCTGTAAATGCTTATTGGAAAATATTTAATGTAGGTTAAATCGATCTGTGTTGAAAATTATACATTTTTAATGGTTATGTTGTCTTGAATAGTATGTTGATTTCTAGAGGGAGTGTTGGTGTATCTCATATTGGTGCGACACGGCTTTATAAATATGTATATATGTTGGAGTCTCCTCTCTCTAAAAAACACTTTTAGACTCCACATATATTTACAATTAATGAAGAGGAGAAGACTAATCATTGACCATGAAACAAAAGTATGTTTGTGATTTTGTATCCTAACGAGCAAAAGCCCAAGAGAGCTTTTTTTTTTCTTCCAAGTTTTCAATTGCGTTATCGATAACATATGTTACTAAAGTTTTTGTCTAGCAATCCTTTTAAATGATATTGAACATAGTTATATCCATCCAAATTATTACAAACACTCAAACATTTACCAAACATCCTCCCAAAATTTTGATACTAAAAAAAATTTTATTAAATATTTGTAATTCCTATTATTTTCTTGCCGGTGACAAGTTATTATTATTATTAAGAGTGACAACGAAAGGAACCAGCACACAGTTGATTAATTAAAGTGTTGTGTTGCCCTCTCAATTAGCAAGAGGCTCCTAACAAGGACTTAATTAATTCTGAACTTTGTAATTAATTGAAATTAAGAATCTTGGAAGTTGGTTAACTGCTAAGCACTATATTGTTAATAGTTTAATAAAACAAGAGTTTTTGGGTCCGATATTATTATATTCTTTGAATCTTTATAATAATAATAAATAAATAAAATGTATATTTAATGGATCTTGTTTAACTACTTGTTAAAAGGTAATGAAACGGACCACAGTTTTTATTATTTATTTATTGATCACATTTATTATTCTTCATGAGGAAGAGTATCTTGGCCAAGAGTTCAATAGTTTTGAAGAATATTTTATTCTGAAAAGGCATAGTTGACTTTTGGAAATTATAAAACAAAGTTTTAAGAGAAATGGTGAAACCCATTTGTTCATTTAAAGAAATTTACGATCAGCATCGAATTGAATGTTTGAATTGTTTTATTTTATTTTTAAATAGTAAGTAAAACATTCCTACTTTAAATTATATTTAACTCATTCTTTGAACAAAAAATTAATAACAACATACAAGGATGTACCGACAACAATATATATCAAGTAAATAGATATCAAAACCGTAGAAAAATAAAAATAAATATTCTAGTTTTAATAGATATAAACTCCAAAATAAAACACATAACAGGATATAGTAGAGAATGGACGAAATATTGATCTATGAAAAATTTTATGTAAGGTTGAATGTATGTATGTATGTTTTTTCTTTAACAGCCAAAAGCTATATATAAAAAGAAAAAAACTAACAAACTAGCTAGAGAATTACAAAGGTATAAATTGGGCTTCTAACCAATTAATCCAACTAATCACACATTCTGGATATCAAAAAACAATCCAACTATATGTTGGGGATGTTAATAGAGGTGCACAAAAAAACCGGTTTTTTAAATAACCGAAAATAATAACCGAACCGGTTTTTTTAATAACCGGTTTTTTAATAACCGGACCGGTTTTTTAACCGAACCGGTTTTTAGCCGGTTTTTTATCTCAAACTGAACCGGTTAAAAAACCGAAAAAAACCGGTTTTTCTTCAGGTTAACCGAACCGAACTGGTTTAAAAACCGAAAAAATCGGTTTGAAACTCAATCTCGTTTAAAAAATAACCGGTCAAAACCGGACCGGTTATAACCGAAACCGGTTTTTAAAAAAACCGGTTTTAAAAAAACCGATTTTTAAATAACCGAAACCGGTTTTTAACCGGCTTTTGTGCACCTCTAGGGATGTAGTATATAGGAAAGATTTCTGAAATCACAGACTGCTTCAAGAATCGTGTATATCATTTTCCAAATTTGATATTCGATCATATGTTTGGGTTGCACGAAATTCAAATATTGGGATAATTTTTGAATAATCAAACTTGTAATCAGGCACAATTGTGAGACCTGATCATCGGTATCAGTGTCAGCGTCTTATCACTCCCAGTGCGAGACCTCGTCAGCTGACCGGGCAGCAGAACCCATGTCAGGGGCTTTGCCCCTTGGACCCCTGGGGGCTCTACCCCTAGGACCCCGCAAGGGGACGTGGCCCTCTTGAACCTGCTATTAGGTCGTACCGGTATCAACTTAATTTATACAAGTGTGCACTTCCGCACCTCCTAACTAGTATCAGAACTATGTATGAACACATTAATATACTTATTATTTCTATTAACTAAAATGTAAATATGGCATTAAAATCACCAACACTATACGTATATGTATAGAAACATATAGTATTTGTTGAAACAATTTGGCATTTTTGTTGTAGTTGTAACCACATCTAGAACCGCCTTCTTATTGTGCAATAAATTTTGATTATCTACCCACACATGTATGTTGCTAACATTACTCCAATTTCCGCCATTCATTTCTCACCATCGAAAGATCTTATTCCAAAATTGATTTGTCAAATCGCAATAAATGATTATATGGTCTATAGTTTTGGAAGCTTTCTCACAAGTACCACAATTTATGGAATGCAAAACACCACCTTTTTTTAGAAAGATTCTACCTAATAGGTAGACGATCCAACGAGCATCTCCACCAAAAAAAAAAAAAAAAACATTTAACTTTTTTAGGAATAAATTTAGACCATCTCGTTTTAGATCTGTTAATCTGTTATCCTCCAAATGTAGCCTCGTCAATAAAATTCCGAACAGTAGCTACATTAAACACAACATCACCTTTAAATTCCCATTTCTACTTATCATTTTCATTATTTAAAGTGAAACAACGAATGAGCTCCAATAAATCCTGTTCATGGGTAGAGGTGCACAAACCAAACTGATTTTTTTTAAAAACCGAAACCGGTTTTTTACTAACCGTATTTTAATAACCGGTTTTTTAATATATTTTTTAAAACAAACCGAACCGGTTATTTACCCCGGTTTTTGTCCGGTTAACCGAACTAAAACAGTTTAAAAACCGGTCTAGAACTTAATTTCATTTAAAAAATCGGTCAAAACCAGTTAGGTTTTAACCGAAACCGTTTGAACTATAACCGATTTTGAAAAAAACCAAGCAAGTTTAAAACTGGCAAAATGTGCATGAATCATGTGTGGCCCACCACAGATGGGCCTAGCCCACTCCCAAGACCAATCACCTTCTTTGTATATTTGGCCCACTAAAACTTCTTTTTGCTAAGCAAAACTGAAAGCACTTTTTAGAATAATTATCCATGGGTCTTTCAATAATACTGTGCAAATACCATTAGCAACTTGTTTTTTCAAAAAAGAATGATTAATAATATTTTTTTCATGCATAGTATCTATCGTGTTACATAGCTCCAAACCGAATTGTTTTTTTCTCACGTTAGCCCACGGCCCCAGCCCAGCATACCTCCCATGAATACTCTTAATACATTTAGGGTTAATGTCGAATTTGATCACTTAACTTTTTGATTTGTACACATTTGGTCACTTAACTTTGTTTAAGTTGTAAAAGGTCACTTGACTTTCTTATTTTGTCCCAAAATAGTCACTATGACCTATTATAGCCGGCCACAGTGACCCTTTCAAAAATAAATAAAAAGTTAAGTGACCTATTTATAACTTAAATAGAGTTAAGTGACTAAATGAAAACAAACCAGAAAGTTAAGTAACTAAATGAGAACATTAGCCCCAAAACAAATTGATTTTTTGAAACGTTGGATTTTTGGGACATGTGTAGTTATATATGTTACTCCGATAATACAATTATTTATAAATGAAAAAAATGTTTTTGAGTCATCTTAAGTTAGAATCATGGAAATCCTCCCTACGTTCATTTTACTCTGATAAATCATTTTTATAAACGACCAGAAAAAACTTATGTAGATAAAGAATAAGGATCAGTTGATCGTTTCTGGTTTGGTGATTTTTTTAATTGGTTGGTTTTAACTTCCAGTAAAATGTTATAATTGTCTAAAAAATTGAAAAGACCATGGGTTACATCTCTATGAAAAATTGTTTACAATTTACACCACACAGTGTTATGCAGATGATTTAGAATAAGGATGCTTCTTTAGAATAAGGATGAACCAATAATTTCGAAGATATCTACAACCAATAATTTCGAGGACATCCGATGTTTCAAAAAAATCAATTTGTTTTGGTGTTAGTGTTCTCATTTGGTCACTTAACTTGTTGGTTTGTGCTTATTTGGTCACTTAACTCTATTTAAGTTATAATAGATCACTTAAATTTTTATTTATTCCCGAAATAGTCACTGTGACCGGCTATAACAGGTCATAGTGGCCATTTTGGTACAAAACAAACAAGTTAGGTGATCTTTCACATCTTAAACAAAGTTAAGTGAGCAAATGTGCACAAACCAAAAAGTTAAGTGACCAAATTCGACCTTAACCCATACATTTACCCAAGTGCATTTTCATCGTTTAAAACATCCGTCGCCACTTTTGGAGAATAGCGTTTTCGGTTTTCCCATTTTAGTTTTACCCACGTCAACTTCTTATCTACCATTTTTTACACCCTAAAACAATCTAGATATTAGGGTGGGGGAGTAATACTCACTGAACCCACGCACCACGTCAGCTTTTTTCTTTCCTCTCACTTCCATATTTCCACATCTTTCACCAATCTTTCACTCATAAAACCAGTACCCACTGAACCTACAATGCCACATCAGATTTTCGATTTTTAAATTATTTAATTAAATAAATTAATTAATTTTAACACTTAATTTAATATTATAAATAATAATAAAATGCGATTAATTAAAAAAATCACAAATAACATTAAATTAAAATTAGGCACACCATTACAAAAATTAAAAAAATAATAACTGGAAATGAAATCCTAAATAACGGAAATGAAATCCTAAATACGTTAAAAAAACCTAGTGATCCAGAGTAGATATGTAGGTATGCTCGATGCGGTCTACAAGATCCACAAGAAGTTTTTGGTGAATTCCTTGATTGCGTATTTCGAGAATCATGTCATTGTTAACTTCTACTTCAGTTGGGAGATCTGGATCATGTTCGCATCGGTTGGGAGATCTGGATCATGTGCAGCTTCAGCAATAGTCGTGATCGTATTCGCATCGGTTTCGTCATCAGACGATAACGATACCAATGGCATAGGTTTATCCAGTAGTTTGCTGTAAACATACGTACCGGAAGAACTGGAAGAATCGGAAGAACTCATTTCAATTTAAAATAAAATTGAAATTGGGATAACAAATGAGGATTTTTTTTTTTTTGGAAAGGGGAAAAATAGAGTTAATGTTAAGAGGAAGAAAGAATGATGAATGTGTGATTTTTTAAGGAGTGAATAGGTTGTATTTATAGGGATAAAGGGAGGATAATATTTGGAAGATTAAAAAGTTTTTTTTAATATTTATGTGGGATCAACGGCTTCACCACCCCAAACATGAACCCGCCTTGGCGGAACCCGATGAACCCGAAGGAGACGGGCCAACGGTACCGGCGGTAGCGCAGCCTTCTTTTCGTCAAGCCCGCTTCATCCCGCAAACCACTCCGTCGACCCTTAAAGTTTCCATCTTCTTGATAACAATTTTAGGCACTTTAAATAACAACATATAATACATGGAATAGCTCCTAACACAAGCTTTAAGGCTGCACGGAGTAATCAGCGGGATCGACGAAAGATTGGGTTGGGTTGGGCGGTACCACCGGTACAGCTGCCCCCTCTCCTTCGGTTTCATCGGGCTCGGCCTTGGCGGGTTGGAATTTGGCTTCGTGAACCTGTTGATCCCGCTTGTGTTCGTTATATATATATATATATATATATATATATATATATATATATATATATATATATATATATATATATATATATATATATATATATATATATATATATGTATATGTATATGTATATGTATATGTATATGTATATGTATATATATATATATATATATATATATATATATATAAATATATATATATATATATATATATATAATGTGGAAGGGAAAATAGAGACGGAGGAAGATGATGATTCAACAAATATTATATATATATATATATATATATATATATATATATATATATATATATATATATATATATATATATATATATATATATATATATATATATATATATATATATATATATATATATATATATAATCAGGATCGGGTGAGGACTCCAATTTTGGTGAGGACTGTGAGGACAAATCTGGACCTCTAATCTTGAAAAATAGATGACTAAGATTCATTGTGAAAAAATTGACACATGTTAAAAGCTTAGGGGGGCTAGTTGTCTAAAAATTAAAACTAGTGGGTGTGTAATACAAATTAAGAAGGTAATATAGTAATCTGATCGAGTACCCCACCCCCATTGCGACACTTGTCATAATCTCGTTTGCTGGGTTTTTTTTATTCCTCAAACTTAGTTTTTGGGCCATAACTTTTTTTTTCTTTGTAAAAAAAAATTCTGAAAAAACAAAAGTTTTTAAAATTTAATTCTCTACAAAACAAGCACCATCATGAAAATTTGAAAAAAAAATATTTTTTATTTTTTATTTTTATAAAAAATCAAAAAATAAAAAAATTCTCCAAAAATTATGAAAATTTAAGGAGACATTGTAGACATTATATTAGTAAGTTTGCAAAAAGAATTTTTTGAAAAAAATGTTTTTAAGTGTTCGTTTTTATATTTTTAAGTAAAAACCCATCAAAATAGCAAAAAAACATACATGATCCAAAAATATTAAGAACCAAAATATATTTAATGATTCAAACTGTTATAAACTAAGTATTTTATGAATCAAAACTTATCAAAATAGAAAAAAAAATGATCCAAAAATATTAAAACCAAAATATGTTTTATGATCCAAAACTTATGATCCAAGATTCAAAATTAGTTATGATCCAAGATCCAAAACGAGTTATGATGCAAAACGAGATATGATGCAAAACGATTTCTAAGTGACAAACGTAAAAAAATAAAAAAATAAAAAAAACTCGAAAAAAACGAAAAAAGGAAAAAAAAAACTGGAAAAAAACGAAAAAAAACTGAAAAAAAAAAACAATAAATAAAATTTAAAACAATAAAAAACGAAATAAAAATAAAAAAACCCGGCTAAATTATGGTGTACGGACGTGAGTAACATGTGATTATATCCTCGAGTCCGTATTACGTTCCATGGACGAGCGCCGCATGGGATTACGTCAAATCCAATAATTACGTTTGAAATTATTGTCCTTAAGGAAATGAGTGGACGAGAATTGTCCTCGCAGTCCTCACCCAAATTGAAGTCCTCACTAGATCCGGACCCTATATATATATATATATATATATATATATATATATATATATATATATATATATATATATATATATATATATATATATATATATATATATATATATATATATATAGGGCTAGGATCAAATATATCCATACAAGTATTGTGTAACCTTGAAACTCAATCTGGACCACTTATTTAAAACACATTCTTTTAAGAATATACAAAATTTAGTTCATTCTTTTAAGAATGGTAAGAACTCATTATGTCAAAAACTTATTCTGTTAAGAATGTGTTGTTTTCATTGTTACGAGAATGAAATCCGATGGCTTACAAGGTAACACAATAATTGTCATTCTTATTATAACCTAGCCAATATATATATATATATATATATATATATATATATATATATATATATATATATATATATATATATATATATATATATATATATATATATATATATATATTGATGCGATATCGAGTCTATTTCGCTTCAGGGTGATTCCGACCGCTGGAGGCATGACTTGCGATCACAATCACAAAAGAACAAGGGCGTCAGCCGTTCTCCGGGAAGGGATCCCGGGCAAACACTCTGATGCCTAAGTCAGATCTCCGATGATATTAGGGTAAGTGAGTAGTAAGAGTGAGAGTGGCGATCCCCTTACCAGATAGTGTGCGAGGGCCCTCCAGCCCGTGAGTGGAGTATGGTATCCCAGGGAGCTCTTCTGGGAGCGCGCTGGCGGGTGCCAGATGGCACGCTATCATATATATATATATATATATATATATATATATATATATATATATATATATATATATATATATATATATATATATATATATATATATATATATATAGTATTATTTATTTAATTCTAATATTAAAAATATGATGTGGCATCGTGGGTTCGGTGGATATTGGTTCCATGGGTGAAAGATGGGGAAATATTGAAGTGAGAGGAGAGAGAAAAGCTGACGTGTCGCGTTGGATGGGTGGGTTCATTGGGTATTACTCCCCCCACCCTAACAGGAACCAATTTAACCCCGATAGACGATATATGTATTTTCCATTTAGCCAATATATCCTTTAACTTTTCAGCAACATTCCAAGCTGCCTTTGTTCTATGTTATCACCCACCGGCACACCCAAATACATAAATGGGATCCTTTCCATAGAACACTCCATCTCATTTTGCAAAATCGTCTACCACATCTTGGTCAACTCCAATTCCTACAAGTTTTGACTTATGTAAATTAATCTTTAGATGCAAAGCAAGAAAAACCATTGCAAGATTGCAAGTAATTTTTTAAATTTGACTGCAACCACTTCCCAAGAATAAGCGCATTATCGGCATAAAAAGATGAGATTGGGTCAAACTTGAATAACCAACACTCGCCCCTGGAAAAAAAAAACTCCATGAATTGCATCCTCCATGACAACATTAAGTCCTTTCATAACAATAATAAATAAAAATGGAGACAAATGATCACCCTGACATAACCCCCATTTCATATGAAATTCTTTTGTAGGGCTTCCATTAATAAGAATAGTCCCAACACATCATATAATATGTTTTTTCAAACCGTTCCAGATGATAAACAAGTCTTTTATTCGATTAATCCATATAGAGTCAAACCCCCATAATTTCCAACGGTTGGTACAAATAGTCCCAACACATCGTATAATATGTTTTTTCAAAATCAATTTTAAAAATAAAGGCTTGATAATTTTTCTTTTTGAGCCACTTCACCACCTCATTCATAATTAGCGGGCCATTTAAAATTTGCCTACACCTTTGTACGTACATTACATGAAAATAAAATTAAAAAAATAATAATATATGTATATTGTTGTATATAATAAAGCCATTTGAACAATAAATCTACTATACTTCTAGACTAATATTCTAAACCATCAATTCCTCGTATTGAGGATCGAACCCTCAACCACAAGAGTAAGAGGGCAACTTCAATATCGTTGGGCTAAGAGGCCTTTAACCATTATTAATAAATATATTGTATTATTTATTGTATTGTTTAATTAATTAAAAACCAACTTGTATTACTTTTCCTTTCCAATACAATGAAATTAGTCCTATTATAAAAATATGTTAAGCAATATCATTATGGACCATAAAAAGGTTGATGCCGGCAACGCCAACCGGCTCCATCGAACCCAGCCTCCAAGGGTACTCGATGAGGAGGCATGTTTTGACTCATTCGGCGACTAGGAATCATGGGAGGGGTGAGGATAGAACCCCCGACCTATCTGTTATGGACCAAGTCTCTTTCATGTCTTACCAACTGAACTACAAGCCAGAGGCAAGCAATATCATTATGAGCAAGAACAAGTATATATCATGTACAATATTATATTTATTTCGGAAACACGTTATTGTTGTATATAGACTCATTACAAGAAAAAACCCAATTAGTGACAAAAATGATGTGGTCACTAACAATATGTAACACCCTCTTACTAAGGGTAATTATAAACATCACTTTTAAACCTACAAGTTTTTATCCAAGTATATAAGTCACCACAAGCGGGAATTTGGTCCCGAAACACCTCAATACAGTTGAGTTGCATACAAACACCATTTTTAAAATCCATTGGGTTTATACTTTAAAATTATTTCAGAGTTTTAGGTTGCGGAAAATCAAATAGTCCTAGTTTAAAAATAAATTAGTTGGTTTAAAATAGCTAGGTGGTTACAATCCAAATACCATTATATCGTTTAAATGAAACTATATGACTCGTGGCCTTTTAAAATATCAAGCTCTACATAAGTCATCCTTATTTGTCAACCTGGGCACATGTCAAAATAAGTTAGGCAATTGAAATGCCTAGTGAGTTTACTCGGGGTCAACTTATTTAGAGTAGATTGTATCATCACCATACTCAAGTCAAACCACGAAAAGATGTTAAAACATATGTACGTCATGAAAGCAGTTTGAGGGGAAATTGTCCCTAAAATCTTTGTAGTCAACTTTTGATTCAAATACAACTTTGTAACACCAAAACATCTTAGGTATTGTTTTTAATGGAAATGCTTCCAAATCAACATAATCATCATTTGAGTTGAAAATCAACACCATAACACCAAAATCATAATGAATATGGCTTAAGAAAATTGTGTCCTAAAACTTAAAATGGTCAACTTGTTAAGTTGTGGAGTCTAATTCGAACTGAAGAAGATGTTGCACCAGAAGAATATCAGTGATCTAAAGCAACCAGGAACCGATGCACGTCTTCCAATACAGTTTGAAGGTTGCATTTTGGACGATTCAGTATTTCCTCGTCCAATGAATGCTCTTTGCCTCGGTTGGGCGAACCGATGCGATATTGAAAAATTTAAAGTAGTACCACGAATCATGGGCATTTGCCTATTTTTAAGACCACTTTAGTGGATCTGTAGTTTAGTATAAACCAAAGGTCAGCAGGATCAAGGCGGCCTTGCTCCGGTCCGTACTTTGCAGTAAAGACTCCACATAAGTCAAATATGGATAATAGAGATGTTGATAAAAAGGGAGAAGCTACTTCAGAACCGAAGTGTCTCCTAGGCACAAGTTCTTAGGTCTGTTACTGACAGAAAGTTGTTATGTCCGATATGGTCCATGACATGTCACACCAGCTGGTCTATTTAGGGGTGAGCGTGGTCCTGGAACCGACCCAACCAGGACCAAACTCGAGCTAGACCGAGACCGAGGGAAGACATTCAATGGAATCGAGGACCGACCAAAATATGGGACTTGGTCTTGGGTTCGGGTACGGGTTTGCTCGGGTTTGGTCAGGTTTTACCCGAGCAGGACCAAGCGTAAAAATTTCAAAGGCCTACATTATAATCTTAATGTCTTTTAAACTTTCGACCGATTCCATACTTGAGAACCCGACAATACCGAAGGACCAAGACCAAAAAGGACCAAGACCGAAAAGGACCAAGACCGAATTAAGGCACACATACGGACCGACTACTAACCAAGTAACATGGTCGGTTCCTTATCTCGGGTTCGGTTCCTCAGTTCTTGGGTTTGGGCTCGGTTCTGAGGACCATTTGCACATCCCTAGGCATATTGTTGAATGCAGAGTGTTAGAGATTTGCCACCATATCAGAAGATCTCTTTTTGCCCGGTATATATACGATATTGGTTTGTAAAAATGAAAATGTCAAGAGTGTCATTGTTATGAGAGAGAGTATGTAGTAAATATTGTATAGCATTGTTTAGCATTCAACTCAGAAATAATATACTCGATGTAGCTTGATCAGTCTAGATTGAATGAACCACTTAAATCATTGTGTTGTTTAGTTTTGGTTGTTGTTATTCTTGTCATTCTCATAAACCTTGATCAAATCATGTAGCAAGTGCACCTATTGGAAGTCTTTAGTCCTAACAAACTGGTATCAAAGATATGGCTGAAGAATAGAAGATAAGATCGATAGGTTTGAAGGTCACACTTTTGGCTTCTAGAGAATACAGATTGAAGACTATCTATACCAAAAGAAGCTACACTTACACCTGATCGAAAAGAAACATAAAGGTATGAAACAAGAGGGATGAGATTTGTTAGATCGGCAGGCCCTTAGAGTTGTTCGATTGTCATTGGCAAATAATGTTGCGTATAACATTTCCATTGAGAAAGCAATATTTGGCTTAATCAAGGCATTGTCTAACATGTACGAGAAATCATCAGCGGCTAACAAAGTGTTCTTGATCAGGCTTTTGGCCGATACGAAGATGAGAGAAGGTGGGTCTGTGACAAGGCACGTTAATGAGATCAATTCAATCATATAGAAATTGATATTAGTTGATATTGGCTTTAAAGAAGAAGTCTGTGTTGTTGTTGTTGTTGTTGTTATATTCGCTTCCAGAGAGCTGGTTCAATACGATGATTGCGGGCAGTAGTGCATTTGGTATGCAAAAGCTCATGTTCGAAGGCATTCACGATTTGTTCCTCGAAGAAGATATGCACACAAGGAATGCACGGGAGTCCTTTAACAGTTTTGTAACATCCCAAAAATTTAGGGTAAAATTAAAAAAAAAATTAAACGAACACTTCAATATAAGAAAAGCCACTTAATTAATTTTGACAAAATTCCATAACTTATAAGTTTAATGAAAACATCCCAGGTTTAACAAAAGTTAATGAAATCACAACATAGCGGAACATCCATTCAAAAACAGTCCTCCAATGAAGCAGCACAGTGTATACACGTCACGCCTTGCCATCCATAGTACCTGATGTACCTGAAACAGTAGTTTATATAGGGAAAGGGTAAGCACGGAGCTTAGTGAGTTCCTCAAAATACCATACGATCCATCACACAACATAGAACACATCATAGCCATTCATATGTCTGTGAGACTCGCGGGCTATCCCTGTTCCGCCTGAAGACTCACGAGCAGTTCTCGTTCCGTCTTATCGCTCGCAGGCTTTTCCCGTTCCGTCTAATGACTCGCAGGCTATTCCCGTTCCGCCTATTGGCTCGCGGGCTATCCCGTTCCGTCCACAAACAATCATTATCATAGCAATAATTCATACAATTATCATAACAGGTAAGATCACCTTAATCTAACATATCTTCCTTCCTACACATGCAATATCACCTATAGTATAGTGAGAAGACTCACCTGATTATAGTTGACTATATCGTTTATCTTTCTCGGCTTTGTATTTCCTTCAACTTTAACTGTTAACATAATAAGAAATCTATCATTTCTTAATCCTTAACTATATTATAGTCGCATCATTAAACCCTTCAATAATTCCAATATGATACTCCATGATTTATCAAGTAAAGAACGGCCAGGTAGAAGATTAGATGGGGTGGCAGGATCCTTTCAGCATTTTAGCCTTTCGGAAAATCCAACAACCAGATCCCAAGTAATCGGCCTAGTCACCGTCATCGTAAGTAAATCAATCGGTATTATTTTCGGAAATTACGAATTGTTATAATAACGACATTTTAAGGTTTTTGTTTACTATTGTTAGAAATGAGTATAATATAACATATGTTATACTTATTAAATATTCTACTTCTTAACAAAAACTATTTTACAATACCTAATTAAGCTATAGAAAGGTTTGTAGTTACCTTATGACCAGTCGTCGAGATCTATAACTTCTTCGTTAGGCTTTTGACCTTCCTTCCGCTCACTTCTTACACTCTAGTGCTTAGAAACCTCTATATATTAGATTGAGATTTGTTGGTGTGGTTTATGAGATGTTTTGGGGGGTATTTATACTTGAATTCTTGAATAAAAAATGGCATGACACTTTTGACAAAATATTTTAATAATATAACTTTGTTGAAATTAATACCTTCTATAATCAGTCTGTTCAAGACTGGTTTAGCCGACTTTAAACCCATGAAATTCACGTTTTTATTTGATATTCCAGAAATTTATGTCAATACCTTTCCAGGGATGTATTTTACGTATTTATACGATTTTTCTATGATTTATTATGAATTTTTGAAAGCAGACTATCTAATCTGTCAATTCCGAACTAATCAGTAAAGATTGCATTTTTTACCATAGATAATGTCATTTTCAAGCTTACAATTATTTTTGGTAATTGTACTAGACTCAATTTGTAAACTTTTTGCATTGGTTTGAGGTCCAAACGAGTTTCCTAGAATTAATTATGATTTTTCTAAAAACGACACAAAATACTGATTTTCATATGAAATTGTAACTAAAGTTTTTCTTAGCTTTATAACTACCAATATCATATAATTCCTAACACTCTTATTTTAAGTATATGTTATAATCAGGATACGGGTCTTACAAGTTTGCTAAGCATGGAAGAGCAAGGAAGAAGGACCAACCGAGGCGGTGGTGGTGGCTAATGAAGAAGTAAATCAAGGAGGATAGGAAGTTCTAAAAGTAGAGAGGATATTGTCTGCTGGAACTACAAAGAAAGTAGTCATTTTAAAATCAGTGCCCAAAGCCCTCTTCGTAGGAAGGAGGTAAATGTGACAGAAGACTGCAGTAACGCATTTATTTGTTGCGTAGAGAGTTCAGTGGAATCCTAGGTAATGGACTCAGGTGCCTCGTTCCATGTGAGCAATTGTAAAGACTTAATGTAGAACTTTAGGTAGGCAAGGTCATGCTTGCGGATGATCAGAGACTAGATATCACTAGAGTGGGGGATATTGCCCTCCGGATGAGCTTAGATATGAGGGACACCATATCGAGTTTGGTAATCACCAGTGGAAGGAGACAAAGGGGAACATGGTTGTTTCCAAATTCCTAAAGCGAGGAACATTGTATGTGGTTGAAACCTCTATGGGTGACGCAAACGTTGCAGTTGAAGAAATGAAGACTTTTACTCTGTGGCACCAAAGACTTGGTTACATGAATGAGAATGGGTTGAAGATGTTGGCGTCCAAGGAGAAAATTCCTGGAGTGAAGAATATCACCCCAAAATTTTGTGAACCTTGTGTCCTTGGCAAATAGAAGGAGGTTACATCTGCCAAGGTGCGACAAGTACGGAAACAACAAAAATTGGAACTTGTTTATTCTGATGTGTTTGGCCGAAGTTCGTTTTCATCAGTAGGTGGTTCCAGGTACTACATCACTTTCTTTGATGATTCCACGAGGAAGACGTGAGTTTATTTTCTGAAGAATAAACTTGAAATCTTCACCACCTTTAAGAAGTGGAAGTAGCTTGTAGAGGTTGAGACTAACCTCAAAGTCAAATGCCAAAACTAAAAATGAGTTTGATAATAGGCCTTCATTCAATCTTATCAATAAATATGATAATGAAATACATTAGAAAGAACAAAATCTGTTTTTGAGAATAATATTATTGAATCTGATTTAAGGAAAGAAAGAGGTAGGTATATGATATCGCGTAAATTATACACATTTTCCGGGCGATATCATTGTCATTTTAGTATAGTTTCGTGCATTTCTTAAAATAAATATTCCTGATTTGCTTAAAAATACACTTTGTAGCTAAAAGACACGTATGGAGCAAAAGATCGGATTTTACAAGAGATTTGAGCTTAAAAAGAAACAAAGTGCCAATCTGATTTCAGCCAGGCCGCACCCCGCCCATTCCTCAGGCGCACCGCGCCCATAAAGATGCCAGTTTTCGACATGCTGGCCTACTTGAGATTAAAATAATGGAGCGTGGGTTCATCCAATGATTCAACCGGGTTGCCTAACATGTGCATAGGCGCACCACGCCATACCTTTGGGCGCACCCCGCCCTAGATCGGATCTCAAAAGCAAACCATCACGTGGCCTTTACAGCGATAAAGTGAGACAGATCTCGTCCACCAGGCGCACCGCGCCCAGATATAGGCGCACCGCGCCTCTCGCCTTCGCCTGCTATAAATAGAAGGCCATGGACGACCATTTTAAGGACCATTGTTAGAATAGAAGAGAGAAATCAGTGAATTCATATTTGATAGTTATTATATTTCGTGTATTTCAACATTTAATTTATGATAAGTGTATTTGAGTGTTATTTACATTACAAGAAGGAGCGGAGATCATCATTGTAGCAAGGATTCATCGAATTTAACCGGTTGGTATCTTTTATCATGTATTCTTCATATTGTTATTGTATACTTGATACCATGCTAGGCTAGATTCCCTGTAGCTTTTGCCTAGGTGATGTTGATTCGTTAATATAAATATGTGTTGATTTAGTTCTTGATTCGAGTTTAAAATCGGTTAGGATATATAATTTGCATGCTATACATATTGAATGTGATTAAAGTTTATAATCTTGATAGCCATCTTCATATGATTAAAGTTTATTGACCATTTAAACGTATTGATCATATGAACCATTTTGATGTGTAATTGACACTTATATATCATTGGACTAGTTATTGACCATTTAACTAGGGAAGTTATTTTAGCTATAAACTTGATTAGTGAAATAAAACTTATATCATATTTAGTTACAACTCATGACCATTGATTGTATGATCATATCACTATGACCATTAGGGTATGGCCTATGTTTGCATGCTAGATTATATTAATTATTCGTGATTATAAGTTAGTTAGTTGCATGACCATTGTGCTATATTAACTTAGAAATTATAGAATTGGTGACTTGACCATATGATCCTACCACTTAATGCTACCTATTTTAACTCATTGCACATAATCAAAACTAGTCAACCTAGATTTATATGAATCAACAAATCCTAGGCAAAAGTTTCCCTTGTTATAATTTGATCATATTATCTCTTGATTGTTGTGTTGTTACGATAATTGTTATTTATTATTTCTCCTATTTTACAAGCATCCAAAACTTAGTTTTACGAGTTTTTACTAAAACTCGCCTTTAAACTGTTTGATTGATAATTTAATACTTTAAGTTAATTAATAATTCCCTGTGGAAAATTCGATCCCTTTTACTTGCCTAAACTATACTATTAAATGACCGAGTAATACTTGCTCGTAAGTCTAATAGTCATATAATTAGGTAGATAAATTGATTTAAGACTTTGTAAACATAACAACTACAAGTGAGTTGTTTTGAAGACAACAAGTTTTTGGCGCCGTTGCCGGGGAATTATTTAATTAATTTTATTGTTTACAATTGTCAGTCAATCGATCCTTTTTACGGTTTCTACCGTGGAAAGTTAAAATTTCACGTTTGTTTCAAAACTTTCATGTATTTCTCTATTTTTGTTACTAAATAATTTTAAGACCCGCTTGCAATTTATTTAGTTGTTTTAAACTAAATTGATTATCAATCCAACTATCATGCTAGTAATTCTACTTACGAGAACGGTGTCAGAATAGACAGATTCGGTTTGGTTGTTGGATTTTCGAAAGGTCATTGACCGAAAGAGTCCTGCCTCCCTACTGTCCTGCCTGGCCGTTCTTTATTTGATAGTCAACGCATTATAGTGGATTTGATAAGATATTCGGTTGCTATAACTGATTGATTACATAAAGGTTTTAAAAGTGTTAAACTTTTTGTTCAATTTTTTTATTTTGTATAAAAAAAAAGAATATATAAAAAAAATATAATATATTTTATTTTAAAAAAAAAAAAAAAAGATAAACGCACCCAACTTGCAAACAGTTTCTAATGTGCAGTTTATGACCCGAAGTTCACAACCAAACATCATACCTGCATTGAACGAACCAGAACGTGAATTTAACATCAGGAGAAAAACAAGAAGAAGCATATTCCCAAAAGAAGAACCAATAGAAGAAATGGCAGCCCCAGTTAACGAACCAGAACCAACCTTGAAAGCATACTATAACCGAGCAAGAGACGGAACAGGACCAAGCCTCATACGCCCAAAAATTCCTGAAAATGCAAATTTTGAGCTTAAAGGCCATTACCTTTCCGCTCTAAAAGGAATTACTTTCAAAGGGACGGAAGAAGAAGATCCAGTCGAACACATCGAGCAAGTCACAGAAATAACTGATTGTTTCAACATTCCAGGAATTTCCTCAGATGCAATCATGTTACGAATTTTTCCAATGACACTACGCGAAGGTGCAAAGAAATGGTTAAAGAGACTACCTCCAGGTTCCATAACTACCTGGGACGGATTAAAATAAGATTTTATTGAAGAATACACTCCACCTTCCAAAATCAATAAAATGAAAGAAAAAATTCAAAACTTCCTTCAAGACGAAGATGAAACTTTGTACCAAGCATGGAGTCGATTCAAAGAATTGATTCAAGATTGTCCACAACACGATATGGACAAACATCAGAAAGTACAGAAGTTCTATGATTGCATCAATACACAAACCAGACAATTACTCGACGGGCGAGGACCACTCATAAACCTAACCGCCACTGATGCTTACGAAAGAATTGAGGAACTTGCAAAACATTCCCACCATTACCATTCCTCAAGAGATCCGTCATGTCGAAGGAATCTAAAAGAAGAAGCAGTGGAAGGAATGTCAGCCATACATAACCGATTGGACCAATTTGGGAGAGACCTCAAGAAAATGAATCAAAACATCCATGCCATCACGGTAGGATGTGACAACTGCAGCGGTCCTCACCTACAAAAAGACTGTCCTTACGATGAAGACGGTAACAAGAAAGCAGATGCGTGTTACTCATCCGGAGACAGATTCGACTACCCGATACGAAGAAATAACTGGCGGGGAGGAAATGATTTTTACAACCAACAACAACAGAGGCAACAACCACCATTCGAACGCCAACAACAACCTTATAATCCACATAAACAGGCACCACCAGGATTTAACCCACAACATACCCAAGAAAAGAAGCCAAGCTTAGAAGACATATTGGGCAAATTCATGGAAGGATCAGAAAAGAGACACTCAGCAACCGAAGTTCAACTGAGAAATCAAGCAGCTTCCATTCAAAATATCGAGAACCAAATTGGCCAAATATCTAAAGTTTTGCAAGAAAGACTACCAGGAACGCTTCCCACCAACACCGAACCGAACCCACGAGCCCAAGCAAAAGCAATAACTACCAGAAGCGATAAAATCATCCCACCAGCAGTCATGGAACCCGAAATTAATTCAACTCCTGAATCAAAAATAGGTACAGCGGAGAATGAGCATACAAAGGGTGAAGGAACAAAAGAAACATCCTCACCAGAGCCACACCAACCGACCATTCCATTTCCTCAACGGTTGAAGAAAGAGAAAGAAGACAAGGAATTCAAGAAATTCCTTGAACACCTAAAGCAGCTAAGCATCAACATTCCTTTCGTTGATGCAATCACACAAATGCCAAAATACGCCAAATTCCTCAAGGACCTTCTCACTAACCGCAAGAAAATGGAAGAAGTGTCATTGGTCACATTAAGTGAAAAATGCTACGCTATGATGATGAAAAACTTACCAGAGAAAGTGGGAGATCCCGGCGGTTTACATCTTCCTTGCACATTTGGAAACCATGCTAGTAGCTATGGTTTAGCAGACTTAGGCGCTAGTATAAATTTAATGCCATATTCATTCTACAAGAAACTAAATTTACCAGAACCAAAACCCGTTCGAATGGCAATTAATCTTGCTAATAAGGCGGTAACTTATCCTAGAGGAATTGTAGAAGATCTTCTTGTAAAAGTTGACAAATTTGTTTTTCCTGTAGATTTTGTCATATTGGATATGGAGGAAGATGATGAAGTCCCCATTCTTCTCGGAAGACCCTTTTTAGCAACAGCAAGAGCTTTAATAGACGTCCACGACACAAAACTAACCATTCGGGTTGGCACTGACGCTATCACCTTTGGCATGGACCACACGATTAAACACTCAACGATGAGTGATGACACAGTCTTCCATATTGACACTTTCGACTTACTATTGGAAGAAGAAGCCAGAGCCATACAAGAAGATAGCCATAGTCACGAAATGCAACTTGCTGAGAAGTCATTCGACCCTGAGAAGGATCTCAAGGAGCTAGAAGAACTGTTGAAAGATGAACCACATTTCGCTGAACGGGAAGAAACTGTACTTCCAAAACAAAAATCGCCAAAGAACCAGAACATCCCAGAATTGAAAATACTTCCAAACCATTTGGAGTATGCATTTTTGTCTGATACTAAAGAATACCCTGTTGTTATTTCAGCTGAATTGAGCCAAGAAGAAAAAGAAGAGCTTATGAAAGTTCTCAGAAGAAGGAAAAATGCCATCGCATGGAGCATCTCAGACATCAAGGGAATAAGCCCAACCATCTATTCTCACAAGATACTGATGGAAGAAGATTCAAAGCCAACAGCCCAACATCAAAGAAGGCTTAACCCAAAGATGCAAGAAGTGGTCGATAAAGAAATCATGAAGCTACTTGATGCCGGTATCATCTACCCAATCTCTGACAGCAAATGGGTAAGCCCAATCCACGTCGTTCCAAAGAAAGGAGGGATAACCGTCATTACCAACGAGAAGAATGAAGTTATACCTACCAGAACAGTGACAGGATGGCGGGTGTGCATCGATTATCGCAAATTAAACGATGCAACACGAAAAGACCATTTTCCTCTTCCCTTCATGGATCAAATGCTAGAACGATTATCAGGAAAAGCATATTACTGTTTCTTGGATGGTTTTTCAGGTTATTTTCAGATTCCCATTGACCCAGTAGATCAAGAAAAGACCACGTTCACTTGCCCTCTAGGAATCTTCGCATACCGAAGAATGCCTTTTGGTCTATGCAACGCTCCAGCCACGTTTCAAAGATGCGTCTCAGCAATCTTCCATGACATGATGGAAAACTCAATGGAGGTCTTCATGGATGACTTCTCGCTATTTGGTGACTCATTTACAAACTGTTTGTCTAATCTAGACAAAATGCTTAAACGATGTGAAGAAACCAATCTAGTGCTCAATTGGGAGAAATGTCACTTCATGGTTAAAGAGGGAATAGTCTTGGGCCACAAAGTGTCGGGTCGAGGGATTGAAGTCGACATAGCAAAAGTGGAAGTGATTGCTAAACTTCCACCACCGACCAACGTGAAAGGAGTCAGAAGTTTCTTGGGACATGCCGGTTTTTACCGGAGGTTTATAAAAGATTTTTCTAAAATAACAAAACCTTTAACACAACTTTTACAAAATGATGTAAAATTTGATTTCAACGATGAATGTGTTAATGCTTTTGAATTTTTGAAGCTTAAATTAACCACTGCTCCAATCATGATCGGCCCAGACTGGAATCTACCATTTGAACTGATGACAGACGCAAGTGATATCGCATTAGGAGCCGTCCTAGGCCAAAGAATCGACAAGAAGTTCAAGCCAATTTACTACATCAGCAAAACTCTGAATCCTGCCCAAGAAAACTACACTACCACTGAAAAAGAACTCCTAGCAGTAGTGTATGCTTTTGATAAATTCCGGCCTTATCTAATTTTATCAAAAACCATTGTCTATACAGATCACTCAGCAATCAAGTACCTGTTCAACAAGCAAGATGCCAAACCCCGCTTAATTCGTTGGGTCTTGCTGTTACAAGAATTTGATATTGAAATTCAAGACAAGAAAGGATCCGAGAATTTGGCAGCAGATCATTTGTCAAGGCTGGAAAATCCGGAACAAAAGGCGAGAGAAGAAAAAGGAGTGAACGACTCCTTCCCTGAAGAACATGTAATGTCAGTTCATGTTAATATGGAAACCCCTTGGTATGCAGATATTGTGAACTACCTTGCAGCCAAAGTGCTTGTTGGAGGGCTTACTCATCAACAGAAGAAGAAGTTCTTTGCAGACATCATGTACTACCTGTGGGATGAGCCATACCTTTTTCGCTCATGTCCGGATAACATCATAAGGAGGTGCGTACACGGGAAGGAAATTCAAGACATACTTAAGCAATGCCATCAAAGACCTACAGGTGGACATCACGGAGGGAATTACACCGTGCGAAAAGTGTTTGAAGCAGGCTTTTATTGGCATACAATCTTCAAAGACGCAACGAATTTCGTCAAGACATGCGATCCATGTCAGCGAGCGGGTAATATCTCCTCCAAAAATGAAATGCCATTGCATTCTATCCAGGTATGTGAAATTTTCGATGTATGGGGTATTGACTTTATGGGTCCTTTTCCTAATTCCCAAGGAAACAAATATATATTGGTTGCGGTTGACTATGTATCAAAGTGGGCTGAAGCAAAAGCTTTACCCACAAATGATGCTCGAGGTGTGGTTAAATTTTTGAAAACCATTTTTGCACGTTTCGGTGTCCCTAAAGCTCTTATAAGCGATAGGGGTACTCATTTTTGCAACAAACAAATGGAAAATGCTTTAAATAAGTATGGGGTAACTCATCGAATATCCACACCTTATCACCCGCAATCAAGTGGTCAAACAGAGATCACAAACAGGGCCTTAAAACGCATTTTGGAAAGATCCGTGGGAACTAGTCGAAAAGATTGGTCCGAAAAGCTTGATGATGCACTCTGGGCTTTTCGAACCGCTTTTAAAACACCTATTGGCACTACCCCCTACAGATTGGTGTATGGAAAAGCTTGCCACCTCCCAGTAGAGGTTGAACACAAGGCATTTTGGGCCTTGAAATCGTGTAACATGGATTTTAATCTTGTCAGTACTAACCGTTTGTGTCAATTAAATGAGCTAAATGAACTGCGAAATGACGCATACGAAAACTCGGCGATTTATAAAGACAAGACCAAAAGGTGGCACGATTCAAGGTTAAAAGGAAACAAAGATTTCCAACCCGGGGAAAAAGTCTTACTTTACAATTCACGTTTAAGACTTTTCCCTGGAAAGCTGAGGACAAGATGGTATGGTCCGTTCACAATCAAAGAAGTGTATCCACACGGGGCTGTGGATCTTTTTAAGGAAGGAGGAGAGACTTTCAAAGTGAACGGACACAGACTTAAACGGTATGAGGAAGGCGTTCACATCGAGAACGAACGCGAAGACATCCCACTCCAAACAGTAGAATCTTAGAGTGGAATGGAGTCTAGCTAAAAAGACTCCAAATCTATGAAAAAGAAGCGCTTCCGGGAGGCAACCCGAGTTTTTGATTGGTATGTGCTATTTATTTTGTATGTGCTATTTTATTATTTTTACTTTGTTTTGTTTATTTGTTACTTTGGTTTTATTTGATTATTTGTTGATTAAAAAAAAAAAAAAACAAATTATTATTATATATATGTATATATACATATATATATATATAATGAAATAAAAATTGTGTGGTCAAAATAAAAGAAACAAGAAATGAAATTAGAGGGAAAATTTATAAGCTTCAAAGAAGGAAAGCCAGGCGCAGGGCGCACCCCGCCCATGTAAGGGCGCACCGCGCCGGTCAGGAGATAAAACACACAGGTAAGCTGTTAAAAAATCACTTTTGTCAAAACCTTTCCCCTCTAGCGCGACCCGCCGACAGGAGCCCGAGCCAAAACCTCCAAAACTCGATTTTTGCTTCTATTTTCTTGGTTAATCTTCATATATGGGTATGTTTTCTTTATTTTTTTTCTTTTCTTGTGCATTTTGCTAAGATTTCTTGCTAGATTACATTGTTTTTAGCTTCAAATTGATTGAAATTCTTCCAAAATGAGTTCTTGACTTGAAAATTCGTGTTCCTTGATTATAGTCCAATTTAGGTGTTATTTTGATAGGGTTATTGATGCATATGACTAATAGATTACATTACAAACTTCAATTGCACAACAAAAACATCAAATTTCACACAAATTTGACAAATTGGGGAAGAACAAACCCTAGAAATTAGATTGTTGATTTTCGATGTAATTGATGTTTGTTTTGTGATATTTGTGGTCTATTATATCAATAATCATAATGCATACACGAATATTGGCTGGATTTGAGCAAAAACTTGAATTGAAAACAGATTGAGTAAGCAGAATTCGTGCAGCCGTGGGGCGCACTGCGCCTGTCCCATGGGCGCACCGCGCCTGCCTCCTGCCTTGACCATTTTTGCTTATTTTTCTTGCTTGTTTGGCTTATTGCTTGAATTATTATTGCAGGTACCAAATTCAAGACTACAAAATCAAATCATCCATATTTAAGATTCGGGAATTCGGATGAAGAACGGGATGCGAAATACGTTATGGCCACTTTGCTAAAAAAAGATATGAATGTTGCTCCAGCAGTGGATTGGGACAAGCTGGATGCAATTGTAATATCAGACAAATTAGCACCTTATCTCATTCGGACATTCGAAGATCCGATGTTTGGAGTGGTGACAGATGAGGCGTGGAACAACATTTTTCGGATTAACGAGAACGTCCATATGGAGCTAACACTAGAGTTTCTTTCTACTTTTAAATATGAGAAAGAAACTACTGACGAGGACATTCGCTTTCGGTTGATGGGGACTTGGCATGATGTGTCTCTTGCCCGGTTCGCATACCTCCTTGGCCTCTATCCCGAGGAGCTCGCTTTTCATCCATATTTCCCAACTTATCTTTCAACTTACGACAGGGGCGAATTCAGTGAAGGGAGATGCAGTTTGTTCTTTCAAGAAATAGCAAACGTCAACAATACAATACCGCGAGATAATAAAGCTTCACAAATCCAAAATCCTATCCACAGAATGCTCCACCGTCTCCTCGCGTTTACCGTGAACCAATCATACGGGCTTGACAAATGCCCGTACCTAGATTTGCCAGCACTTTGGGGAGCAATCAACCCCGATGTGAGATTCCATCTCCCACACGCGATTGCAGTTTTTTTTAGGGAGCGAGCAAAAGGGCAAAACACGCTTAGCCCGATTTGCGGTGGAAACATGATTACACGGATCGCAAAAAGATTGGGCGATTATTCCTCCATAAACATGCTCACGGTCAAAACCGAGCACCCGAAGATCCTCTCCGAATCACATTTTAAAACTATGATTCGGAGGGTGGCGCCGAACACGTTCGATTTCATCGGTAGTACTTCAACCACTCCTCCACCGGGATTTGGGGCAGAAGAAGCACAGCCCTCTGCTTCTAGACAGAGCAGACGCCGCCAGCACGAGCACGAGCAGCAAGGACCAGAACAAGAGGTAAACTTAAATTTCCTCTATAACCAAATGGTCCAGATGGATTTAAACAGGCGGGAGGAAATGCGCCAAATGGATCTTCGTCGCCAGCAAGAGGCGAATGCCATGGGACACTACCTGGATGATACACATCAGTTCATGGGACACATGTATCAGCAGGCAGGATGGCAGCTGCCCCCGCAGTATCCCTATCCGACATGGGATCAGAGGATGGGAGGATCAGGACAGTCTAGCGGGGCTCATGGCGATCCATCAGGAGGAGACTATCAGCCACATGGGCATGGATTTGATGATACAGAGGATTTGGATTGACATTACTGGTATTGTTTGATATATTTTTATTTTTTTTGGGTGATTTAAAAAAAACAAAAACAAAAAAAATTATGATTTGGATTTTTATTTTGATTTGTAGTGTGTTTTTATTTTGTGGTGTGTTTTATTATTTTTGTGTTTATCTAACCGTGTTGCTTGAGATATTGCTTGTTATTTTTGATGATTTTGCAGAATGACTGAAATTCGTTTCAGTCCATTAAAAAAAAATAATAATAAAAAAATAATAAGATCGCACTAAAACGATGACATATCATTCGATCAATTCCGAGAGCTCCAAGTTCAGAATCTGCAATCACGTGTACAATACCTCAGGGGAGTTGGTTCCAATACTCCTTTTTCTTATGTTTATAAAATATTTATACAACGGGGACGTTGTATTAATCAAGTATGGGGTAGGGATTGCAGTATTTACACTTGTATTTTATTTGTTTTTGAGCATTTATAGGGTAATTTCGGGTAAAATTTTGAAAAATTTATAAATCAGATACCATAGTGCCAAGTCATAAAGATTGAATCATATGATTGGTCCCGAGTTTTGTTTGAAATTCTTTATACTGAACAAACAGATCACACTTTGAGCCTAACGAACCACTTTGAAACTACTTGTTTGGAAGACAGATGCAGGTGCTTAATGAATTAAGATACGTTTAGAGGAGGTTGATTGGGATGATGTGTACACACAAATAATAAGCCTTGCATATTATTTATCAGAAAATTCGCATCTTGGCTTCTGAAAGGATTAACCCTTTGTACTCCCAAGTCTCAAACAACCTTACATTGCCACTTTCTCATCACTATTTTTGATTCATCGCATGGATTCCTGATGAACCTTGAAGACGATCCCCTATTCTACATCATTGGGATCAAGTCATAAAATTGATCGATAATACCAGCTTGATCACAATCTACTTCCACGCATCTAAGAAATTCTTAGAAGCCAAGTTCTTGAGAAAAGAAAAGTCAAAGAGATCCAACGATTAATTAAAGACTTCAAGAAAATAAAGAGCAAAAATGACAGAAACATCAAGAAGTCTACAAAAATTAGAGACTAAAACGAGCTAAAAATTGAAGATATAGAATATATTGGCATGTCGAGATTGAAGATTGAAGTTTTATGATTGGTGATGAGAAAAAGGAAATGAAAGGTTTGAGACGGTAAAAAGTAAAGGACAGTACAAGGGTGAAACTATCGAAACCAGATGTTTGCCCAGAGGACATTTAAAACCCTATTTCTTTAGGATAAAAGCCTCATCAAAGGTAGATGAAAAGTACCCCCACTGGGTATATCCTCTGTTTCATTTGTCTGATACACACTCCTAATCGCCAAAATCTTAACGAGTCTATTCGTCCTTCGAGTAGCAAAAGAAAGTGGTTCACAATGCTAAAAGTGGGTAACGTTTGTTCAAAATATAGGTTCCTTACAAAACTGATTCTGACCATGTTGACTGACGTTGACCTTTTTCTATGGTGTCTGTATTTGTTTATTTGGATTGATTTTTAACCTAAAAATTATTCTAAAATTGCTTGAGGACAAGCAAAGTTCAAGTATGGGGTATTTTGATATCGCGTAAATTATACACATTTTCCGGGCGATATCATTGTCATTTTAGTATAGTTTCGTGCATTTCTTAAAATAAATATTCCTGATTTGCTTAAAAATACACTTTGTAGCTAAAAGACACGTATGGAGCAAAAGATCGGATTTTACAAGAGATTTGAGCTTAAAAAGAAACAAAGTGCCAATCTGATTTCAGCCAGGGCGCACCCCGCCCATTCCTCAGGCGCACCGCGCCCATAAAGATGCCAGTTTTCGACATGCTGGCCTACTTGAGATTAAAATAATGGAGCGTGGGTTCATCCAATGATTCAACCGGGTTGCCTAACATGTGCATAGGTGCACCACGCCATACCTTTGGGCGCACCCCGCCCTAGATCGGATCTCAAAAGCAAACCATCACGTGGCCTTTACAGCGATAAAGTGAGACAGATCTCGTCCACCAGGCGCACCGCGCCTCTCGCCTTCGCCTGCTATAAATAGAAGGCCATGGACGACCATTTTAAGGACCATTGTTAGAATAGAAGAGAGAAATCAGTGAATTCATATTTGATAGTTATTATATTTCGTGTATTTCAACATTTAATTTATGATAAGTGTATTTGAGTGTTATTTACATTACAAGAAGGAGCGGAGATCATCATTGTAGCAAGGATTCATCGAATTTAACCGGTTGGTATCTTTTATCATGTATTCTTCATATTGTTATTGTATACTTGATACCATGCTAGGCTAGATTCCCTGTAGCTTTTGCCTAGGTGATGTTGATTCGTTAATATAAATATGTGTTGATTTAGTTCTTGATTCGAGTTTAAAATCGGTTAGGATATATAATTTGCATGCTATACATATTGAATGTGATTAAAGTTTATAATCTTGATAGCCATCTTCATATGATTAAAGTTTATTGACCATTTAAACGTATTGATCATATGAACCATTTTGATGTGTAATTGACACTTATATATCATTGGACTAGTTATTGACCATTTAACTAGGGAAGTTATTTTAGCTATAAACTTGATTAGTGAAATAAAACTTATATCATATTTAGTTACAACTCATGACCATTGATTGTATGATCATATCACTATGACCATTAGGGTATGGCCTATGTTTGCATGCTAGATTATATTAATTATTCGTGATTATAAGTTAGTTAGTTGCATGACCATTGTGCTATATTAACTTAGAAATTATAGAATTGGTGACTTGACCATATGATCCTACCACTTAATGCTACCTATTTTAACTCATTGCACATAATCAAAACTAGTCAACCTAGATTTATATGAATCAACAAATCCTAGGCAAAAGTTTCCCTTGTTATAATTTGATTATATTATCTCTTGATTGTTGTGTTGTTACGATAATTGTTATTTATTATTTCGCCTATTTTACAAGCATCCAAAACTTAGTTTTACAAGTTTTTACTAAAACTCGCCTTTAAACTGTTTGATTGATAATTTAAGACTTTAAGTTAATTAATAATTCCCTGTGGAAAATTCGATCCCTTTTACTTGCCTAAACTATACTATTAAATGACCGAGTAATACTTGCTCGTAAGTCTAATAGTCATATAATTAGGTAGATAAATTGATTTAAGACTTTGTAAACATAACAACTACAAGTGAGTTGTTTTGAAGACAACAGTATATAATGAATGACAAAAGTAAGGATGTTGGAGTGGAAGAAGGTGGGAGTAAAAAGAGATTAATAAAACCGGGAAACAATTTGCATTCATCATATATGAGAAGAATTATAGTTGTCTCAGTTAAAGTTGACATTGTTGAGCAATAAGCCACTCAAACTGTGTTAGGATCCAAAGATAATAAATGGGATTTACAAAATTCACATTTATAAATATGTTTTGTATTATTGTATAATGTTATTAAGTACTAGAGTTTTGCATTTTGAACGGATTGCAATAAAATAATTTGGATGTAACATGAGGGTTATCTGTCACACCCCGATCCTTGGCGGAATCGATCAAGGCGTGATATATTGTTCAAAGTCTCATGACAACTATGTTATAATATGATTAGATTCAATTAAGTACTAAGTATGCAAACAAGATCCACAACATACAAATACAAATCAAAATACAATAACATTTATTACATCAAATTTAAATAGTCTTGTGGGTTTCTAAGGTAAACCCTACTTTTCATCAACTTCATTCTTCAAATCTGCATCATGGGTAAAAACAGGTCAACTACGAGAGTTGGTGAGTAATCTAGTTTTATTAAAGAAAATTGTGAGTTTGAATAATTTGAAATTTGTTTTCTTTTGAAGTTGGCAAGAAGTGTTATTGAGATAACAGTTTATAAATCAAAAATTGATTAACAAATGATAACAACAACAATAAGTCCTCACCCTATATATACATATATATATATATATATATGTATATATATAGGATGGAGCATCTAATCATCATATACACTCAACCACGTGTAATCAATCACCTTAGCATCCCAAGGCGGGGTGGTCAACCCAATAGCGCTATTATTGTCCATAACATACCTCAAGAATACGGGCATAGTCATGGAGATTAGACTAAGAATGGTAATGCACTACAAGTACATGTAGCGTAAACAAACAATAATTATACAAATAATGATTCACATATAAATGTCCCAACAATGTCTCAATGGTGAAAAAATAATAAAATGAAGTTGGAACATATTAAAACCACATGATACACCCCAAAAGTATTGAAAATTATAAAATATGGGGTAGGTTACTCACTTTAGTCCAAACGGAATACGCGTGTCGTACGATAGACGGCCCGGGTCAAAATGTCGTAGAACCTAATATAATTAATAGTTTTGGTTTAGGAACTGCTAAACGGGAATGGAATATTATTAAAAATAATTAGACACATATTCTTATATTAGATGAATTAACAATAATCCATTTTGATTTGAATATTAAGGTATTTATTTGTTAAATGAATTTTAAATTGAATTAATTACTTTGCATAATGTAAGACCCGTATCCTGATTATAACATATACTTAAAATATGAGTGTTAGGAATTATATGGTCATTGGTAATTATAAAGCTAAGAAAAACTTTAGTTACAATTTCATATGAAAATCAGCATTTTGTGTCGTTTTTAGAAAAATCATAATTAATTCTAGAAACATCGTTTGGACCTCAAACCAGTGCACAAAGTTTACAAATTGAGTCTAGTACAATTACCAAAAATAATAGTAAGCTTTAAAATGACATTATCTATGGTTAAAAATGCAATCTTTACTGATTAGTTCGGAATTGACAGATTAGATAGTCTGTTTTCAAAAAATCATAATAAATCATAGAAAAATCGTTTAAATACATGTCATACATCCTTGGAAAGGTATTGAGATGAATTTACTGAATATCAAATAAAAACGTGAATTTAATGGGCTTAAGATCGGCTAAACCAGTCTTGAACAGACTGATTCTAGAAGACCTTTAATTTCAACAAAATTATATTATTAAAATCTTTTGTCAAAAGTGTCATGCCATTTTTTATTCAAGAATTCAAGTATAAATACCCCCCAAACATCTCATAAACCACACCAACAAATACCAATCCAATATATAGAGGTTTCTAAGCACTAGAGTGTAAGAAGTGAGTGAAAGGAAGCTCAAAAGCCTAGCGAAGAATTATAGGTTCCGACGACTGGTCATAAGGTAACTACAAACTTTTCTATAGCTTAATTATGTATTGTAAAATAGTTTTTGTGTTAAGAAGTAGAATATTTAATAAGTATAACATATGTTATATTATACTCATTTCTAACAATAGTAAACAAAAAAACCTTAAAATGTCGTTATTATAACAATTCGTAATTCCGAAAATAATACCGATTGATTTACTTACGAGGACGGTGACTAGGCCGATTACTTGGGATCTGGTTGTTGGATTTTCCAAAAGGCTAAAATGCTGAAAGGATCCTGCCACCCCATCTAATCTTCTACCTGGCTGTTCTTTACTTGATAAATCATGGAGTATCATATTGGAATTACTGAAGGGTTTAATGATGCGACTACAATATAGTTAAGGATTAAGAAATGATAGATTTCTTATTATGTTAACAGTTAAAGTTGAAGGAAATACAAAGCCGAGAAAGATAAACGATATAGTCAACTATAATCAGGTGAGTCTTCTCACTATACTATGGGTCATATTGCATGCGTAGGAAGGAAGATATGTTAGGCTAAGGTGGTCTTACCTGTTATGATAATTGTATGAATTATTGCTATGATAATGTTTGTTTGTGGACGGAACGGGATAGCCCGCGAGCCAATAGGCGGAACGGGAATAGCCTGCGAGTCATTAGACGGAACGGGAAAAGCCTGCGAGCGATAAGACAGAACGGGAACTGCCCGTGAGTCTTCAGGCGGAACAGGGATAGCCCGTGAGTCTCACAGACATATGAATGGTTATTGTGTGTTGTATGTTATGTGATGGATCGTATGGTATTTTGAGGAACTCACTAAGCTTCGTGCTTACCCTTTCCCTATATAAACTACTGTTTCAGGTACATCAGGTACCATGGATGGCAAGGCGTGACGTGTATACACTGTGCTGCTTCATTGGAGGACTGTTTTTGAATTAATATTCCGCTATATTGTGATTTCGTTAACTTCTGTTAATCCTGGGATGTTTTCATTAAACTTATAAGTTATGGAATTTTGTCAAAATTAATTAAGTGGCTTTTCTTATATTGAAATTTTCGTTTAAAATTTTTTAATTTTACCCTAAAATTTTGGGATGTTACAAGTTGGTATCAGAGCACAGCTTGAGAGAATCAGGCTCACTTAGTGAGTTCTGGACTCAAGTTGAGGCTTAAGAGTTTTCTTAAAACATTTTTACGAAAGAATGATGTTTTACGAAGGGTGAAGTGAAGACACAGTGTGTACCGCCAGCCGACGCCAGTATGAGAAAAGGGGTTAAGTATTTAATATTGTAGATGTTAAAAAGAAACATATGGTATATGTTTGCTGAAATGCCTGGTAGAGATCACACATTGTTGTATTATTATCTGCTATTTGCTAATAGAACTGTATGCTAGTGCCGATAGGTTGCTTAGAGATTTCCACTAAGTTATATACAATATGGACTGAATAGTCATAGAATGTGTGAGTTGACCTTATTGCATGTTCCTTGTTTGGTTGTTGCCTTAGGGAAGATTCTCTTATTTGAAAGACTGTTTAGTTCGATATTGTATACAACTACGTTCGCGAAACAACCTGTCATCACTGGAGGAAGTTCCGTCTTAGTTAGAATAGCAGGGTGGGGGTGGGATTCCAAGTATTCCTAGAAGGGTTGACATATGTCTTATAAGGGCATATGTGTTAAAATTATCGGTGAGAAGCGAATTGGATATTTCGAGACGGGTCTTGGAACGAACATGGATAGGTGTGGAAGGTAGTAGTAGAGCTCCTACTATCGAAAGCACATGATCTACGTTCGAGTCGGGAGTTCGTCACGAAGGATCCAAGGAGCTGAGTATGTGAGTGTCTAGCATAGTTGACTTAAATGCTAGTGTAATGTGGTAAACCTTTATCCATTCGATTGGTGAATATTGATTGTGAGGTTCAGTATGAACAATTAAGATGTGATCATACCAGTTTGGTTGGACCGATCATGCTTAAGTTGATTACTGAACTTAAAGACTGTTGAAAGGGAGAATGTCAAAATGCTATTGTGCTAGCTATTTTCATGCAACTAATGGGCGCACAAGTCAGACAGGGACTAAAGGATGCAAGTGTGATTTTTCCAACTCACGGTCAAAGAGGTGCAAGCGGCGCCTGAGATGATAGCGGGTATTTTTGAGTCGACTCTGTACATGCCTAGTGCTGTGTAATAGGGGCTACCTACCCTTGTATTGATCTTGCTTGAGTGATTGATCAAGTCGTGTGGGTTGAGAGTCTGGATCACTCGCTCGTGATTGAGGAAACTGACGATAGAGGTGTTGACTAGGGTCGCAAGCGGATGAGTAACATATGGTGGTTGATGTAAACGTCTCTACATTATCGAAACATGTTTATTGAGATGGTGTTTGCCCCTGATGCAAGTTGTTGGCTGAGCAGAGTGGGCTTGGTTTTCGTTCGAGAGTAAGGGCTCGTAAAAAAAAATATAAATCGAAGAAACAGACTTGGACTTTAGTCCAAGTGGGGGAGGAATACAAAATTAAGGGAACAACATGAATATTGTATAGAATCGATGAAATCATTAAAATTATAGTAACACGTCGATATATTTAATTCATTACTACAACTTTATATTAATACATTAAGAAAAGTTTACAGAACTACTAACCTAAACTGGAGAATCAGAAAGATGTGAGAAAAGATCTTCTACACTCCACTCTTTGTCATCATTACGTTGACTTGTACCTTCTTGAGGATTTGGAAGGGGTATGCTTCCGGTTATTGGAGGAGGAGCTCCAAGGTATGGGGTCTCAATAGGGTTGGAACTCGTAACCCCATGATTATGGGCTAAAAATCGACTCGTTTGGGGAGTGTGCAAGTAGGGAAGTGATGAGGAAGGGTTCCAATTCGGAACCAGTTGGGGATAGCTATAAGAAGGAGGAAACCAGGCTAGTTCACTTACAAAGCCTCCAAAATTATCCTCACTCCTAGGCTCGAGTAAACCAGGATTAATACTACTCATACCAGAGTTAGATGGCAGAGATTGTTGCTGTGTATGAGTTCTTGATGAAGTTTCCCCCTTTTCCAGAAATTTTCTTTTCCTAAATACAACCTTATGAGCAGCTTGTATTAGCTTCTTTGTGCCGTCTGTTAGACCCGATTGTGACCCTTCAATTATCGCTTCTTTTTCCTTTTTTAGGTTGGGTATTAAATCTCCCGATAATTCTGTTGCCTCAATAAATTCATTACCAAATTCCTGTGACACAAATAACTTTAGTAATTTCAACCTTATGATATAAAGGAATTAAAAAAATGTAGTTCTTTACCTCAGCACGATCAATAAGGGTTTGAAAACTCGTAAGTTGTCGTTGGGGCCAATGATTGATACCTAATTCTCTACAGCGTTTTTTAATTGTGTCGTTCCAATGTTGAGTTCCTTAGCAGCTTTCTCAATTGGTTCGTTAAAGTGTTCAGCTATTATTTCCCTACTTAATAAATGTCTGAAACCTCTTCCACTGCCACCTGCTATGTTTTCTGAACTAGAAGGTTCAAATCCAATTGTATTGTTATCATTCTGGATCATTTGAACATGATCCTGATTTTTTGACCCAAATATGGACATTGATTCATCAAAATTAGTGGTCTCTATCGGTAATAATTGTTGGTTTTCAACTAAAATCTCAGGATTCTGAAATCCTTCTAGATTCCTTTGAATCAACCGAAGATGATCTTGATATTGAAAACCAACCCCAAACTCGGGATTCAATTCAATATTGATGTTATCAATCGTTTGTAATTGATTGTCATTTTGAATGTCAGCCATGAATCCTTGATTCATGGGGATGATCTCACTGCTCATTGAGGGTACGTCGATGAATGGATTGTACTCAGTTAGACCATCCACAAATGGGTCTACAAATAACACATGTCAAATGATAAAACAAAATAGAATACTTATAAATGGATCATTCAAAAGAATTTAACCTGGTAGAAGGCATGGAGTCTGATCAAGAGCAAAGTCAGATGCATGCACCGGATCATCTGAGTTAATGTTCAACTCAGGAAAAATTTCCGGCTCACCGTGGAGTTGCTCTATTGGTAGTATATCTGGAAGACTGTACCATAATTCAAAATCAAATAAAACATTAGAAAGGTAATCGAAGTATGGATAATAGATGTCTAGAATGTTAGAGTCACCGAACTCTATTAAGAATGCTTGGTTTGAAGTACCCTCTCCTTGCTGAAAACTAGGTCCAGGGTTCGACAAATCGCCCATTGAAGATCTGTTTTCCATGACTCGGCTTTAAATATGAGTTTGTTTACGAACAAACTAGTGGTAAGAGAGGATGAGACTGAAAATGAATGTGGAAATGAATGATACTACATACCTGTATATATAGTATCTTGCAGCTGGGACCGAAAGGACACACGGAGCTGAAAGGACACCTCACGTTTTAATTACCGAAATTCAAACTAACTACAGTAGATGCCACTTTTCACTACTCCAAGTGACATTTTTTCAAAATTCGCTGCTTGAATCCGGTGAGAACGAGATAATGAAGAGACTCTTGAAATAAAACAAAATTTTATGTTTCCTAATAATGGAAATAGTTTAAAGAGTGTTCAATACTCCCAAATATATATATATATATATATATATATATATATATATATATATATATATATATATATATATATATATATATATATATATATATATATATATGGAGTGAATGAGAATAATAGGACCTTAAGCATTATTACAGAGATATGTGAATGTTGAAAGGAAAGATAATGAAACCTTGTAAAGGTTCGACAATAAGACGAGGAGGATTTTTGAAGACTCGATGGGAAATACATAAAGGCGTTCGAGAATGCGGATTTCGGGACGAAATCCAAATAAGTGGGGGAGACTTGTAAGACCCGTATCCTGATTATAGCATATACTTAAAATATGAGTGTTAGGAATTATATGGTCATTGGTAATTATAAAGCTAAGAAAAACTTTAGTTACAATTTCATATGAAAATCAGCATTTTGTGTCGTTTTTAGAAAAATCATAATTAATTCTAGAAACATCGTTTGGACCTCAAACCAGTGCACAAAGTTTACAAATTGAGTCTAGTACAATTACCAAAAATAATAGTAAGCTTTAGAATGACATTATCTATGGTTAAAAATGCAATCTTTACTGATTAGTTCGGAATTGACAGATTAGATAGTCTGTTTTCAAAAAATCATAATAAATCATAGAAAACTCGTATAAATACATGCCATACATCCTTGGAAAGGTATTGAGATGAATTTACTGAATATCAAATAAAAACGTGAATTTAATGGGCTTAAGATCGGCTAAACCAGTCTTGAACAGACTGATTCTAGAAGACCTTTAATTTCAACAAAATTATATTATTAAAATCTTTTGTCAAAAGTGTCATGCCATTTTTTATTCAATAATTCAAGTATAAATACCCCCCAAACATCTCATAAACCACACCAACAAATATCAATCCAATATATAGAGGTTTCTAAGCACTAGAGTGTAAGAAGTGAGTGAAAGGAAGCTCAAAAGCCTAGCGAAGAAGTTATAGGTTCCGACGACTGGTCATAAGGTAACTACAAACTTTTCTATAGCTTAATTAGGTATTGTAAAATAGTTTTTGTGTTAAGAAGTAGAATATTTAATAAGTATAACATATGTTATATTATACTCATTTCTAACAATAGTAAACAAAAAAACCTTAAAATGTCGTTATTATAACAATTCGTAATTCCGAAAATAATACCAATTGATTTACTTACGAGGACGGTGACTAGGCCGATTACTTGGGATCTGGTTGTTGGATTTTCCAAAAGGCTAAAATGCTGAAAGGATCCTGCCACCCCATCTAATCTTCTACCTGGCTGTTCTTTACTTGATAAATCATGGAGTATCATATTGGAATTACTGAAGGGTTTAATGATGCGACTACAATATAGTTAAGGATTAAGAAATGATAGATTTCTTATTATGTTAACAGTTAAAGTTGAAGGAAATACAAAGCCGAGAAAGATAAACGATATAGTCAACTATAATCAGGTGAGTCTTCTCACTATACTATGGGTCATATTGCATGCGTAGGAAGGAAGATAGGTTAGGCTAAGGTGGTCTTACCTGTTATGATAATTGTATGAATTATTGCTATGATAATGTTTGTTTGTGGACGGAACGGGATAGCCCGCGAGCCAATAGGCGGAACGGGAATAGCCTGCGAGTCATTAGACGGAACGGGAAAAGCCTGCGAGCGATAAGACAGAACGGGAACTGCCCGTGAGTCTTCAGGCGGAACAGGGATAGCCCGTGAGTCTCACAGACATATGAATGGTTATTGTGTGTTGTATGTTATGTGATGGATCGTATGGTATTTTGAGGAACTCACTAAGTTTCGTGCTTACCCTTTCCCTATATAAACTACTGTTTCAGGTACATCAGGTACCATGGATGGCAAGGCGTGACGTGTATACACTGTGCTGCTTCATTGGAGGACTGTTTTTGAATTAATATTCCGCTATATTGTGATTTCGTTAACTTCTGTTAATCCTGGGATGTTTTCATTAAACTTATAAGTTATGGAATTTTGTCAAAATTAATTAAGTGGCTTTTCTTATATTGAAATTTTCGTTTAAAATTTTTTAATTTTACCCTAAAATTTTGGGATGTTACAAGTTGGTATCAGAGCACAGCTTGAGAGAATCAGGCTCACTTAGTGAGTTCTGGACTCAAGTTGAGGCTTAAGAGTTTTCTTAAAACATTTTTACGAAAGAATGATGTTTTACGAAGGGTGAAGTGAAGACACAGTGTGTACCGCCAGCCGACGCCAGTATGAGAAAAGGGGTTAAGTATTTAATATTGTAGATGTTAAAAAGAAACATATGGTATATGTTTGCTGAAATGCCTGGTAGAGATCACACATTGTTGTATTATTATCTGCTATTTGCTAATAGAACTGTATGCTAGTGCCGATAGGTTGCTTAGAGATTTCCACTAAGTTATATACAATATGGACTGAATAGTCATAGAATGTGTGAGTTGACCTTATTGCATGTTCCTTGTTTGGTTGTTGCCTTAGGGAAGATTCTCTTATTTGAAAGACTGTTTAGTTCGATATTGTATACAACTACGTTCGCGAAACAACCTGTCATCACTGGAGGAAGTTCCGTCTTAGTTAGAATAGCAGGGTGGGGGTGGGATTCCAAGTATTCCTAGAAGGGTTGACATATGTCTTATAAGGGCATATGTGTTAAAATTATCGGTGAGAAGCGAATTGGATATTTCGAGACGGGTCTTGGAACGAACATGGATAGGTGTGGAAGGTAGTAGTAGAGCTCCTACTATCGAAAGCACATGATCTACGTTCGAGTCGGGAGTTCGTCACGAAGGATCCAAGGAGCTGAGTATGTGAGTGTCTAGCATAGTTGACTTAAATGCTAGTGTAATGTGGTAAACCTTTATCCATTCGATTGGTGAATATTGATTGTGAGGTTCAGTATGAACAATTAAGATGTGATCATACCAGTTTGGTTGGACCGATCATGCTTAAGTTGATTACTGAACTTAAAGACTGTTGAAAGGGAGAATGTCAAAATGCTATTGTGCTAGCTATTTTCATGCAACTAATGGGCGCACAAGTCAGACAGGGACTAAAGGATGCAAGTGTGATTTTTCCAACTCACGGTCAAAGAGGTGCAAGCGGCGCCTGAGATGATAGCGGGTATTTTTGAGTCGACTCTGTACATGCCTAGTGCTGTGTAATAGGGGCTACCTACCCTTGTATTGATCTTGCTTGAGTGATTGATCAAGTCGTGTGGGTTGAGAGTCTGGATCACTCGCTCGTGATTGAGGAAACTGACGATAGAGGTGTTGACTAGGGTCGCAAGCGGATGAGTAACATATGGTGGTTGATGTAAACGTCTCTACATTATCGAAACATGTTTATTGAGATGGTGTTTGCCCCTGATGCAAGTTGTTGGCTGAGCAGAGTGGGCTTGGTTTTCGTTCGAGAGTAAGGGCTCGTAAAAAAAAATATAAATCGAAGAAACAGACTTGGACTTTAGTCCAAGTGGGGGAGGAATACAAAATTAAGGGAACAACATGAATATTGTATAGAATCGATGAAATCATTAAAATTATAGTAACACGTCGATATATTTAATTCATTACTACAACTTTATATTAATACATTAAGAAAAGTTTACAGAACTACTAACCTAAACTGGAGAATCAGAAAGATGTGAGAAAAGATCTTCTACACTCCACTCTTTGTCATCATTACGTTGACTTGTACCTTCTTGAGGATTTGGAAGGGGTATGCTTCCGGTTATTGGAGGAGGAGCTCCAAGGTATGGGGTCTCAATAGGGTTGGAACTCGTAACCCCATGATTATGGGCTAAAAATCGACTCGTTTGGGGAGTGTGCAAGTAGGGAAGTGATGAGGAAGGGTTCCAATTCGGAACCAGTTGGGGATAGCTATAAGAAGGAGGAAACCAGGCTAGTTCACTTACAAAGCCTCCAAAATTATCCTCACTCCTAGGCTCGAGTAAACCAGGATTAATACTACTCATACCAGAGTTAGATGGCAGAGATTGTTGCTGTGTATGAGTTCTTGATGAAGTTTCCCCCTTTTCCAGAAATTTTCTTTTCCTAAATACAACCTTATGAGCAGCTTGTATTAGCTTCTTTGTGCCGTCTGTTAGACCCGATTGTGACCCTTCAATTATCGCTTCTTTTTCCTTTTTTAGGTTGGGTATTAAATCTCCCGATAATTCTGTTGCCTCAATAAATTCATTACCAAATTCCTGTGACACAAATAACTTTAGTAATTTCAACCTTATGATATAAAGGAATTAAAAAAATGTAGTTCTTTACCTCAGCACGATCAATAAGGGTTTGAAAACTCGTAAGTTGTCGTTGGGGCCAATGATTGATACCTAATTCTCTACAGCGTTTTTTAATTGTGTCGTTCCAATGTTGAGTTCCTTAGCAGCTTTCTCAATTGGTTCGTTAAAGTGTTCAGCTATTATTTCCCTACTTAATAAATGTCTGAAACCTCTTCCACTGCCACCTGCTATGTTTTCTGAACTAGAAGGTTCAAATCCAATTGTATTGTTATCATTCTGGATCATTTGAACATGATCCTGATTTTTTGACCCAAATATGGACATTGATTCATCAAAATTAGTGGTCTCTATCGGTAATAATTGTTGGTTTTCAACTAAAATCTCAGGATTCTGAAATCCTTCTAGATTCCTTTGAATCAACCGAAGATGATCTTGATATTGAAAACCAACCCCAAACTCGGGATTCAATTCAATATTGATGTTATCAATCGTTTGTAATTGATTGTCATTTTGAATGTCAGCCATGAATCCTTGATTCATGGGGATGATCTCACTGCTCATTGAGGGTACGTCGATGAATGGATTGTACTCAGTTAGACCATCCACAAATGGGTCTACAAATAACACATGTCAAATGATAAAACAAAATAGAATACTTATAAATGGATCATTCAAAAGAATTTAACCTGGTAGAAGGCATAGAGTCTGATCAAGAGCAAAGTCAGATGCATGCACCGGATCATCTGAGTTAATGTTCAACTCAGGAAAAATTTCCGGCTCACCGTGGAGTTGCTCTATTGGTAGTATATCTGGAAGACTGTACCATAATTCAAAATCAAATAAAACATTAGAAAGGTAATCGAAGTATGGATAATAGATGTCTAGAATGTTAGAGTCACCGAACTCTATTAAGAATGCTTGGTTTGAAGTACCCTCTCCTTGCTGAAAACTAGGTCCAGGGTTCGACAAATCGCCCATTGAAGATCTGTTTTCCATGACTCGGCTTTAAATATGAGTTTGTTTACGAACAAACTAGTGGTAAGAGAGGATGAGACTGAAAATGAATGTGGAAATGAATGATACTACATACCTGTATATATAGTATCTTGCAGCTGGGACCGAAAGGACACACGGAGCTGAAAGGACACCTCACGTTTTAATTACCGAAATTCAAACTAACTACAGTAGATGCGACTTTTCACTACTCCAAGTGACATTTTTTCAAAATTCGCTGCTTGAATCCGGTGAGAACGAGATAATGAAGAGACTCTTGAAATAAAACAAAATTTTATGTTTCCTAATAATGGAAATAGTTTAAAGAGTGTTCAGTACTCCCAAAAAAAAAAAAAATATATATATATATATATATATATATATATATATATATATATATATATATATATATATATATATATATATATATATATATATATATGGAGTGAATGAGAATAATAGGACCTTAAGCATTATTACAGAGATATGTGAATGTTGAAAGGAAAGATAATGAAACCTTGTAAAGGTTCGACAATAAGACGAGGAGGATTTTTGAAGACTCGATGGGAAATACATAAAGGCGTTCGAGAATGCGGATTTTGGGACGAAATCCAAATAAGTGGGGGAGACTTGTAAGACCCGTATCCTGATTATAACATATACTTAAAATATGAGTGTTAGGAATTATATGGTCATTGGTAATTATAAAGCTAAGAAAAACTTTAGTTACAATTTCATATGAAAATCAGCATTTTGTGTCGTTTTTAGAAAAATCATAATTAATTCTAGAAACATCGTTTGGACCTCAAACCAGTGCACAAAGTTTACAAATTGAGTCTAGTACAATTACCAAAAATAATAGTAAGCTTTAAAATGACATTATCTATGGTTAAAAATGCAATCTTTACTGATTAGTTCGGAATTGACAGATTAGATAGTCTGTTTTCAAAAAATCATAATAAATCACAGAAAAATCGTATAAATACATGCCATACATCCTTGGAAAGGTATTGAGATTAATTTACTGAATAGCAAATAAAAACGTGAATTTAATGGGCTTAAGATCGGCTAAACCAGTCTTGAACAGACTGATTCTAGAAGACCTTTAATTTCAACAAAATTATATTATTAAAATCTTTTGTCAAAAGTGTCATGCCATTTTTTATTCAAGAATTCAAGTATAAATACCCCCCAAACATCTCATAAACCACACCAACAAATATCAATCAAATATATAGAGGTTTCTAAGCACTAGAGTGTAAGAAGTGAGTGAAAGGAAGCTCAAAAGCCTAGCGAAGAAGTTATAGGTTCCGACGACTGGTCATAAGGTAACTACAAACTTTTCTATAGCTTAATTAGGTATTGTAAAATAGTTTTTGTGTTAAGAAGTAGAATATTTAATAAGTATAACATATGTTATATTATACTCATTTCTAACAATAGTAAACAAAAAAACCTTAAAATGTCGTTATTATAACAATTCGTAATTCCGAAAATAATACCGATTGATTTACTTACGAGGACGGTGACTAGGCCGATTACTTGGGATCTGGTTGTTGGATTTTCCAAAAGGCTAAAATGCTGAAAGGATCCTGCCACCCCATCTAATCTTCTACCTGGCTGTTCTTTACTTGATAAATCATGGAGTATCATATTGGAATTACTGAAGGGTTTAATGATGCGACTACAATATAGTTAAGGATTAAGAAATGATAGATTTCTTATTATGTTAACAGTTAAAGTTGAAGGAAATACAAAGCCGAGAAAGATAAACGATATAGTCAACTATAATCAGGTGAGTCTTCTCACTATACTATGGGTCATATTGCATGCGTAGGAAGGAAGATAGGTTAGGCTAAGGTGGTCTTACCTGTTATGATAATTGTATGAATTATTGCTATGATAATGTTTGTTTGTGGACGGAACGGGATAGCCCGCGAGCCAATAGGCGGAACGGGAATAGCCTGCGAGTCATTAGACGGAACGGGAAAAGCCTGCGAGCGATAAGACAGAACGGGAACTGCCCGTGAGTCTTCAGGCGGAACAGGGATAGCCCGTGAGTCTCACAGACATATGAATGGTTATTGTGTGTTGTATGTTATGTGATGGATCGTATGGTATTTTGAGGAACTCACTAAGCTTCGTGCTTACCCTTTCCCTATATAAACTACTGTTTCAGGTACATCAGGTACCATGGATGGCAAGGCGTGACGTGTATACACTGTGCTGCTTCATTGGAGGACTGTTTTTGAATTAATATTCCGCTATATTGTGATTTCGTTAACTTATGTTAATCCTGGGATGTTTTCATTAAACTTATAAGTTATGGAATTTTGTCAAAATTAATTAAGTGGCTTTTCTTATATTGAAATTTTCGTTTAAAATTTTTTAATTTTACCCTAAAATTTTGGGATGTTACACATAATTAATTTATATTTTCAATTTAGGAAAGATTTTAATAATTTCTTATTAAAATAATAACTTGCCCAATCATAAGTATTTATAGATTTTAACAATTATTTATATTGAATAATCATTAAAATGCATTTTTACATGCTTAAATACTTAGGAAAATGGTTTTAAATATTAAACAGTATTGAAAATTTCTGAAATTATTAGTAAATCATTAATTCATAAAATAGTAATTACTGTAAAATTTTCATATTTTTCTGAACTGTTTTAGTATTTATTTAATACTTTAATGATTAAACAACAACAAAATCTAGAAAAAATAATAAATGAACCCCAACAATTCTGGGAAATTAACCATAGTTTTCTAACATTATATAGAGCCTATTTTAAGGGTTTTGGACATTTTTGACTATGGGAAGTATTTTTTATATGTTTCATTATTAATTAATCAATAAAATCATAAATAATAGCAAAAAGATTAAGGGAAATTCATAAAACTTTTTATGTATGATTATTATGTTATATATGACATTCTGATAAGGTTTTATAATTTTTAGACATGTGTAGGTATTTATTATCAATTTAAACCATTAAACAATCATTAAATCAGGAAAATTAAGCAAACATTCTTAAAAAATTATGTAAATTTTGTCATGGAGTCTTTATAATGTTAATAAGGTGCGAAAAATATAACATCCAATTTTGGACCTAAATAACTATATTTTGCTATTTATTTATCTATAACAAAATAAAATACACAATAAGCATAAAACATTCATATAAATGAATGAAACTTCATAAATCCACTTTAATCAATATATGGGTCATTGCAGAATTTTTCCAGAATTTATTGACAGAAAAAGTATTTTATGTGAATTATTGCCCTATTATATTGCAATAATTATAGTAATTCAATAAAAATAAGTTATTTTCTGAACATTTCCAGAACTTCTTATTTTATTGATGGGATTCTGAGAAAAATCAGGTTTATATATAAAATGAGTTTTAGATATTTTGGTGGATTTAATTTGTTTCATTAATGAATTTGAAACTTTTAACAACATACCTTGATGAATGCTTCAAGAGGGATGGAGATTTGAGTATGAGGGATTGTTCTTGGCTGGAAAATTGATATTTCTTGGAAGAATTTCGAGATTGAGAGTGAGAGAAAGAATAGAGAGGGTTTGAGTGGTGATGAAAATAATGTGTTGGGAGAAAAATGAAAGGAAAGATGATGGGAGGTGTGAGTGGGAGACCATGGGAATAACTTTTGCTTTTGGTGGTCTTCATAATTTCCCATTAGCCCAAGCATCTCTATGTAATACACTAATTAATATAAGAATTTTATAAAATTTAATGTAGAGTTTATAAAAATAGAGTTTTATAAAAAAATAGGTTATTATTTGATTATAACAATCTACTTTGATTTGAAGTTTAATTATAGCATTCAAGTTTGATTCTTTTAATTTAATTAGAGCATCCTACTTTGATTTTATTTTAATATGGTATCATAATTTAATTTGATTATAGTTATAACGTTATACTATGCTATATTGCTATTAACGTCAATTTATATTGTATTGTATGGGTTTTGATCCTATTAGCGTCAAGTAATCTTGAGTAGGGTTTATTAAATTTCCAATTGGGTTGGGTTGACCCGAATCCATTTTAGGCGGATGTCACATTATCGACTAAAAATTGGAGTATGCTATATATCAATGTTTTAGAATGTTCGACAACATTGCTTAACAAATTAGAATGTTTTAAAGATAAATCATGATATTCAAGAATGTACTTCACAAATGACATATTAGTTAGTGTTTGTTGATTCAAGTATATATATATATATATATATATATATATATATATATATATATATATATATATATATATATATATATATATATATATATGTGTGTGTGTGTGTGTGTGTGTGTGTGTGTGTCAGTGTTGTAAAAATCGGTCTAGACGGCCGATTAATTTGCGATTAAACTCTTGACGGTCCCTAACCGCCTACGATAAGGCTAGTTGTAACGCCAAGACACTCTTTTTATGTAATAATAATAAAAAGGGTAAAAAGGTCATTTTACCTTGGAAGGGTAAATTGGTCTTTTGGACAGAAAAGAATTTAGTGTGAAATAATATTTTGAGTTTTGGACTTAAAATGTTATAAAGGGTAATTTGGTCATTTGACCATGTGAAGGACCAAATATGAAAAATATTGTTGTTTGTGGCAAATGTATAAAGAATGAAAGTTTTATTGTAATAAAACTTGATTTTGTGGTCAAAGTTCAAGAAAATGAACTTAAGGACTAAAAATGTAAAAATTGGATGTATAAATAAGAGAGTTGACTCTCTCTTTGACTAGCCATTTGTGCAGCAACGGGAGGAGCAAGGAAGATGCGATTTCTACAGGAAATCATGGAATTGAAGTAAGGAATTGGAATCATAGCTTGGAATTGGTGATTCCTATGTTAATCAAGGTTAGTAAACTTGATTTTAACCAAGTTCTTGAAGTGTTCTTGATTTGGTTTTATAGAAACTGAAATTTGTAAATTTCAGTTATGTTTATGTGGTTTAAATGGTTTAATGCTTCCAATAAGTCATGCTAAAAGGACTTAATTCAAGAAATATGGAAGTAGGTTGCTATTATTGAAAATTTGGAACTTTGCTCAAGAACCCTAGAATACATGTTTATATGATTCAGTGGATTCTAATGAGTTCTAATGAGTTCTAATGAGTTCCAAATGTTGTTAATGATGAGAATAATCAGTAGAAGTGATTAATTTTGAAGAATTTCGATTTTTGGACTAAAATGTCAAAAACGGGAATTGTTGGAAAATTTTTGAAATATATGATTTCCATGGGTTAAAACTAGATGCTAATGAAGGGTTTTGGTCTTGGAACAAACCCCTATCGTTTAAGAAGAGAATTAAGGACTTAATAGCTGAAAATGGGCATTTGTAGCATGAAAAACGGACAAGAGAAACTGCACAGCGGCAGATAGGGTCCCGATCTCCATGGAGATAGGGTCGCGATCGATAGAGACGCGATCCACATGGGGATAGGGTCGCGATCCAGCGGCTGCATGAAAATGAGCAGATTTGCTCCTGTCTTCTGTTATGCTTTGGTCCAATTTTGGGACTTGATGCTAGACTTGTCCGTTTGACCTCAAATTTTGAACATAGGTCTAATATGATGTGAAACTTCGGGGAAAATTGTCGGAATACGTATACGACCTCCCGAAAGCACTGTAGCAAAATACGTGTATTTTGTAAAAATGTATAATTTAAAGAAAGATGGTAAATGATAAGTTTATCATCTAGACATTGTTTGTAATGTTATTACATTGGACTCTTATGCATTAGAGCCAACTGAAATGATTATTAACCTATTATCATTTGGTATATAAATGAATATATAGGTATGGGACAAAATGGTTGTGGTGCACGCAAAGGCAAGAAACAACCGGAATGTAAATGCAGCTAGCATCCAGGTGAGTAATCTCACTGATATCATATGTGATATATGATGATTGAATTGTTACAGGTTGAAACAGCTTCGAGGGACGAAAACGACAAGTGTAAAAATATATGTAAAAGACAAGACCAGATAAGCCGTGAGTCATTGCGATGACAAGAACGGAGCTGTGAGTCAATACATATATATATATACACTATGATATAGACAAGACCGGATAAGCCGTGAGTCTAGGCAACAGCGGGCTAACCCGTGAGCCATAGTTTATTTTGATGAGTCAAACTTATATAGACAAGACCGGATAAGCCGTGAGTCTAGGCAACAGCGGGCTAACCCGTGAGCCATAGTTTATTTTGATGAGTCAAACTTATATAGACAAGACCGGATAAGCTGTGAGTCTAGGCAACAGCGGGCTAACCCGTGAGCCATATTTAATTTTGTTTTGTATGATATTGGATGCTATATCCAACCGGTGCGGCCTATAGGGCTGAGCAAAAACCGAACCGAAAACCGAAACCGCGCCAAAAACCGCATTTACCGCTACCGCAAAACCGCAAAAAACCGCAAAAAACCGAAACCGCAAAAACCGCAACCGCAAAACATGGTGCGGTGCGGTTTTAGCTTGAAAAACCGTGCAAATTTACCGAAACCGCACCGCAAAATTTATAATATATTTAAATTATATATATATATATATATATATATATATATATATATATATATATATATATATATATATATATATATATATATATATACATATATATATTTATATATAATTCATATGTTTGTGGCACGTGTTAATACACATAATTTGTAAGACCACATCTTAAAACTAAAAAAACCAAATCCTAACCCTTTATTTTTGTAAAAATTAGATCCAAGCCATTGTATACAATGTACAACACATTTCAGGCGAGTATATGGCATGGATTGCCAAGGTGTAAGTAAGCATCTCACGGATTGCCAACATGTCAACACACCCCTCTCATAAACCTGATACATTGAGACCATCCACTCCAAAACCCTAAATCACACGCCGTCTCCATCGACTTCACATCTTCTCTCTGAATCTAAATCCCACTCCCTGTGCTCCCTCATTTGTCTTCCGTCTCTCTAGAACCACCACTATTTTACCACCGCGATCTCCAACACCACCACCAAACTCTCGCCTTCCTACTTCAAAGCTCCTCTTGATTTTTCCACCGATCAATTCCTTTCCTAACAGCTTATCGGTAAAGGTTCATAGATTCCCGCCTCCACCTTCAAAGCTCCTCTTGATTGCATATCGGTTTACAGTCGGTTTGCAGTCGGATTGCAGTCAATCGGTAAAGGTTTGCAGTCGGATTCCAATTTTTTACTGGTCATTGCGTATCGGTTTGCCGATTGAATCTCATTGCGTATCGGTTTGCAATCGGTAAAGGTTCATAGATTCCCGCCTCCACCTTCAAAGCTCCTTTTGATTGCATATCGGTTTGCAGTCGGTTTAGAAGCCACGAACATGTATTGATTGATTTTCAGATTACAGATGTTGGTTTTGGTTTGATTGATTTCAGAATGCGTATCGGTTTGCAGTCGGTTTAGAAGCCACGAACATGTATTTTACTCCTGTGTTGTTATGTTTTGTACTCTATCCAGCATTGCTATTGTTGTTATATTTCTGCAAGTTTTGTAGTGTAGAGTTTTATATATTGGGGTTGTGGTGTAGAGTTTTGTAGTGTAGAGTTTTATATGCGTATCGGTTTGCAGTCGGTTTAAAAGTACATTGCTCTTGTTGTATAGTTTTGGTGCTTGTCTGTGTTGTTATATTTTGTACTCTAAGTTCTGGTTCCAATGTTTAATTTCATATTACTAGTTTGTAGTTTGGATGCTTTTAGTATTTGCGGTTTAAAACCGAAACCGCACCGCTACAAACCGCAACCGCAAAATAAACCGCAAAAATCGTACCGCAAAAAAACCGCAACATATGGTTTTACAAAAATAAAAACCGCACCTAGCGGTACGAGTTGCGGTTTTATGCTAAAACCGCACCACACCGCACCACGCTCACCCCTAGCGGCCTATACGGCTATGATATTGTTACAGGAACATGGTGCGTCCTTTTGGCTATGATATCGGGTTATTGAACCCAGCTGGTGCGGCCTGTGGGCTATGATTTATATATTGATAATGTTTTGGTGCGGCTTATATAGCCATGACATATGATGCAGTCCATTGTGACTAAGAAATATGGGACAGAAACGATAGATATGATTATCTGTGTAAATAACTGATGTGGTTTGATAATTGCAGGTTGTAATGAAGTAGCCTGTAAGGCTACAAAATTAGGATGTGAAATCCTAAGAGATATATGGTCAGCCAGTAAGGCTATGAGTTTGGATTCGATATCCAGACAGATATACGAATATATTTGATACATGTTATTTGCAGATACAATTACTCACTGAGCTTTGTAGCTCATACCGTTTGTTAAATGTCCCTGCAGGTTAGCATAACCCTGGTAAGGGTAAGGATAAAGTCCGTGACTCAAGAAGTGGACTTGTAGATGCTGTCAGTAGCAGCCCGACTTTAAAGGAGATTTGGTATTTTATACTCTCCTTGATACGCTTGTACCCGTTTTTATTAAAATATACCCCTTTTGTTATGGTTTTATGTAATGAAACCTATGTTTTAAATGAAAAATTTTCAGGGGTGTTTTTGTTGTAAAAGCCGGGTGTTACACTAGTCGGCCATGCTAAGCGGGTACGTCGACTGGTACGTACTTCCGACGACATTGGTATATCTTCCATCTATTTACCCGTATCCACGACTGCACCAAGAAAACTAACTGTGTTGAGTCGAAGACTTTTGTTAGTATCGAATACTGAGGCATCAAGCATGTGCTTCGAGTATTTTTGCTACAAGCTTCTGCCAGTCGAAGTCGATGCTATTCGACTCGAGCCCCTTCGACTGAAACCATGTGGTCCAATAGTGTTTTCGGATAATGGTGTGCGCACGATCCCTGCTTTGTCAAACCTACTGTACGAAGCCTGCAACACGATCCTCTATCACTACGCATGCCACTCCCTAGCAGTGCAACACGTGGGATAATCTTATTGATCCTCAGATCCATTATCGTGTCCTTCGTCTAGTATAAATATATAATGTTGATCCTTTTGTAAGTAACAAGTTGATAATTGAGGTTAGGAATTAGGGTTGAAGTTCGTATTATTAGTTCTGAGATGTAACCCTATTTCATTAGGGAATATACGCAATACCACGCAATATCCAGTATCTTTGGTTTTACTTTCAATTATGCATTTACATATTGATTTGGGACACAATCGAATACCTTACTGGTCTTCGACTTAGGTTTGTTTGTTGGTTTATTCAATCCCTTAACCCCTCATTTGGTATCAGAGACATCCTTGTTCCTATAACAAGGAAACTCTTTGTTTTTGTGCTATTCATCACAAGTTTCTATCATCAATATGTCTTATCTAAATCAAAGTGCGTATAGCATCGCTAATAGTGTTGGAGCTAGCAACCGAGCTATCATTTTGGATCCTGAACAATATGGACACCGTAAGTTGTGTATGGAAGACTACCTCACTGGGTTAGATCCAGACTTGTGGAGATCTGTCATTCATGGTTCCTATAATCTAAACTCTACTGAGAATGTGTCTGCAATGGCCTCAGTCCTGAACATTGAAGATGATGGTGGTGTTCTGAGATCTACTGAGGCAGAAAAGATAAAGAATGACGCTAAGGCAAAACGTGAACTCAGGTATGGACTTTCCCCCATTGTCTTTGATCATATATTGTTCTTCTGTGAAGGACATCTAGGATATGCTTCGATATTTGTTTGAAGGGAATGAGAAATAGAAAAAGAACATTATCAAAAATGTTTTGGTTCAGTTTAGAGAATTTAAACAAAAACACTCTGAAAGTCTTGATGCCACTTATCTGAGATACAACAAAGTTATTAACAAACTTAAGAGGCATAAACAAGACAAGTCGAAACAAGAGCTCACATAGACATTCATTCTTTCACTCCGTTAGGAATGGAAGAACGTCATGATGATGCTTCGGGGACACGAGTAGTTTGACTCGTACTCTCTCTATGACATCCATGGATACTTAAAAATCTGCTGATGGACCTCTGACCCTCGTTTCGACTGAAGAAAAAATATAAATCTGTTTCAAAACTTGTCTCAAAACCTTCGAGTGATGATGATAGCGAAAGTAATGATTCTGAACATGAGGAGGCTTGGTTGCGAACTATAAGTCCAAAAGTTTTACAAAAAACAACCAAACACACCTCTGGACCTCGCACCGCCTCAAACGCCTACTCTAAGACGATGTATAGCAAGCCTTTCGATCACACAACGCTTCTAAATCTACCATACTTGAGCTTCAACACATTAAGCTATGGAAGACTCTTTACTGTGGATGTCACTTCAAGGTCCCAAAACTTGACTAAAATGGTTTTGTTATTTTTGAAGCATTTTGTTGTCTCTCCACCTCATGTCATTTCAAGCAACGCATTACAATCTTCCAAAACTCGACATAGCCGAATGACTTTCCATGATTATCATTCTGGAATATTTCTAGCGTCGTCTCGAAAATGTGTTCGTCACTTTGCCTGCTTTTACATTGTGTTTTTAAGTTATACAACCCATCAAACTTCATAACTAACTTTTTTATATCTCGACCTATTTCCTTGTGAAAACGGGTTTTAATGCACATCTAAAAATATTGCGACGCTTATGGATTTCCGACCTTCGGGTCCTCCGATATGTCGACCCATGAATGGGCCAACACAAATTCTTCCCCCACTGTCCATAGTTGAGCGGGTTACTTGCCTTTATTTTTAGTTTGGGATAGTTCGATTATGGGTTGGGTTTCAGGAACGCGCTCGGGTAAGGGTTAGGTTTCCGAAACATACTCGACTAATTTGACTGATGAAAGTGGTGTGGAAGGTCCGAAACCAAAAATGATTTTGGTTGGTGTGTTTGAAGTTGTAACATGTGACTGATCTCGATTGGATCTTGGGATGGCATTTGAGAGAATTCTTTGAATCCATTTTAACGAAGAAAAAGATTGAAGGGCAGTAGAATGACGTGAATTTGAAGAGAGTAAAATGTTAGTATTAAGAGATGGTAAAAAAAATAAAAAAGTAAAAATTCAAAATATACCCTAGAGAGTGGACAAAGGAGAGAGGTGCGATGATGATCCACCACATTGAACCCATCGCACAAGGCATTTCACCACACGGTGAGGTGTTACCGCACCCACCACACATGCCACACCAATCCACCTCATGGTGGTGGGGGAGTATTCTGTCTAAACACATGGAAATTGTCATCATTTTCTTTCCTCCTATCCCTAAACCCATGGTACAAATATGTAAGCAGAAAGTATAGGATGAAGAAGCACAAAAGAAGCACAAAAGAAGCAAGGAACCTTGAGGATATCTTCCTGGAAATGGCTGCTTCACTTAGGTAACGGGACACGTGGGGCGGTGTTCTGTTAAGTTCCTAGCATCACGAGAGCCTTTCTCGTTTCCTCCCCGCTCAACACCGTCCACCCTTAGTTTGTAACTACTTAAATCACAAATGTTTTTCACATTCAAAATGAAGTTGGGAGGAGAAACCCATTAGCAATCAATAGGATATACTAATGAAAACATAGAAGACAAATTGAGTTTCTCATGTCCCATACCTAACCCATCACATAATCATTTCAACATCAACTAGATCTATCAAATTAAACCAAACCAAAAATATCCTTATAGAAAATAGTTCTATACAAGAGTTTCTTTTCTATCTAACATAGAAAAACCACATACAAGGAATGTTAAAAAAAAAACATATTTAAGGCATAACCAAAATAATAGAGAAAAAATCGGATAACATGTATGAAAGGGGCAGCCCCCCTCTAGTCAAAGCCCAGTCCAAAAACAAAAATGGAAGATGACTTTACGCTTTCCATTTTTTCCAATTTTTCCGCCCAACTTCTTCCCTTTGACGCCTACCCCGGTCGACTGATACACTCTCTTCCGCTACATGTATTCATCTATTTGTACCCATACACCCCAGATTTGATTCTCTTTATACACGACAGTTGTAATTCCCCTTTTTAACTCACCTCTCTCTATGTACCCTTTTCATTAACTTCTCTAATTCCCCCAAATTATTGTTTCTTGATGCGCCTTTTTTTGAACAAACCCAGTTTTAGTATTCCATTATTCGATCTGCTTTCTTTAATAGCAACAGAAGATACCCTTTTCACCACAAGAATCACAATCTCAGTTTCGTTTTCCGAAGAATTTCATCAATGGCGACAACTCCAAAGCCAAATGAAGAAGGGGCCGCAAAGCGGTTTTGGGATAAATTTAGTAAGGAATCGATTTTGACACTCTACACGCCGTTTGTTGTTTCGTTGGCTTCTGGGAATCTTAAGGTTGATACATTTGGCCATTATATCGCTCAAGATGTTCATTTTTTCAAATGCTTTGCTCAAGCGTAAGTGATTTTGGTTCTTGAATTGTTCAATTTTGCCCATTCGGGTATTGAGGGGTGTTTGATTTTGGGTGTTCTTTTTCGTTGTAGATATGAATTAGCAGAGGATTGTGCAGATGATGATGATGCCAAGATTTCCATTGTTGAATTAAGAAAGAATGTTCTCGAAGAGCTTAAACATCATGGCTCTTTTGTTCAAGTAAGACTTCATTGTATATTATTTTTGTCCCCCTGCCTTCTTGTTGCGTGTTCGTGATGCAATTATTGTTTCTATGACTAAATAAAGAATGTAGATAGATTTCAATTCGGTATTTTTGAAATTTCTAATTAATTTTACGTGTGTGCTGTAGAAAAATGTGAAACTAATGAGTAATGAGACATTATCTTTGCACTAGGTTAAGTATCTTGATGTTATATATATGGACAACAGTAAAACTGATAAATATTAATCATATGTGTTAGTTAGTTTGATATACAGGAAGAATTTACAATTGATTAAAGGCTCATTTTGTGATCAATCATTGAAACCGGTTAAAATAATTAACATTTTCTCCATCAATCTGTTCTTTCCCTTGGACACTTGTCCTAAATTGATCATATTAATTGGACAAAAGTGGTGTATGTATGTGATTGATAAATCTTTTTGTTCAGGTATGTGATGTGATTGAAAAAAATGTGAAAGTTCAGGATTATGTGATTAACTTTTTATCCATATTTTCTCTCAAGAAATCTTTATGGATTAATTGATTAAAAAATAAGCTGTCTCTTTTTGACTTAATATAGAAAGTTAGGGAAAGGAGGCTTTTCCTATTAAATCTCAACAGATTTTTTATTCTCACGGTTGTTGCTTTAAAAATAAGTTAATTTGGTTAGCAACCATTTTTACTTGTCAATCCATTACAAAAAAAAAAAAAAAAAAAAAAAAACCATTGTATCTGTGAATATCAAAAAGACCACCAAATTTTGCAATATATTATGTTTTTAGTTTTAACCATCAAATTGTACCCTGTTAATTTTGGTTATGAATGTAAGAAGTTGTAAACTTTTGTAGGTCTTCTAGCAATTTCATAAATACAATGATTGTTTTGCAAACAAATGATAAATACAATTACTGAAATTCCTACTTGCTCTTTTATAGAAAAATAAAACATAGATGATTCTTGTTCAATCCGAATGTAAGGGAAAAATTAGAAACATTATATAATCCTAATGTAGGATTCCTTTATGGGAAATTGAAGAACTACAAATCGACTATTTTTAATTTTTTATGACATTAGGGTATAATTGGATAATTGAAATTGATCTTTTTGTTTTTTGATGGTTTACCATCTACATACACAAACTTTTCTCATTAGTACCAAGTTAAACATCACATTATTAGAAAACGAGGAGGAAAATTGCCATTAAAACAGGGTTAAATTCAAGAAATGTAAACATACTTTTATTATTTTTTCCATTATAGTATCCCACTTCAATTTATTTCTTTTACATCATTGTAACATTTTCATCCAAACACAAAGCAATTAGAAAAAAAAGCCCTTCAAAGTACACTACTTATAATAGAAATCAAGAAAGTATCAAGCTACAATACACAAAAAATCGAAAGTAATTATCACTTTTCGCATATAACCCATTAAAAAAATCACATTTTTTTGGTTTAAATCAATCATACTTACATTAAATCAACATGTAATCCAGGAATGGGGCGTTGACTTGTCAAAGGAAACAACACCAAATGCTGCAACAACAAAGTACACGAATTTCTTGTTGGCAACCGCATCTGGAAAAGTTGCAACTCCTTTTGAAAAAACTAAAGTTGCAGCTTATACACTAAGTGCAATGGCCCCTTGTATGAGGCTTTATGTGTTTCTTGGTAATGAACTTAAATCTCTTTTGGATGTTAATGGTGATGAACATTTGTACAAGAAATGGATTGACAAGTACTCTTCAGAAGATTATCAGGTTTGAAATTTTCTTTTGTTTGACTTTTCAAAGTCAAAGTATGAGTTCAAATTCATAGCTACAAAATTGTCATGAAATTTGCTTTTAGCGCCTATTAAGGGGCTGTTTCTTTTTTACTTAATGGGTTACTCACTTAATTTGGACAGCTATATATGGTTGTTTCTTTTTTGCTTAATCTTGATACAATGACTTAATGGGTTAAGCCAAAAAAAAAAAAAAAAATGGTTGAATGTATTAAGAAACTAATCTTTTACCTATTTTCCCTTCTTTTTTTCCTCTTGACGTTAAAATTGATGAGTATTGTGAAATTTCTTTTTTGGAATGTAAGGGTAAAATGGTCGTTTTATCTAAAAAAAGAGTTGGACATTTTGTACAAATTTTTTTTCCAGGCAGTTAATGGGGAAAAAAAAAACCACCTCTAAATCTTGTTTGCGTAAATGATTTTTTAATAACTATTTGAGAAATGGTGGCATATTTGAGGAAATTGAAGGAAAAAGTAAACAAGGGCAAATTTGTAAAAAGCAACAACTATATTCAACTATTATCAACTCAATTCCCATAAGGGCATGGAAAAAAGCTATAAGCTTGATGGTAATATTTGTGGTAACCATAAATTTACTTAAGATGTTAAAATATAGACGTGTCTATTTTCTTTCTTTAAAGGGTCTAACGGGTACAATTATTAACCCCATGTTAATTTTTTATTTTTTTTCTTTTTTCTTTTTAACTTTAGGCAACAATGCTCCAAATTGAAGACTTGCTGGACAAATTAAGCGTATCTTTGACCGGTCAAGAACTCGATACAATGCAAAAACTTTATCATCAAGCATTGAAACTTGAGATGGAATTCTTTTTAGCCCAACCAATTGATCAACCAACTGTTCTTCCATTATCAAAACAGCATATTCCTTCAGAAAACCGTCTCATGATTTTTTCTGATTTTGACTTGACATGTTCAGTTGTTGACTCTTCTGCCATTTTGGCTGAGATAGCCATAGTTACCGCACCAAAATATGACCAAAGTCAACCCGAAAGTCAAAGTCAAATTGTCAGAATGCCCTCGGTTGACTTGAGAAACACTTGGGAGGTACTTTCAAGAGAGTATACAGAAGAATATGAACAATGCATGGAAAGTATGTTGGCTCATGAGAAAGGTATTAATAGCAATGAACTTTCATTTCTTTAATGATAATAGTAATATGTAACAAGAAACATGTTAAATGCTTACATGTGTTAGATACATTATGAGATATTAGTTGGATTTTTTATGCTGTTTGAAGTTGTAATAATCAGTTTTGAAGGTTTGGAAAATTCAAATTATTTAAGGAATTGAATAGATAAGTAGGGGGTAAATAAGTCAATTTACTGTAACCTTTGTTAATTCATAAGCATTAAATGCAACATAGTTTCATATATTAGTCTCTTATAGCATCCTACTTTAATTTCATTTTATTAAAATCTTGTACTTAAGAAAAATCCATCCAATTATAGCAATGTCTTAATAAGAAAAAATATTGAGAGTACAATGCTATAATTGGTATGTATTTCAAAGAGTAAATTACAATTTTGGTCCCTATGGTTTATGAAAATTTACAGTTTTGGTCCTAGTTTTGAAAATCTTTCACCAATGGTCTCTTTGGTTTCCATACCTTTCACTTTTGGTCCTTGTGGTTTCTAAATCTTGTACTTTTGGTCCTTTCCTCTCTTACTGTTTGTGTAAACCATAGGGACCAAAATTGAAAGATTTGTAAACCAAGGGACCAAAAGTGAAAGGTCTGGAAACCACAGGGACCACCGATGCAAGATTTTTAAAACTAGGATCAAAACTGTAATTTGGTGTAAACCACAGGGACCAAAATTGTAATTTACTTTATTTCAAAGTATAATGCCACACACCTTTGTCATAAAAAAAACTCATAAAACAGAAAGTAGTTTGCTTGAAGAAACAAATAAATGAAAGTACATTGCTATTTCTTGCATTAATTATTATTTTTTGTTGTTTTGTAGTTGAGATATTTGACTATTCGGGACTGAAAAAAGCACTTGAACAATTAGTAGAATTTGAAAGAAGGGCAAATATGAGAGTGATTGAATCAGAAGTACTGAAAGGATTAAATCTTGAAGATATAAAACGTGCTGGTGAACGATTAATTCTTCATGATGGTTGCATGGGATTTTTTCAAAATATCATAAAAAATGAAAATTTAAATGTGAATGTTCATGTCTTATCATATTGCTGGTGTGCTGATCTTATTAGATCCGCTTTCTCATCAGGTATAATATCACCTTTGACTTTTCAAACATTTTTATTTGACTTTTTGTTGCACTCAAACTTGCACATAAAACTTTTTTTGTACTTTAACCATTTTACCATTTTACCATTGTAACCAGTTAACTGTTTTCTGTAGTGATTAAAATGTTATACTTTTTTTTTTTACCATTAAAAATATCGTTTTTAAAGTTACCTGGATATGATATCATGGCAAAATACAAAAAGCACATTTAAACTACTGTTTTCTATCGATTTTACTACAGAACTATCGTTTTTTTTATCAATTTAGCCATTGAACTGTTATCTTAATAATCATAAAATAATAATTGTGGCTAAATTGATAAAATGGTGAAAAGTACATTGTTCTTTAGTGATTAAACCGTTATACTTTTTTTTACTGTTAAAAATATCATTTTTAAAGTTACTTGGATATGATATCATGGCAAAATACAAAAAGCACATTTAAACTACTGTTTTCTATTGATTTTACTACTGAACTATTGTTTTATTTATTTATTTATTTTTATTTATTTATCAATTTAGCCATTGAACTATTATCGTAATAATCATAAAATATAATAGTTGTGATTGAATTGATAAAATGCATTTATGACTATTAGAATAATGAGTAGTGGCTAAATCAATATAAAATAGTAGTCCAATGGCTAAATCGATAAAATAGTGAAAGTGCAAATGTTTTTCTGTATTTGTCCCTAAATCGTATCCAAATATAATTCATATCCACTCACAAAATTATGTTTTTTTTTTTTTTTTTTTTTTTTTTGTTCTGTGAAAAAACAGGAGGTCTAAACACAATCCATGTACACGCAAATGAATTCGAATATGAAGGCACTCAATCAACCGGAACAATCATAAAAAAAGTGGAATCCCCAATTGACAAGCTTCAAGCTTTTACCGACATTCTCAAAAACTGTCGCGAAACCGACACAAAACCCCTCACAATTTACATCGGGGATTCAGTCGGCGACTTACTCTGCCTTCTAGAAGCCGACATAGGCATAGTCATCGGGTCAAGTTCAAGTCTAAGAAGAATCGGGGCCCACTTTGGTGTTTCTTTTGTCCCATTATTTCCCGCATTAGTCAAGAAACAAAAAGAATATATTGAAGGAAATTCTTTTAGTTGGAAGGGGCTTTCGGGTATTTTGTATACGGTTTCTAGTTGGGCTGAAGTACATTCTTTCATCATTGGTCTTTGAAAAAAAAGAAAAAAAAAAAAACAACGGTTTTATGTGTAGTTTTATAGCACGAAAAAAAAAGAGGTGTCTTTACGTATTATAGAAGGAAGATACAACTTCTCATGGCTGATTTTATGACGGGCCGTATATTTTTCATAATCTTGGCGTATTTTTATCTTGCAACATGTTTTTGGCACGTATACGGATGCGATTGTTTTGGGATACGAATTCGTCATATGGGTATGAATCTTTTTTGTGATTTCATCGGATATTAGTATGTTTTTGTTTGATTTTCGGCTAAATGCAAGAAATAGCAACGTACTTTCATTTATATGTGTATTATAGCATCCTACTTATAATTTTTTTTATTAAAGCAAGAAATAGCTATTTTCATTTTAGACTAAATGCAAGAAATAGCAACGTACTTTCATTTATATGTGTATTATAGCATCCTACTTATAATTTTTTTTTTATTAAAGCATTGTATTTTGAAAAATCTACATATTATAGCAGGTGAATTTTGAAATATATTTGGAAATATTGCTATAAGTGAGTAGATTTTTTAAATCATAATGTTGTATTAGGAGGAAATGAAAGTAGGATGCTACAATGAACATAATTGTAGGATTGTACTTTGAAAAATCTACGTACTTTTATTTATTTGTTTGTTATACCTAGCATTATACTTATCTTTCTTTCTATTATAGGGTTATACGTTGAATTATTTTCTTATTAAGGCTGTCATACTTTTTAAAGAAACCTAATTGTAGAATTTTACTTCAATTTTTTTTTCATTAACACAACGTACTTTGAAAAATCTATCTGATTTATTAGCAGTGAAAGTTGGTTTGTATTCGAATGATATTACTATAACCGAAATCTATTAAAGTATAATTTTGTAATAGGTGGAAATGAAAGTAGGATGTTAGAATTAATAAGTTGAGAAAAGTACGTTGCTATTTCTTGCATTTAACCCTTTGGCTGTTGGTCTTGTTTTTGACTTGGTGTGAGGTTGGTTCTTGCAGGCTGAGAGTTTTTGTTGCAGAGATGAATTGTTTCTTCATAAGCTGGGAGGATCTATTATCATAATTCAAAGTTTTGACTTTTATTTCTACTTGATATAATAGACTTTGATTCAAATTTTTGATTGGTAAATATGTGAAAAATCTTGTGATGAACCTCTTGGAAACTTTTAATGCACTGGATGCTATTTTTCTATTAATAAGGTTGATTCTAGAGAAGTTTTGATTATCGTTAATGATCATGTATGTTATAGATGCATGGATCAATCACAATAGGTTATAAAAGAAGGTTATATTATAAAAAAATATATTTCTTTTGTGATAAAATCACTTGTCTAAAAAGGGATCATCATATGTTGATGAATGATTTATATCAATCTTACATGATAATCAACTCAGTTTTTTTAATATGTTGTAACATTTGATTCCACTCGCCTTCAATGTTGTGTAACAAACACAAATTAATCTCATGTTTAAATGAAGTATTGATTACTTATCGATTATTCAAAAGTAGATGTAAACCATCAATTTTGGTAAACGGTCCTCTTGGTTTTTTGGAATTTCCATAGAGGGTAGACTATGATGGGGAGTATAATTTTAAAGTGAAATGATGTACTTCGAGAGGTGGATGTATCTTTTGGGAAAAGTATTACTTGGGTGGTGTTTTAGAATTGTGTGTCAGAAGAGAAAAAGAAATAAAGTGAGAAAATTTTATAATGTTGAGCAACCAGTTTTGAAAAGTTGTTTCCGGTTTTAGGGAATGGAGTGAAGTTTTTATTTTCGGTTTTTAATGAAAATTTTAAAAAATGTGTTTGGTTGAAACCGGTCGAATTTTTGTTGAAGGCACCTCCGAGACTAAAATGTCACCGGAGGTGGCGGTCGACGGTAGCGGGTTGTGGTCAGCAGTAGAGTTTTAACATAGAGCTCTGATACCATGATAAACTTGGTAATTGTATTATAAATTAGTAAATTCTGTGTGTACAAATGAGGAGAACATGAGGCTTTTATATACAGGCTCTCCTGAAATACAAAGGGTCATGGAATACCAAGGGTCATGGAATACCAAGGGTTAAGTAACCCAAGGGTCATGGAATATATCTGTCTAATATCCGGATTACAGACAGCCTTGTACTTTAAGTTATGTTCTACCAAAGCATTGTACTTTAACAAACATACCAAATTATAGCATCGTACTTTCTCTTTCCTTGTTAGCAAGACACTATAACTTCGCTTTACAATAGTCTTGGCATAGCCCTAAAAACTTCCTAGTGTATATATATATATATATATATATATATATATATATATATATATATATATATATATATATATATATATATATATATATATATATATATATATATTAACACACATAATATTCTTTTTATGTTTTTCTTCAAATACAATTACAAAAAAAGCAAATAAAGAGGATTTCACTCTCAATATAGGTTCGTAACATATATAAAGACGAGTTTCCAGACTTACAATATTTATATTTTGCCATAAAAGATTATTTTAAGTCTCCCAAATATGTTCTAACCATGTTTTTGACATTTTCTAGTATTTTAGCTAGTAACTCCTCTCAAAGATGTTTTACATTTGTGTTCGACTTATAATAAGCCCAAATAAATATAATTATATTATTTCGGTTAGAGGTTTAAAACCTCCCTAATGTATAAAACAACATTATAGCCATTGAGTGAATCCCATACAAACCAAATCGCAATTAAAATGCAAAACACACCAAACACAAAAACCAAGCAATATAATTTTAACAAATTAAAATAGATTTAGACGGGTTCCGTTATGATTTAAGCCAAAAATACACATTAAATCACACCACATACACCCTATCCGGTTACTAACAAGTAAATTTAGGGTGCGTTTGGTTCATCACATGTTTATAAAATAAATTTGAATCTTTTGGATGAATGAGAATTTAAAGGAATTGGAGTCCTAAAAATTAGAATCTATAACACATTTGGTTGACAAGTAATGAAATGAAATTATTTATTGGTTATGTTTAGTTTGCAAATTTTATCAAAAGAATTGAATGTAAATTATATAAAATGACTACCTACTATTTATAAAGTTAAATATGTTATTTTAACTGGAGATAAGAAAAAATAAACAATAGATTTAAATTACTTAACATTATTCAAAGGAATGATAAATTCAATTATATATGAAATTTGATGTAATTTTATACAATTCAATTCTATCAAATTTTCAACCAAACATGTTTTGAATGAAATTTATCTTTATAATTTCTTTAAATTCAATTAAAATAAATTAAACAAAATTTATAATTCCTTTGAATTTTATTAAAATAATTGAAACAAACACGCCCTTAGCGCGTGTTTGTTTCAAGTATTTTAATGGAATTTAAAGGAATTAGAAAGAAAAATTTCACTCAAAACGTGTTTGATTGAAAATTTGATAGAATGGGATTGTATACATTCCATGAAATTCCATATATAATTGAATTTATCATTCATTTGAATAATTTATGTAATTCAAATCCATTCTTTTTCTTTCTTATCTCCATTTAAAATGACATTTAATCTTATAAAGGATAGTTTAGTCATTTTATATATTTTACATTCCAATTCATTCGATAAAACTTCCAAAGAAATCAATAAATAATTTCATTCCATTAATTGTTAACCAAACACATTATAAATTCCAATTCTTTTGATTATGTTCTAAAACCAAACGCATAAAGTATGAGTAATTTAATTTTGAAATTATAAAAAGCAAATTAACTTTATATTTATTTTACATATAAATAAAATAATCCGTGAGAATCAAAATTTCAATTCTCACCCCATTCCGTAGATTTTACAAGCAGACACGCACGTTGACCATTGGGAAATGAAACCTCATTTTCTCAGCTGCAACAGAGAAAAACCTTGGCTGTCCCGCCCTCGGTATCTCTTTCTCAGCTGCTCTCGGCCTATCTTTCTTAATCCCACCGCTAGCTGCTGCCACCGTCCCTGGTTAAAGGTTTCTCGTTCTCGGCTGCAACCGGTGTGGCTTTGTCTTCTGCTTTCGGCCTCTCTTTAGGTACAAATATACAGTTCTTCGTGTTCAACATTCTTCATAATAGATACCAATTGCAAATTCTTAGTAGTATATTTTTGGTTAGAGAATCTTAATCGGGATCTGCTGATCATTAATTATTAATCGTTAGTCGTTAATATTTAATTAAGTGTTTTTTTCAACAAAGATTTGATTTAATAATAGGATTCATGAAGCATTTTTCAATGGCGTCTTCTTCAACAGCATCAACTCTGAAGAGCTATGTGTATGATGTATTTTTGAGTTTTAGAGGCGAAGACACCCGTAAGAATTTCGTTGATCATCTTTACGTCGCTCTTGAACAGCAAGGTATTCACACTTTCAAGGATGATGAGAAACTAACAAAAGGGAATAGGATCAATGATGAGCTCTTGAAGTCCATTGAAGAGTCAAAATTCTATATAGTTGTTTTCTCCAAGAACTATGCATCTTCGTCTTGGTGCTTGGATGAGCTTGTGAAGATTATGGAGTGCCAGAAAGCTACCGAACATATTGCTTACCCTGTGTTCTACGATGTGGATCCCTGCGAAGTCCGCAAACAACTTGGGCCAGTTGGAGAAGCTTTTGCCAGACATGACAATGGAGAGGTCGGGAAGTGGAAAGAGGCTTTGAAAGAAGCAGCGAATCTGGCTGGGTGGGATTTGAGGAACATTGCTGATGGGTAATTCTTTTATCACGTTGCAGAAATATTTCGTTTCATTTGTTTCTAGTCTGTGCAAAAGGTCATCCAGGCATCTCATGTTGTGTTGAAAATTTCTAACTCAGATTTGAGTTTTGTCAAAGATGGAATATAAAATATGTTTCAATGTTTGTATGCTGGAGATCTTAACTATTTGTTCATGTGGGATATTGAGCAAGTTATTAATTGACTATCCTTTATGCCACAGGCATGAAGCTAAAGTCATCAATAAAATTGTTGAAAAGATTTCACTCGAGTTACGCTTCAGTAATTTGAAGGCTGATGAAAAATTAATCGGCATGGAGAGTCGATAAAAGATATCGTATCATCTCTGGAAGCTGGTTTTGAAGATGTTCGCATGATAGGTATCAAGGGGATTGGAGGCGGTGGGAAGACGACATTGGCCAGAGCTGTTTTTGACAATATATGTTGTTCGTTTGAAGGTAAAAGCTTTGTTGAGAACGTGAGGGAAGTTTCCAAAGCATCTTTGTGTGGGTTGCGATCGTTGCAAGAACAAGTACTATCCAATGTGTTTAATGGTAGAAGTTTCTCCCTAGGGAGTGTTCATGATGGAAAAAGCATAATGAAAAAGATGTTGTGTGGTAAAAAGGTTCTACTTGTTTTAGACGATGTGGATCATTTAGAACAGCTGGAGGCATTAGCCGGTGGGCTTGATTGGTTTAAACCGGGAAGTAGAATTATCATTACAACAAGAGACGAGCAAGTTCTTGTAGCACACCGAGTGAAATGGATTCGTGATGTGAATCTGTTATCAAATGAGGAAGCAATATGCCTCTTCAGTAGGTACGCGTTTTGTAGAGATGTTCCGGTTCGAAGGTACAAAGAGCTATCACTCAAAGTCGTACATTATGCTGATGGGCTTCCATTAACGATCAGAGTTTTGGGTTCATTTCTCTGCGGTAAAAATGAGCTGGATTGGAAAGATGCATTGGAAAGACTAAAAACAATTCCGCTGAAGGAAACTATGGAAAAATTGGAATTAAGCTATGCCATCCTGGAGGATGATTATAAGGAGATATTCCTAGATGTTGCATGCTTACTAAAAGGTTGGCAAAAAGACAACGCTATTCGAGCACTTGAAAGCTGTGGATTTCATGCTAGGAATGGCTTCAGAGTTCTTGAGCAAAAATGTCTGATAACTATTTCTCCTAAACAACGGTTAGGCATGCATGACCATATAGAAGAAATGGGCCGGAATATTGTTCGCCGTTTGCATCCTGATGAGCCCATCCGACATAGCCGATTGTGGATTCCAGAGGAGATTGAAGATGTTTTGGCAGATGACATGGTAAGTATGACGTTTGTTTACATGCTGGAAAAAACTAACACGCTTTCAATAGTTATCACCCAAGTTTCATGGTCACTACTCTTGACTTACAGGTTACTGAAGCCATAAGAGCTATAGCAATTAACACATATTTATTCCAAGACGGGGAGAATCTTAGTTCTAGAATTCTCGAAAAAGATTTTAGAAAAATGAAGAAACTTAGATTTCTTCACGTGGATAACCTCTTTGAGCAAAATGAAGTTGGCCTAAACTTTCCAAATGCGTTACGATATCTGAGTTGGCGAGGTTTCCCTCATCGCTGTTTACCTAAAAGATTTCAAGCAAATAATCTAGTTGCACTTGAAATGCGTTGCAGCTTAATTGAACAACTATGGGAAGACAGAGAAAGAAAGGTAGAATGATTGATTGGTTACTTTACATGATTCATTCGACTGTTATGCATCTATTTGTTAGTTATTACTTCAATATCAATCTTTATGTCTTTCTTGGTTATCGCAGGTTCTTAATAAACTCAGATTCCTTGACTTATTTACCAATTCAAATTTGACAACCCTTGATTGTGGCTTACTTCCAAATCTCGAGAACTTAAATCTTGAAGGATGTTCGAGTTTGGTAGAACTTCACGTCCCCATTGGATGTCTACGAAGGCTCGTTTACTTAAACTTAAATGGTTGCACGAGAATCAAATCTCTTTCATTTATCAAACAACTGGAATCACTCCAGGTTCTTTACATTTCATGGAACAATATGAAAGAACTGCCCTTATCAATTGGAAATCTTCAAAAACTTGTTTTTCTAGATCTCAGTTGGTGCGAAAACCTCAAGAGTCTGCCACAAAGCATATGTAGTTTACAAAGTCTAAAACACCTTAACCTTGCATTTTCTGCGATAGAGGAATTACCCAAGGATGTTGGCCATTTAGAAAGGTTAGAAACACTGGATTTAAGCTCTACACGTGTTGAACATCTCCCTAACAGCATATGTATGTTAAAACATTTGAAATCTCTACTTCTTGCAAATTGTTATGATCTTAAGAAGTTACCCGAGGATCTTGGCTTATTAGAATCTTTAGAGGAACTAAGTCTAGCATTTTGCAAGATAAGAGATGTTCCGAGTAGCATCTGTATGTTGAAACATCTCAGAGAGTTTAACCTTTTCTACTGCGTTTATCTTGAGAAATTGCCAGAGAAACTAGGAGACTTGGAATGTTTAGAAGACTTAAATGTGAAAGGTACAAGTATAAGTCATCTTCCACAGAGCATTTATTTGTTGAAACGTCTAAAAATCATTGGATTGAGATGAGAAAATGTGCATCTGCTCCCATGAAAAAAAGAATGGAAGGCAGAGACGGAGAGATTATAAAAACGGTGCTCTCCATGTTCTTTAACAATTGTCTTACTTTTGTATAAGAAATTCGAAATTGATACAATCACATACTTGCAAGTATTATTTGATATTTATTTTTGCACAAATGAAGTATTTTGAATTGTTGATATTTTTCGTTTGTCATTATTAAATCGTCAATTTACATTTAGCTCAGTACTGCAAACTTACCCATAGTATATGATTTGCAACTGTACTCTATAGTGAGGGTATTTTATAAGAAAAAGTTTGGAAGTTCAGCTTCAATGCTATAATTGGCATATTATATAAGTTACGATGCCTTAATAAGAAAAAAAAGTGAAAGTAAAATGCTGTAATAGAAATAAATGAAGGTATCATGCCATGGTACACAATAAATATAAGTAGGTTGTTTTTTGCAATCAACCCATGAAAATATTACACTTCCTTGCTTAAATTTAACATACTTACATTGCCACATGTCATAAAGGATTGGGGTCTCGACTTGCCCAAAGAAATGATACCAAACACACAAATTTATTGTTAGCCAAGTTGGAGTAAAAGATCCAGGAAAAGTTGTTACACTAGAAGAAAACTGTGGTTTCGTTATACCAAAAAAGTGTGACGATATGCATATAGTCATACTAGTTTTTTTAACGTATGTGTGACAAAAGGTCGAGTGACCATAGGGTACATACGGTGACATTAGCGAGTTTGTGGCCATATCCATTTAAAAATAGTAACCAAAACCATAAAATGTGTGACTAACCGGGTACGAGTTTATTTTGGATTAATCAGTTTTAGTGACCGTAATTAATTTATAGTCACACGTGTGGTTTTTTAGAGTAACTATTGTCCTTCCCTTGTCCACATGAATATATAATATATATGACATTTGCGATGATTTAGTTACATAACGAATTTTTTTAGGGAATTAGTCACACATAATTAAGCAAAAAGTTGCCAAAAATGTTAATGAGTGTGACCATATGTTTTTTTAAAGTCAAGTAAATGTGTATTTTGGGTGACGATTGTCCGTCCTTTGGCCACAAGAATATATAATATATGTGACATTTGCGATAATTTAGTCACACAACAATTGTTTTTTTAGGATTTAGTCAATCAGAATTAAGCAAAAAACGATCATAGTAACATTTGGTAAATGTTATTATATATAACTAGTATTCGGACAGTCCGTACAATGCTGCGGAAGCCCCGTATATTAAAAAAACACAGCTCGACAAAGACAAATTACGTAAGGGACGAAAAATATAACTTTAAAATATAATAAGGGACTGGAATCGTAACTTACGAAATACCAATAATAAAACTTTATAATAAATAGAGTGAAAACAATTAATTCAAAATTAGTTGAGGGGAAAAAACGTAAATATAAAAGTTTGTTATTAGAAGAATCAAAATTACTATTTACAAATAAAAACTTATTTAAAATTTGTATTCTATGCTTTACCAATTATATTATGATCTAAATTTAATAATTATGGCTCTAAAAATAACAGAAACAAATGAATAATGAAAAGGTCTCACATATTCATTTGGCTAATTAATATATATATAATGTTACTTTTTAATAAACCATTTGTTTAATTTGGAGTAAACTGATCTATCATCTTTGGTCAGAGTCCATATCCACGAATCTAATCCGACCCCATTCCGTAGTTATCCAAGAACAGATACTTTGACCATTGGATACAAAACCCCACCTTCTCAAATCTCACCTGCAAAAGAGAAAAAAAGCCTTCCTTTTTCTCCTGCCCTGCCCTCGGTATCTCTTTCTTAAGCCCACCGCTAGCTGGCACTGCCTCTACAAGAAGGTTTCTCTTTCTCAGCTGCACTCCTTTGTCTGCTGCTCTCGGTCTCTGTTTAGGTACAAATTTACAATTTCTTCGTGTTTAAATTACTGCTAATATAATACTAATTTTTAATTGTTAGCAGCAAATATTTTTTGTTGGAACTTGTTAATTGGGATTCGCTAGTTGTTAATTGTTAATTGTTAGTAACAATATTTTGTTAAGGTCTTTTTCAACAAAGATTTTATTTAATAGGACCTGTCGGCATACTTCAATGGCGTTTATCTCAACATCATCGACTCAGAAGAGCTATATGTATGATGTATTCTTGAGCTTTAGAGGCGAAGACACCCGTAAGAATTTTGTTGATCATCTTTACCTTGCTCTTGAACGGCAAGGTATTCACACTTTCAAGGACGATGAGAGACTCAAGAAAGGACAAAGAATCAACGACGAGCTTTTGAAGTCCATTGAAGAGTCAAAATTCTACATCATTGTTTTCTCCAAGACCTATGCATCTTCATCTTGGTGCTTGGATGAGCTTGTGAAGATCATGGAATGCCAGAAGGCGGACGACCAGTTTGCTTACCCTGTGTTATATGATGTGGATCCCTCCGAAGTCCGCAAACAACTTGGGTCTGTTGGAGAAGCTTTTGTCGGACATCACAAAAAAGAGGAGGCGGAAAAGTGGAGAGAAGCTCTGAGAGAAGCAGCCAATCTCGCTGGGTGGGATTTGAGGAACACTTCTGACGGGTAATTCTTTCATCATGTTTCAGCAATATTTTCTTTTGTTTCTTTATAGTCTATCTGCAAAAGGGTCAAACATGACAACTCATGTGGTATTGTAAAATTATAACTCAGGTTTGACTCTTCTCGGAGATGAACAATGAATGCATATTTTTGTATGTCATAAGTTAACCGTTCATGTGGGATATTGAGCAATTTAATTGACTCTCCTTTACAGGCATGAAGGTGAAGCCATCAATGCAATTGTTGAACATATTTCATCCGAGTTACGTTGTATTAATTTAGGAGTCGATGAAAAATTAGTAGGCATGGAGAGTCGGATAAGGGATGTCGTTTCCTCTTTGGAAATGGGTGTTGAAGATGTTCGCATGATAGGTATTAAGGGGATTGGAGGTGGTGGGAAGACGACTTTGGCCAGAGCTGTTTTTGACAATATATGCTTTTTGTTCGAAGGTAAAAGCTTTGTAGAAAACGTGAGGGAAGTTTCAAAAGCATCTTTGTCTGGGTTGAAGTCGTTGCAAGAGCAAGTACTTTCCAATGTTTTAAATTATAAAAGTTTCCCCGTGAGAGATGTTTATGATGGGAAAAGCAAAATAAAAAGGATGCTGTGCGGTAAAAAGGTTCTTCTTGTTTTAGACGACGTGGATCACTTAGACCAATTGGACGCATTAGCTGGTGGTCTTAATTGGTTTAAACCAGGAAGTAGAGTTATTATTACAACAAGAGATGAACAAGTGCTCAAGGTACACGGAGTGAAACCAAATCATGATATCAATCTGTTATTAGAAGATGAAGCAATATGCCTCTTCAGTAAGTATGCATTTGGTAGAGATATTCCAAATCAAATGTACAAACAGCTGTCACTCCAAGTTGTACATTATGCTGCTGGTCTTCCCTTAACAATCAAAGTTTTGGGTTCATTTCTCTGTGGCAAAGATGAGCTTGAATGGGAAGATGCAGTAAAACGACTAAAAACAATTCCATTGAAGGAAACTCTAGAAAAATTAGAATTAAGCTATACTGGCCTGGAGGATGATTACAAGGAAATGTTTCTAGATGTTGCATGTTTACTAAAAGGTTGGAAGAAAGACGATGCAATCAGAGCGCTTGAAAGCTGTGGATTTCATGCTAGGAATGGCTTAAGAGTTCTTAAGCAAAAATCTCTTATAACTATTTCTCGTGATCAGCACGTAGTCATGCATGACCATTTAGAGGAATTGGGCCGGAATATTGTTCGCCGTTCCCACCCAGATGAGGCCATCAAACATAGCCGGTTGTGGATTGAATGGGAGATTGAAAATGTATTGGCTAATGACATGGTAAGAATGAACTGATTCACTTAAAAGGTGAAGAAAACTAACATGCTTTAATTAGTTTTGACCCACGTTTCATGGTCACTATTATTGGATTACAGGATATGGAAGCGACAAGAGCCATAGCAACTAACGTAAGTTCAAGGCATGAGGAGAATCTTCGCTCTACAATTCATACAAAAGGTTTCGGAAACATGAAGAAACTTAGATTTCTTCATGTGGATTCTTCTTGGCCTGTGAAAATGGATGTTGGCCAAAACTTCCCAAATGTGTTGCGATTTCTGAGTTGGCGTGGTTACTCTCATTGGTGTTTACCTACAACATTTCAAGCAAATAATCTGGTTGCACTTGAACTGCGTCACAGCAGAATTAAACGACTATGGGAAGAGGGAGAAGAAAAGGTAGGGTGGTTGAATATTGGTTCTTTTATATGGTTTATTCTACCGCTATACATCTTGGTTTGTTATTACTGCAATATTTATCTTTTTTTCTTTCTTGGTTATGATAGGTTCTTAAAAACCTTAGATTCCTTGACTTGAGTTATTCAAGATTGACGACCCTTGATTGTGGCTTACTTCCGAATCTTGAGAGATTGAATCTTGAAAACTGTAATCATTTGGTAGAACTTCACGCGCCCATTGGATCTTTGAGAAGGCTTGTCTACCTAGACTTAAATCATTGCAACAGACTCGATTTTGTATCATTTATCGAACAGCTGGAATCACTTCAGGTTCTTGATCTCAGTGATTTATATAAAATTCGCATGATTATTTTACGACTATACATCTATTGGTGAGTTTAGTGCAGTACTAATATTTCTTTTCTCCTTTCTTGCTTATGATAGGTTCTTAAAAATATGATATTCGTTAACTTCAGTTATTCAGATCGGACGACCGTTGGCTTACTTCCTAGACTTCTGGATGTCAAGATTCCAAATCATGAAAAATATCGCCATTTGGTAGAACCTCACACGCCCATTGAACATCTAAGAAAGCTTGTCTGCGTAGACTTAAATCATTGGAGGGGATTCAAATCTCTTAAATTTATCAAACAGATGACATCACTTCAAGTTCTTGATTTAAGTTATCTATATCTGACGGAGTTCCCAGATATACTTCCTAGGCTCTCCTACTCTAGTTTGTTGGAGCTAAACTTTTCAAGCAACAATATTGAAGAACTACCCTCATCAATTGGAAATCTCCAAAAGCTTGTTTCTCTAAATCTCAATGGGTGCAAAAACCTAAAGAGTCTCCCTAATAGCATTTGCATGTTGAAGCATCTGAAAACTCTACTTCTTGCATATTGTAGAGCTCTTAGGAAGTTACCTGAAGACCTTGGCCTATTAGAATCTTTAGAGGAACTAAGTCTAGCATTTTGCAAGATAAGAGATGTTCCAAGTAGCATCTGTAAGTTGATACATCTCAGCAAGCTTGACCTTAGCTATTGTGATCAACTTGAAAATTTGTCCGAGAAATTCGGAGACTTAAAATGTTTGAAAGAGTTAAATGTAGAAGGTACAGGCTTATGTCATTTTCCGAAGAGCATTTTTTTATTGAAAAGACTGAACATAATTGGATTCATATCCGGAGATTCATCCATATACAATGCAAAATGGACAGGGGCAAACCCGCATTCAGGACTGTGCACATCTGCCCTGAGTGTGCCACCGTCACCCTGCTGGTTGGTCCCCAGCAAAATGCAGAGACAGGGAGATTATAAAAGGTACTCTCCATGAACTTTAATAATTTTCTTACTTTTTGTTGAATTTTTAAAATTGATACGGCTACACTGTTACATTTTTTGCACTATTCAAGTATTTCAAAACGGTTTGTATTTTTCTTTTGTCAATATTATTTAAGTATTTTGAATCATTAATTTATAGTTACCTATAAGTCGATTTCAACTGTAGTGAATGTTAATTTTAAACTAGACGTTTAACAAATCAACAAATGGTACGCAACTAATGATAGTAGCACAGTGTCGTTAAACACCTCTTGTCTAATTACTTTAATTACTTTTAACTCATTAGACGTGTCATGCCAATGTGGGATTAGCCCACTTGGTAGAGGCTTTGCCCTCTTAGACAGGAGGTCCCGGGTTCTAATCCCGGCATAGGTGTTTCTAACTTGGAGTTCTAACCACTAACCACTAACTAGCCGTTCAAAAAAAATAGACGTGTCATAAACCCAAACAAATGGTTTAAACCATAACTTTTCCACCCCTTATGTAGTTTTGTGCAGCACCCGTGATTTTACAAGAATCTATCATATTTTGGGTACAAATTATCAGTGGTAATGTCAAAGTGAGGTATTTGATACTTCGGTGAAATATTAAATTTGTTGGTAAAATGTTAATTAACAATCTTCGGTGGCCACAATAGAAAATTTGAGAGTTTCCAAAGATATATATAGACCTTATTTTCTGAAAATCCTCTTATTTTTCTTTTATGTTCTTGCTTGAACGGTTTATAGAGAAAGAGAGATAGACCATATTGAGAGAGAAATGAAGAAATTGAAGATTTGATCATGTATTGGAACAAGATTTGAAGCTTATATTATGAAGAGTCAACTCAAATTGGAGAGTTTCCTGCAAAATTATAAGGTATATCATATTTGTTCGCATGTTGATTTCTACTAAAATTTATGTTAATAAGGAGATATATGTTGTAAGAATATTGGTATTGGCCTCAAATTTGAAAAAATAAGTTTGTTGGATAAACATCAAGCAATTGTTGGATTTAATGAAATTTCAGTGAAATTGTATCAAATTGGAGGGTTTTGAAGGTTATAAGTATTTCATGAGTTAACCAAGTGATTTTGTAGAGAACAAAGTCATAGATTGTCTGTCTATTACTGCATGTATGTAGGTGTGATTATAAGCAACTCCTCCACAGTGATAAAGTTGTTTAGCATCCTATTATAGTTCATGTAATAGTCTTTTAACGCATAGGGATACTTGAACTTAAATACCAACGCCGTTTCACACAAAAAAAAAGAACTTAAAAACGAATTAGTTCTTATGAACAGAAAATTTAGGAATTAGTTTCGGCTTAGCCTATTATGTCTTCCAATTATACTTGATAGGAGACATGATACAATGTAGTCTTTGAAATGGTTACTGATGGGAAAATTTTTTAAATATCTTATAAGTTGGGGGCTTGAACTAGAAGCAACGAGAAGTGTTGTATCATCATTAACCCAAAGATGTGAATTAGAGATATGATGTGTGGTCCTTTTAACAATATTCAGCTGTTATGGGCCACCCCATGAACTAAACGAATCAAAGATTCTAACGGAACTGATTACTGATTGATCTGAGGTTATGAGAGTAAACCTGAGAGGTGTTGGGGCATGTGTATTGAAATTGCATACTTAACCTGTGTGTTATTATAAATTGTTCATTAAACGTGAAACCTGTTATTTAAACTGTTTTGTAAAGGCACAAATGTTCAAAGTTGAATTATGTCGACAAGATTATCTATGTGGTCATTTTATCATGTGTTTTGAAATTTGGTGCAGTATTTGGTAATTTTGATAATGAACCGCTAGTCTTTTTAATTCTCAGTATAGAGAAAGAAGAAGAGCAATAGAAGGAATGATTTATATTGAATAATTTACAGAGGTATACAATAGTATTTATAATTGAATCTACAGCTAACTAAGGAGATAAATACGGGATAATGATAACAGATAATGATAAATAACACTTTGACTATGTATGGATAATATGGAGGTGGCGGCTTATATCTTAATATGCTCCCGCAAGATGAACTAAGCAGGGAATCTCCTGCTTCTGGAGGGTTTTTCAAATCAAGTTCAATGGAACAACGAGTTGATATTGTGGGTGCTCTTAATGATCTGAATATTGTTCTTCAACCAATCATTCAACTATCGGCAAGGATGCGTCAATCTCAAGCTTCTCAATCGGGACCATGGCGAAGTGCTCCGACTGAGACATCCTGTCCGACCCTCGCGAGGGGGAGAAGGATCAAGCTCTTCTTGGTCCCATGCCCAATCCGCAGCCTTGTCGACATCAACAACAACAACAACCACCACCTTCGCAACAATTACAATAGTCCCACTGATTGCCACTCTTGGAATTTCACGTCCTCCTTTCAGGCGTCCAGTTCCGAACCCGAATGTCCGAAGGGGGGTTATGATTACTTCTGGCTCTACCTTCTCCACCATAACTGTTGCTACATCTGACACTACTGGGGCTTCAGGATCCCAAGATAAAGGGAAAAGCCATGTAGTGAAATTGAGCAAGGAAGAGAAGAAGTGTCTATGGCCCGAGGAACATGAGAAGATGAGACAAATAAATTCTATTGCCTTAGTCCGAATTGACACCAACCAGGATCTTGGTCCAATGGACAAGACCTGGAACGCTGAAACGATTCCATCTGTGGGTTTTTCCGACTTCGATATCTTCAAAAGAACCTGTTGAAGTCCTACTGCACTGCAAACACCACTGATGAACAACTGGATATACCTCATAATCCGAAGACATTTGCCTTCTTCCAGTTTGTTGATCGTGTGATTTCTGGTAGTGAGGCTACTTTCAAGCAAACGAAGATACAATTTCATGCCTACTATACACAGGAGACTCAGGTGGTCTGGAGTTCGAAGAAGATTGTTAACAATGTGTCGATGGAACTCGGTGAGCTATTTGAGAGAAGATTCCAAAAAGTTAACTACTTGGTCTTGAGGGGTTCAGATGAAGATAAAACACAATCGCTTAAGGCTTTTCATAAAAACATCATTTTAACTCATGATTTAACATCGTTATTCAAAAATCATCCTTCGGTGAAAACTTTAATTTCAATAATCTTCAAAATAAGTCATTTTCCGTTCCAAACCGTTCTAAAACACATGAGATTTATTGAGAAATAGTTCAGGATTTAGGTTGTGGAAAACATCGTTTGGTCTCATTTTAGATAAAACATTTTAGTTTATAAAGTAGCGAGGTTGTTACAATTCAAATACGATTACACAGCTTAAATGAAACCACATAAACCGTGGCCTTCTAAACATCCAGCTCTTCTAAAGTCATCTAAACTCCTCAACCTGAGTACACATCAACATAAGTTAGGCAATCGAAATGCCTAGTAAGTTTACCCGAGGTTGACCCATTCAGAGTGGGCAGTGAACTACCACACTCGGGACAAACCTCCAAAAATAGTTTTATCACAAAGGTTGTTTAAAACATCATAAGGATTTACTCAAAATAGATAGTTTTGATATGCAAATGTAATGATATCCCAAACCCATGTCCATCTCATAAAAGTCCATCTCATAAAAGTCCAACTCACCACAATGGCACCTACCTAAGTTCATGACAACGCCTAGTAATACCAAGTATTTTAGTCGTCGTTGAGCCTTATTCTGAGTGAAATATATATATCATAAACTGTTATATCACTCACGTTTTTGTGTCTAGTGCGTGTGTACGAATTTAGTGAAATACAAGGGTTAAATACGTGCAAAACGGTCAAGTTTGGATTTAAGTCCACTTTTAGGCGAAAGTATACGCGCGTCGCGGTTCAGAAGACAAGCGCGTCGCGAAAAGTCAAAGATCAGATCAGAAGTTTGAATTCAAAAAGCGAATGACGGGGTTACAGATAAGGACGCGCCGCGGATTTCACTCTTGCGCGCCGCGTCTAGGAAATTTTTGCAACTATAAATAGAGGCTTCCGGTTCGTGTTTCGGGAGCGAAGACCCTACCTTTGAGTGGAACTCAGGCACCTTCGACTCGTATTTTCGGATTTCAGTGATCGATAGTTGGTATTTTCATAGTTTAGTTTATTTCCGTATTTTCGGTTTTGTTTATCGCGTATTTCCGACAGTTCTGGATTGTAGAACTCGCTGGGCCGTGTTGATTCTGGATTTTCAGACATAGTCAGAAACATTCGGCTCGAATCTGTTTTAATTTAAATGCAATCATTCAGTTTTGGTTATTTTACGATTTCGATTTCGGTTTATGTTTATTGTTTGTTTGATTGTTTGTTTGTTATTAGGCGATTCTGATTTTCTGAGTATACCTCGGAATTAGAACGTTTTGTTGGTTTGGATTGGGATTTGGAATTAAATAGTTTGATAATCATTACTTTATGTTTTCGATAGTTTTGTGTTGTTGGATGTTGTGAAGTGTATGGAACGCCACCGGCTATAGAGTGACATTATAGTTTGGTTAATTCTTGACACAGACTTTAACCACGGACTCCACGGTTCGACCCTTACTTCCACTTAGCTAATGTGCTTGTAAGGTATTAAATCTAGTATTTTTTACCGCTGATGGGTGTTGAAATATGAAATTAGATGAACTAATATAGATATGTAATCAATAGCACAATCAATAACACGATTAGAATGTAACAAAGCAAATAGAACAGAGTAATATGAATAACATGTGCCGAATGATTTGACTGATCAAAGGTTTTACAATGGGTTTTCTATCTTGGAGATATACGATTCTCGTAAGTTAATCTCGTAATCTCACACTCGACACGGTATGGTATCACTGATATTTATACTGAATCAGTGATACCAATAGTACAACTTTTACAGAGAATATCCTATCAGTGTACTAGCCAATAGGATAAAAGATTCATGCAACACGTATTGTACTATACGCGTGCACACAAAAGACAAGATGACAGACTGTAAGGTCTTCGGATCCTCTATGCATTGCACTTCGGAGTCTTTAGACTTCGGTGTCTTCTCTTGTTTATTCACTTCGGAGTTTTCTTCATGGGTTGGACTTCGGATGAGTCAACACTTCATCACAAGATTTCTCAACAATCTCCCCCTTTGTGTGAAGTGTATCCGAAGTCTATTCTTGAAAGTTTCTTTTGTAAGCTCGCTTCAGGGTCTTTCTCACAGCAAGATACCAGTTCATATGATCTATGAACTTCTTCTTCTTCTCAGTTGAATTTGCATGGCAGGCGTTCACGTGTGAAATCATTCCTGAGATGAAGGGGGATGGATGGAGGCCTATGTAGTCAACTTCAAAGAACTTGATTGTGACTTGGTTTCATTTCGAAGTCCTTTGAAGACTACGCCATAAGGTTCGTCTAAGATCTCTCCATTTTTGAATCTAGCAATGTTCCGAACTACGACAGGAGGAGTATTCAAGGGTTGTTTGTAGAAGGAACATAGCTCCAGGTCATGCTTTGCAAATCGGAGAAGAAAGTTGTTGAGGAAGCCCAAAAGATGATTTTTGATAGGAAAGGTGGACATTTCAGAATGAGCAGGACCCCCTGTTCGCAGAAGATCAAGAATCTGGATGAAGTCCATAGGATTCATGATAGGGAAGTCTGCTATTGAAAACCTGGATTCAACCTCATCTGCCCCCCTAAGCACAAGAAATTCATAATTTCTGAAGCCTAAGTATTTTTCAGCTTCCTTTATTGAAATGATTTTCTTGATCTTGTTTAGGCTCCAAACATAGCTTTGCTTCTGAATGTATTTGGCATGAAAGTTTATTTTATTTGTCCAAAAACTTGCTTTCTGATCCTCTGGTACCGAACTGACGAATTGAAGGAAAGCAAAAGTCTTCGGATTGAATGGAATATCAAGCTGTATGTCTTCGGAGTCAACAAATGCAAAACTCCGAAGAGGAAGTCTATTAAGTACATTAGGATTTTGGAATCCATACAGCTTGATTGTCTCAACTGTCCACACACCATTATTTCGAGCAAATTCATTAATTTTGATCATTAAATCGTAGTCTGCTCTTCTGGTCTTGTAGATCTCTTCCATGTGTGGAGCAATGATGTTCTCTAGTGATCGGTCTGTTGAACTTCCAGCACCAGCCGATCCACTAGCGCCCATGCCAGTGGTTGTGACAGTTGAGGTTGTAGGACCTGCAGTAGCTGCAGGGATCTGTCTAGGCACGCCTTGTGGCCTAGACAATCTGTCGGAGAAATTTATCAGAGGCTGAAGTGCAACTCTCAATTTAGTAATCAAATATTGTGTGAGAGCTGCATTTGTTCGTTTCAGTTCCTCTGTAAATTTGGTAACATCCGAAGAGGTTTGGGCGGCAGTGAGCTCTTCAATTTTTGCTCTGGCCTCATCAAGCTGTTTTTCAAGCTTGGTACTTTGCTGGATTTCACTCCGAAGTCCTTGCAAGGTTTTCATGACTTCGGAGTTTGTTTTATCGGTTTTCTCAATGAAGGCATCAACCTTTTTGTTGATGGAGGTGACAGCGGATTCCAGCTTCTTATCGAAGGAAGATTGGATCTTATCTTGATTATCCAAGAGCTTCTTCTCAAGACTATCTACAGACTCCTTTATTCCTTTGGATAGAGTGAACTTCAAGGACTCTATCTCTTCGGAGATATCACCAATGGTCGGCTTTGTGGGGTCAAATACTGTTTGAGCTTGAATAAGCATGTCAAGCTTGGAGTTGAGAACTTTGTACTGTTTCATTAGTACAAAGCCTTCATCTGGCAAATCTTCTTCTGATGCTCCTTCAACACTCAAGGGAGCCATGTGAAAAGCTTCGAAGAGTGCTGCAGAAGTGGGGTTTTGTCTTGATGGTGATATGGGTAAATCAAATTCAGGCAAAGAGAAGTCGATACCAGTGACAGGTATTTCGGAGGATGGGGGAGCAGTTGTTGGTGGTGTTGAAAGAGGAATTGTATGCGGAGGTGTTTTAGGTCTGGTTGATTTTGGTGGTGAAGGAGGTTTAGTTGTTTTTTGGTGGTGAAGGAGGAACAGTTGTATGTGGTGGTGATGTAGGAGAAGGCGGTTGATCAGCAAATGTTTCTTCCTCTTGTTCTTCTTCATGGACTGTGGATGGAGTCCTTTCTGAGTCCGAAGACTCATCCACAACCATGGCCTTCCTTTGTCTCTTAGGCTGTTTCCTCTTCGGTGTGGTTTTAACCGAAGTTTTTCTTTTCTTTTCTTCCTTTTTAGGACCACTGGGTCCACCAGCTATTTTCCTCTTCCCTTTTTGTTTAGGGATTTCTTTCACAGATACCTCCTTGCTTAGATCACGAGTGGGATAAGGAATCACCAAGGTGTTGCGATAAGAGCTTACTTCAATGCATTCCATGGGAACCTTGGAGAGCATGGCAACAGGTATTTGTGCACAGTAGACTGCTGGTTCATTATCCAAAGGAGATATAGCGATTGGAGTATACCTCATTTCGGGGAGAGAGACGTCTGCCACATATCCAGTCTTTTGATAATGGGCATGAACAACAATTGCCCAGAACCTCGCATTAGAAATTTCAGTCCCTTTCAGACTATGATTGATGTGTGAACAGAAGTCAGCCCACAGAATAGATGCGTAATCGACTTTTACATCATAGTAGATTTCGAAGAGCATGCTCTGAAACGCCACACTTGCAGAATCTAATCCTGAAGTTCTTCCAGACAGACATCTGAGGAAGATACTAAAGAAGTATCTCCACAGATCTGGCAATTGGTTCTTCTTGAATAAGCTGATCTTTTCAAGTTGAGGAAAGTACCCCATTTCATTGAACATATCTACGAGTTGCTCACCAGAAGGAGTCACAATCTCCGTAGGATCGTAGATGGGAAGATGAAGAGCCTCAGCAAATTTCTCCTTGGTTAGTTGCACTTTCTTAGTTTTTCCCTTTAAATCTATGGTTTCGAAGAATACGGCTTTTACGTGATTGTTCGTATCGAACAGGGCATTCGAGGTGTAATGTGCCCTGTAAACAAGTGTTGCTGGAATCGATGGTGTGCAGGTTAGGGCGTAGCCAAGAACCGATCTCTTCAAGCATTCAACAAGAGCATCGATGGGCTTAGGGTAGAGTTGAAGATTGGTACGTAGTACTAGATTTGCTGACTGGCTTTTGAGAACAGGCACTGAAATAGCTTCAGTGGTTTGAGAAGATCCTTCAGCGGCCATTGTTGGAGATGTGATGAAGAAGAAGAAGTATGTTGTGTTTGCAGAGAGAATTAGAATGTATTGTTTGCGTAAAGAGTGTGATGGAAGAGATGGAAGGTTTATATAGTATTCGTGGTCCCAAGGCCATTTAATGCACGTTTAAGGTGGTCCAGTAGTGGGTGGACACCTCACCATCTGCTTGTCCCACTTTCTCTGCAAAAGGAGAAATATACGGCTGTCAGTTACAGTGATTCAAAATTTGAACCGTTAACTTTTTGAGACGTCATTAAGAATAATGTTTCCATTTAATTTTTATTGACAGCTGTATGTAAACAGTTAAAAACTCAGGGAATGTTTGTCTCTGTTGTTTATCATAAATGTGAAAATCATTTGAACATTTAATTGACTTCGTAGTTATGAAAAATTATGACCGTTGAGATTTTGCTTCGGAGCATAAAGTTCCTCACTTCGGTGTTTTTGTGATGGACTACGAAGAGAGTTCTGTTACTTCGGTGATTTTCCATTTGACTGATGCAATATTTCGTCTAACTTTAGCCTTCATGAATATTATGAAAAGAAGTTTTAATGAATTGAAGTTCAGAGTTGTTCGAATCATGTTGGAAGTCCATTTTTCAATTTGGAAGTTTGTTTGATTCACTATCAATCATAAATGTTTAAGTCTAATCACCCCATCACTTACTTGATTTCACATTAGGAAACATGTTTTGTGTTGTGCTTATTTGCTTCAAAATTTTCAAATATAACGAAGATAACATCCTTTGTATTTGAAATTTAAAGAAATTTTCATTCATGAATTGAACGTCAGAAGTATTTCAGAAGATTTGATTGGATTGTTTTCAAGATTCATTTGAAAAATTTATTCCATTTCATCAGTTGAAGTGTTTGGATACTAAGCTCAGATGACAAGCCTTGGAGCTTTGTACACCACTCCTACTTTATCATTTAAGACAGACTACTTGAAATGTTCATATTCTTCTAAAAGGTACTCGACTATGTTATAGGAGCTCCTTGTACTGTTATTTAAAACAGAAGAATAAGCTTTTGAATGCTGATTTTCCTTTTTCATTCCCTTGGTTATCTTTTGATTTTTGTTTGTCTTTGTTTCTTTTGACAAGTGTTTTATATTTTTCTTTCTTGTTTTCGTTTACCAATTTTCTTGTACGCAGACATGGAGCATCACCATTTGGTTTCTTTCTTTGATGCTTTTGTTTTTGTTTTAAACAATCCCTGTGAGTGAAAATCTTCATATAGTTCAATTTTGTATCATTTAATGAAAAGAGATTTAAATTTACTTATCAAACGATGTTGGTTCTATTTTTGATGAAAACTTCGGAACATTTTGAATTATCCTTTGTAGTTTTGAGGCTACATGATTGATTTGAAGTTGAAGCGAGTCAAGTTTCGAGGGGTTGTTAGAAATAGACATTATTTTGAGGATATTGAAATCAAACAGGGCTTCAAAGTGTAAAATAGCCTTGACCTCATTTCGAAGTCTGTTTTCTTACCAATGTTTCAAGTCGATTCCCAAATACCTTTTAGTGCAATAAGGTATGTGTTGAAAATAAAATAACTGATCACCACAAATAAAGGTTCGCACCGTTTAATGTGTGACAGATATATAAATTAAAATGATAATATGCGGAATAAATAATAAAAGTTGCGGAATAAAAATATATAATCTAATCGCCACAAATAAAGGTTTGCACCGTTTACTGTGTGAAAGATATATAAATAATATAAATTGCAGTAATTAAATGACTTAAAGCGATAAATAATATAAATGACTATAATTAAAAGACATAAAACGATAAATAATGTAAATGACTATAATTATATAAATATATATATATCAAGTAGGTTCGTCAATAGATTGACTGAACTGGTTTACAACAGGACTGTGGAACGACTGGTTTATCAAGTAGGTTCGTCAAATAAATTGACTGAACTGGCTTAGGGTTGGACTGGATTTCTAATAGACTGTGTCTCTATTTGTTCTTGTTTGATGATCTTGGTGATCTTGGTTTTCTTGTTTGATGATCTTGTTGTTCTTGGTGTTGATCTTGGTGTTCTTGGTGTTTTTCTTGGTGTTCTTGGTGTTTTTCTTGGTGTTCTTGGTGTTTTTGGTGTGTGTTCTTGGTGTTTTGGAGAGTGTTTGGAAGTTGGAAATAAGATGGTGGAAGTTGGAGAGGATTTGGTGAATTTTTGGTGGTAAAAATGAAAGAAATGGTGTTGAAATGGTTTATATATGAATTTTAAAGGGTTTTGGGTTGTTTTTGAAGGTTTTCGGAAGTTCAGGGACTGAAATGGTAACAATTTCCATCAGAAACACGCGGACTTTGGGTCGGGTCGGTGGGTCGGTCTCTCCGGGTTTTAGCGCGGGTCGTACGTGAGAGGAAATGGATCGGTGTCGGATGGGTCGGATCAGGGAATGGGGCGGGTAAGGTCCGCGAAGGATTGTGAGGTGACCGGGTAGGAGGAGGCGGGTACCGGATCGGGGCGACGAGTTGCGCAATGGGTCGACACGCGGACCTTTTGTGAGATGAAATGGATAGCGGATCGGAGCGGGTTGCGGGGCGGATCGGATCCGTGGATCTGGGTCGCAGGCGTGGGCCGGAGGAGCTGGGCTGGAGCAGTGGGCTGGGCCGGAGCGGACTTGGGCTGTTGCTGTTTCTTTTTTTAATTTTAATTAAATTGATTTTAAATGGTTTTAAAATTCCGAAATAAATTAAAATAAATTACAAAAATTCATTTTTAATTTATAAAATTAATTAAATCTAATAAAATAAATTATTTAGAAATAATATTTCCAATAATTCATTTTAAATAGATTTAATTTTATTTTCTTTTATATTTTTCTTTGTTTTAGGCTTTAAAATTCTTTTTCCATTAAATTGCATCTTTTATCAAAACCAATTATTTAGAAGATAATTAAAATAACTATTCCTCAATAATCAAGTTTAATAAATGATAAATTTAACTCCAATCTTTTTTTAAATTATTTTCTTATTTTTCCCGTTTTTAATCTCGAATCCACGCAACCTGAAATAAACTGATAATATTTGTCAGATAATATAAAAACAGTTCGTCTTATTTCAATGATGGTCACATACAAAAACATTTTTCAACAATTTCCCCCTATGTGATCATTGATGAAATAAGGACAGATATAATCACATTAACAGTTTTAACATTGAAGATTTAGGATAAAAGTTTTGTCAATGATAAGATATTTATAAAACCATTGTAATCATTTTGAAAGTTTGTGACTTGGTTTTACATATCTTATGTTTTGAAAAAGATTTTGAAGAATGTTTGTTTCCGAATCAAAGTCTCGGGTTCGGTTATCAAAGGGTAGCCATATATGTATCTAAAGAAATTTCTTAAGATTTTATAGCATTATTTATGACGACAAGTGGTCTAACAGGTCGATTCAGATGAACGCTCATAGATATAGCTCACACTTCACTTGGGTGTTTGGTTGTTCTGGCAGCAGAACAAGTTAATGATCACTAAAAATGAGTGATATCTCTCTTTGACGACTCACACTCATATTGGAGGTGTTCATCTATGCTTTTCCTGTAAAGTCACTTAGTCTCATTATTAGATAATCAATCACATAAGACTGGTTTCGGCATTAATCAACGGGTTTCTTCATTCATGCCATTAACGTTCACTCTCTCTCCGTCGGGAAATACATGTAGAGGGGTTTAACAATTTTCATAGTGCAGTTTGCAACTAAGAAACTTCAGTGATGAAGGTTACAGTATCCCGGGAAATCCATTATTGTTGCAGCTTCTTCTTTGATGATATCCTGTTTGTTGATCAATATCGATTTATTGTAAAAAGATATTTTGTTTTAACATTAAGAATTTGCTACAATTGAGAATTTTGTGTTTTTGTTTTTGTAAGAGTATCTGTCTTAAGTGATTGAGATGTTTGCTTTTCTGAAAAATGGTTAAAAACAAATTGCGGGATATGATTATGTTTGTTTTGAAATAACCATTTGATTGAAAGTTTGTTTAACTTGGTATTTCTTCGGTGAGTGATTTGACTTTCTTGTTGATTCGTCTTTGAGGATTGGATGTTGATAGATCTTTGTTTCTCCTTTGGTTTTCTTGTAAAGATATGTCTTCGTTTAGAGTCTTTCCATTTTGATGTCGTCTTCATTTTTGGTTGGCTTTTATCTAGGTAGGGATAGGTGGCATAAAAGACACTTTGTCTAGTATGTAAGAAATGAAAGTATCGTCCCTGGTCATTTTGATATCTAAGCAAAAATGAGACCGTGACAAGGTATAATCGGATATACCTTAAAAGCAATAGAGACACACCTAAGCTCACAAGAAATGAATTTCACAATGATTTAGATCGACGAGGCACAAATTCTCACATGGGTTTTTGTTTTCATCTGAACCTCCTAACCTTATGTCCCTTGATTGTTTAAAATCGTCAATAATGAAATAAAATTGAAGGAAATAAAGTTATATACATTATGAAAAGTAGGAGATTTGAACCTTCACTCCTATTGAGAATCAATATGACTTAAAATCTTCATCGAGCATAAGCACCTGAAAATTAAGTCAAGAGACGATTAATCACAAGGTTCTATAAAAGCTTATTATGGCAAGTCTTTTATTGTATTTTTGAAGATTTGTTTTTCTGAATGTTTTTGGAAATTTTGGTTATTTGAATGTTTTTGGAAATTTTGGTTTTTAAGGAAAGATATGAAAATTATAAAAATCTAAAATCTTTTTGTCTTTTGAAGTTTTGTAATTTTTTTTTGAAATAAAGTAAACACACGTTTGTACAAATAAAAGGTAAAAGTTTAAGGATGGATGAGATCTGGATTTAACATTCCTAGACGGCCTAGGAAGTATAGAAACTTTGTTTCATCGAGAGCCTTAGTGAAGACATCGGCAATTTGATCTTCGGTGTTTATGAAGTGTAATTCGATATGACCCTTTTGAATGTTGTCTTTAATGAAGTGATATCGAATATCGATGTGCTTTGTCATGGAATGGTGAACGGGATTGTGAGAAATGGCTATTGCACTGGTTGAGTCACAAAATATGGGAATTTGTGAAACTCTGAAGCCATAGTCACGCAGTTGAGTTTGCATCCATATGACTTGTGAACAACAGCTGGCGGCAGCGACGTATTCAGCTTCTGCTGTTGATGTGGATACACAACTCTGTTTCTTTGAAGACCAACTCACTAGTCGACCTCCTAGGAATTGACAGCTACCAGATGTACTTTTCCTATCTAGCTTGCATCCTCCATAGTTTGAGTCGGTGAAAGCGTTCAGCTGAAAATCGGATTTAGCTGGATACCAAAGGCCAAGTTTGGGAGTGCCTTTTAGGTATTTGAAGATGCGTTTCACAGCAATGACATGGGATTCCATTGGATTTGCTTGGTATCTGGCACAGACACAAGTAGAAAACATAATGTCAGGTCTGCTGGCAGTGAGATATAATAGTGATCCGATCATTCCACGATATTTTTTCTGATCAACAGGTTTGCCATCTAAGTCTGCATCGATTTTGTATCCAAAGGCCATTGGGGTTTTGGCAGTATTGGATTTGTCCATTGAAAAGCGAGTGAGTAGGTTTTTGACATAATTCTCTTGGTTGATGAAAATTCCATCAGTTGACTGTTTGATTTGAAGTCCGAGAAAAGTAGTCATTTCCCCAATCATGCTCATTTCAAATTTGCTCTTCATTAGATCTGCAAACTTAACACTCAAAGATTCATCAGTAGAACCGAAAATAATGTCATCAACATATATTTGTACGATTAACAGATGTTTATTAAAGATTTTACGAAAAAGGGTTTGATCGATTGAACCCCTTTTGAAACCTGATTCTTCGAGGAATGTTGACAAGGTGGCATACCAGGCACGGGGTGCTTGTTTTAAGCCATAGACAGCTTTTTGCAATTTGAAGCTGTGATGAGGAAATTTGGGATCTTCAAAGCCTGGTGGTTGTTGGATATAAACATCTCGATCTAATTCTCCATGTAGGAATGCACATTTAACGTCCATTTGAAAAACTTTAAAGTTCTTATGTGCAGCATATGCGAGAAAGATGCGGATAGCTTCTATTCTGGCGACTGGAGCATATGTTTCATCGTAGTCTATTCCTTCTTGTTGTGAATAGCCTTTGACTACGAGACGTGCCTTGTTTCGACACACGACTCCTTGATCGTCAGTCTTGTTTCTGAAAACCCATCTTGAACCTATGACAGTAACATCGGGTGGTGTAGGAACAAGATTCCATACGTCATTTCTTTCGAATTCAGCTAGCTCTTCTTGCATAGCTTTTACCCAGTCTGGGTCTTTGAGAGCAGTATGTATGGTTTTGGGTTCAGTCATGGATAGGAAGGCTCCAAATAAACATTCATTTGCAGTTGCGGCTCTAGTTTGGATGCCTGAATTGGGATCTCCGATGATTAGGTCAGTGGGATGGTTTCTGGTCCATTTTATTAAACGGTTTTCTTCCGTTGTAATAATAGGATTTTCAGTATCCCATTGTTCTTCTCCAGTAGTTTCTTCTTGGAAGAGGTTTGAAGGTTCCCCCATAAATGTTGCATCGGGATTGTTTTGGATATTTGGGGATGGAGTGGTAAACTCTGGGGTGGTTAAATTTGGAGTGGTTAAAGGAGGATTTGGTGTTTGTTCTAATGAGGAAGTATGTGTTTGTGGTTCCCCCTCAACTTGATCTGCAACATTTCTGTTTCTTTGTGAAGTTCCTTCAGTGGGTGTTCCTGTAGGATCAATTTGAGTAGTTAGAATTTCAGAATTATAAGCAGTTTTAGGTTGTTCAAAAATTAAATCAATATCAACTTCAATGTCTATGTCAGGAGATGGTGTTTGTGGAATTGGATTTTGAAAAATATTATCTATCATTTGTGAACCAAAATGTTCACGATCCAATTTTCTGACATAAAATTCATCGAAGTGGACATCGGTACTTTCTTCAATTACTCTTGTACGTTTGTTCAGTACTCGATAAGCAGCTGAAGAAAATGAGTAACCAAGGAAAATTCCTTCGTCCGACCTTGATTCAAATTTTGAAAGGTGGTCTTTATTATTCTTTATAAAGCATCGACAACCAAAAATATGAAAAAATTTGATATTTGGTTTTCGGTTGTTAATGACTTCATATGGTGTTTTATGAAGATTTTTGTGAATTAAGGAGCGATTTTGTGTGTAGCAAGCTGTGGCAATTGCTTCTGCCCAGAAGTATTGTGGCAGATCAGCAAATATGAGCATTGCTCTTGCAGCTTCGTACAGAGTTCGGTTCCTTCTTTCAACAACGCCGTTTTGTTGAGGAGTGTAAGGGGCTGAGAAGTTGTGTTCGATGCCTTTGTTTTTGAGAAATGAGTCTAGAGTTATGTTTTTGAACCCTAAACCATTATCACTTCGAATTCTTCGAACTGGTCGTTTGAGCTTTAGTTCGAACTGTTTTATAAAGTTGATCATCTCTTCTGGTGCTTCTGATTTTAGTCTTAAGAAAAAGACCCATGTAAATCGAGAGAAGCCATCAACTATGACAAGGACATACTTCTTCCCTTGTATTGTTTGGATTTTGGCGGGGCCACAGAGGTCTATGTGCAGCAATTCTAGTGGTTCGGATACACTAGATTCTGTAATGCTTTTGTGAGAGGATTTGGAAAGTTTTCCCTTTTCACAAGCGGCACAAAGAGTTTCATTGTCGAGCTTCAGAAGTGGCAGTCCTCGAACTAGATCATCGCCGATCAATTTGTTGATGTACCCGAAATTTAGATGGGAAAGGCGGCGGTGCCATAACCAACTAATATCTGCTGGGGCTTTGGATAGCAGACAAATATCGGGTTTACCATAAATAAGATCCATGTCTAGTGGATACATATTTCCGGCACGGTGTGAATCAACAATGATTTCTTTGGTGTTGGCGTCCATGATCAAGCTTCTTTGTTTGGTAAATAGGACTTCAAGATCGTTATCGCAGAGTTGAGAAACACTGATGAGGTTGTGTTTTAGGTCATCAACATAAGCAACTTTCTTTATGGTAAAGTTACCATTAGTTATGTTTCCATAACCTTTGATTTTTGCCGTCATGTTGTTGCCAAAGGTAACGTCTTGATTGGTTTGGGTGGGTCTGAAGTCACGAAGGTAGTTTCTGTTTCCTGTCATATGCTTGGAGCAGCCACTATCAATGTACCATGTATCATCCTTGGGTTCTCCAACATTAGATCCCTGCAATTAGACAGAAATTTTAGGTACCCAGATCTGAATGGGTCCTGATTTGTTAGCTTTTGCTATTTTGGGTTTGTTGTTCAATGACTTTGGTTTATTGGGATAGAATGGTTGAGGTTTTCTTTGATTTATCAAGTTTTCCCAAAATGATATTTGTTTTTGAAAACCAGTGGGTTGATAAAATCTGTGATTTGGTGATGAATATCCTAGATGTGAAGATGTGTTTGAAAAGTGTTTTTCATGTGTAGGATGAGACGGGTGGTTTTGAAAAGCTTTTTGATTATGATTGTTTAGAACTTTCTGATTTGAATGTTTTTGAAAGTTATTTGAACGGTTAAAGGTGATATCAAGAAAGCGGTTTTCATAATGTTTTTGAAAATGTTTTGGTTTGGAAACTTGTTTTTGAGGTATGACGTTAGGTTGAAGAGGTTTCTTTTGTTTGTTTTCAAAAACTTTTGGTTTGTTAAGCGGGGTTTTGATTGCTTCATTGGTATTTTTGATTTGTTGATTTGAAGAACTAGCAGAGTTTGATTTGGAAACATTGAAATCAGTATCATCTGGGCTACAGTTGATAACTGTTTCGTCATCTGAATCTTCCTCATTAATAGATGTGAAAAGATCTGGTAGAGTTGATTCAGAGTTTTCACAAATTATTATGTTTTCTTGATTTTCTAGTTCTTTTTCAAACGTTTCTCTACCAATTCCTGGTCTGTAACTTGTATCAAATTTTCCAGTACCCAAGGTGTTTGCCTTGGTGAATATATCATCACTGAGTTTTCTGGCAATTTTGATAGATTCCACATTCTGTATCAATCTTTTATTTTCAGATTCAAGAAAAGTGATTTGATTTAAAGAATCAGTCAGTTTTTCATTTAAGATTTTGTGTTTTTCAGTTGACTCTTGAAAGTTTTGTGTCAACTGAATGATTTCTATTTCTAACATATCTTTTGTTTCAGAAGAAATGACTGATTGATTTTTTAATTCCAATTCCTTTTTCTGAATTAGAGATTGATTTAATTGTTCAAAGACGTGATTGTAATCTTCTGATTTTCTTTCAACGTCTCTTTCCAATTTGGTCCTTGTTCTGGTTAATTCTGCAAATTTGAGTTGTAGGGTTTGTAACTCACATTTGGAAATTTCAGAATTAACCACTGTGTCATGGTATTTCTTGAGATCAGCTTCTAAACTTTTCTCAATTTTGGATATATGGGACTCAAAAAGTATTTTAGAAAAACCGAGTTCAGAGATCATAGACCATACCTGTTCTATGACATTTGGAGCTCTTGAAGTTGTACCAACTACGAAGCAGAAGTTGGATTGTGTCGGTTCATTGTCGGCTTCGTCTTCAGAGGTTGGCCAGTATTCCACATTTGGTTCGTGGATTGCCATCAAAGCTCTTTGGTTTTCTTGGTTTTCCTTTTTCTTTAACTCATCGGCTTTTTGAGCGTAGTATGCCGAGTCTTTGATTTTTGTCTTGTTTTTGGCTCGGCACTCTCTTGCGTAGTGATTAGTTCCTTTGCAATTGTGACAGATAATCACTTCTTCATCACTTTCTTCCTTTTGACTTTTGATTGGAAGTCGTTCCGGTGCTTGAGTTTGGATTTGTTGGGAAGATTGGGAGGAGTTTTGTTGGAATCCAAGATTTTGGTTGTTTGAAAAATCATTATTTTGATTATTGTATCCTTGATTTTGGAATCCCCGGTTTTGGTTTTGAAGACCGTTGTTTTGGTTATTGTTTTGATGATTTGAGTTGGGATTGTTTTGAAATCCCTGGTTTGAGTTATTTTGGAAAGAGGGTCTTTGCGAATTTTGTCCAAAATGAGGTCTTGGTTGAAAACCTTGGTTGTTTTGACCAAATTGTGGTCTTGGTTGAAATCCGGAATTATTTTGTCCAAATTGTGTTCGGTTTTGAAAATTTGGTTTAAAATTCGATTGACCGTAATTTGGAATAAATCTTTGTAGATTTGTATTTGCAACCAAAGCACACAATTGTTGGTAGTCTGCTTCATCATTTAAATCAGTTTGATCAAAAGAATTGTTCAAAAATGATTGATTTTGAAAAGATGTTTGATTAAAATGATTGGGGTTTTGTTCATGAAAAAGTGTTTGGTTTTGGTTTGATGTGGAAACGAGAGCAAGTGGTCCTCCAAAAGCTGTAGAGGTTGGTGGGTCAATCGAGGATTCATACGATTGAAGTTCTCCGTACAAATTGTATAGAGTTTCCGTATGAATGGCAGGATTTCCCTGAATGATGAGTTTAACCATCTTCCAGCTTTCGTAAAGATTGTTTAGAAATTTGAGATTGATCTCGTGCTGTGTCTTTTTGATGCCCAAGTTATTCAATTTTACCATGATAAAATTGAACCTATCATGTGCATCATGGATGGTTTCTGATGAAAGCATCTTGAAATTATCGAATTCATTTAAAACAGATGTTCTTTTATTTCCAATAATTCTTTGATTTCCACAAAAACGGTTTTTTAAGTTTTCCCAAATTTGATTCGCAGTCAACAGTATTATGTCATCCATTTGACTTAAAATACTGTGGGGAATTCCGGACACAAGCTCCTTTTTGGCTTGGAGATTCAACCTTTTCTCGGTTTCAACACGAGTTACTTGAGTTGTAGCAAGGGTAGACAAATCCTCTGAAGAAATATATGTTCCTTCTACACATTTCCAAACATTTTCACTTATGGAGTTAAGATGAAGATTCATACGGCCAACCCACGAATTATACTCTTCGGGAATAAGTATGGGTGCCCGTGAACCAGATCCTAAACTGTTAGCAATAGAAACTGAATTCATGTTGGAGTAATTAACAGAAGACATGTTTTTAAGATTTTTAATTTTAATTTAAAAAGAAGGATTTTTTAACAAGTGATATTAAAATGAAATATTCAAATAAACACTTATGGAAGGTTTATATAAACGCTAACCAAAAGTATTTGATGAAAATTTCAAAGTAAATCACACGAGCTCTGATACCAATTGTTGAAAATAAAATAACTGATCACCACAAATAAAGGTTCGCACCGTTTAATGTGTGACAGATATATAAATTAAAATGATAATATGCGGAATAAATAATAAAAGTTACGGAATAAAAATATATAATCTAATCGCCACAAATAAAGGTTTGCACCGTTTACTGTGTGAAAGATATATAAATAATATAAATTGCAGTAATTAAATGACTTAAAGCGATAAATAATATAAATGACTATAATTAAAAGACATAAAACGATAAATAATGTAAATGACTATAATTATATAAATATATATATATCAAGTAGGTTCGTCAATAGATTGACTGAACTGGTTTACAACAGGACTGTGGAACGACTGGTTTATCAAGTAGGTTCGTCAAATAAATTGACTGAACTGGCTTAGGGTTGGACTGGATTTCTAATAGACTGTGTCTCTATTTGTTCTTGTTTGATGATCTTGGTGATCTTGGTTTTCTTGTTTGATGATCTTGTTGTTCTTGGTGTTGATCTTGGTGTTCTTGGTGTTTTTCTTGGTGTTCTTGGTGTTTTTCTTGGTGTTCTTGGTGTTTTTGGTGTGTGTTCTTGGTGTTTTGGAGAGTGTTTGGAAGTTAGAAATAAGATGGTGGAAGTTGGAGAGGATTTGGTGAATTTTTGGTGGTAAAAATGAAAGAAATGGTGTTGAAATGGTTTATATATGAATTTTAAAGGGTTTTGGGTTGTTTTTGAAGGTTTTCGGAAGTTCAGGGACTGAAATGGTAACAATTTCCATCAGAAACACGCGGACTTTGGGTCGGGTCGGTGGGTCGGTCTCTCCGGGTTTTAGCGCGGGTCGTACGTGAGAGGAAATGGATCGGTGTCGGATGGGTCGGATCAGGGAATGGGGCGGGTAAGGTCCGCGAAGGATTGTGAGGTGACCGGGTAGGAGGAGGCGGGTACCGGATCGGGGCGACGAGTTGCGCAATGGGTCGACACGCGGACCTTTTGTGAGATGAAATGGATAGCGGATCGGAGCGGGTTGCGGGGCGGATCGGATCCGTGGATCTGGGTCGCAGGCGTGGGCCGGAGGAGCTGGGCTGGAGCAGTGGGCTGGGCCGGAGCGGACTTGGGCTGTTGCTGTTTCTTTTTTTAATTTTAATTAAATTGATTTTAAATGGTTTTAAAATTCCGAAATAAATTAAAATAAATTACAAAAATTCATTTTTAATTTATAAAATTAATTAAATCTAATAAAATAAATTATTTAGAAATAATATTTCCAATAATTCATTTTAAATAGATTTAATTTTATTTTCTTTTATATTTTTCTTTGTTTTAGGCTTTAAAATTCTTTTTCCATTAAATTGCATCTTTTATCAAAACCAATTATTTAGAAGATAATTAAAATAACTATTCCTCAATAATCAAGTTTAATAAATGATAAATTTAACTCCAATCTTTTTTTAAATTATTTTCTTATTTTTCCCGTTTTTAATCTCGAATCCACGCAACCTGAAATAAACTGATAATATTTGTCAGATAATATAAAAACAGTTCGTCTTATTTCAATGATGGTCACATACAAAAACATTTTTCAACAGTATGATTTTCAGAATCTAAAATCAAAGTTTTGTCGTTTACTTGGTTAATTCATGAGAGTAAAGTTAAATTTTGTCATTTACATCAGAGTTTTCTTTTCGTTTGATATAAGTTTTTCTTGTTTTTGAATTTTCTTAGTCTTAAAACAACTCTTTATTTTTATGAAGTCAACATTTGTTCAAGTGGTTTTCAATCTTTAAGGATTTATTTTGAGGAATAGTTTGTTCCGCAGACCTCCGAAGTGATATTTTACTTCGGAGTACTGCGGGGAAGTGGCAAGTGTTTTTGCTTGTATTTCTCCGATGACCTCCGAAGACAAAATTGACTTCGGGGGACTGCGGAGTTTATTTTTGTGAAATTTCAGAACGGAGTAAGAGTGAACAAATCTGAAAATTATTGAAGAGTTGATCCATCTATCATTCCAAGTCCTCGAACGATTCTTGTGAATGCTTCTTCATTTAGCGCCTTTGTGAAGATATCTGCCAATTGTTCTGTAGTGTGAACAAAGTGCACCTCAATATTCCCCTCCTCAACATGACTTTTGATGAAGTGATAGCGAAGAGCTATATGCTTCGTCTTGGAATGTTGAACTGGATTGTGGCATATACGAATTGCACTTTGAGAGTCACAGAACAGAGGAATTTTTCTCATATTGATGGCATAGTCTTTTAATTGACTCTGAATCCAAATGATCTGAGAAGTGCATGCAGCAGCTGCTACATATTTAGCCTCTGCGGTGGAGATAGAGACACAAGTTTGTTTCTTGGATTGTCAGCTGATAAGTTTTCCATCTAAGAATTGACAACCCCCCGAAGTACTCTTACGATCAATAGAGCATCCACCAAGATCAGAGTCTGAGTATGCTTGAATGTAGAAACCAGAATTTGCTGGATACCATAGACCATAAGCAGTAGTTCCATGAAGATATCGAAATATTGTCTTAACAGCAGCCAAGTGAGGTTCCCTTGGATCAGCCTGATATCTTGCACAATTGCAGACTGCAAACATGATGTCAGGACGACTGGCTGTGAGATAGAGCAATGATCCAATCATGCTTCGGTATTGCTGTATGTCGGTCTTTGGTTTGTCCAATGATGAATTTAACCTTGTACCTGCAGGCAAAGGAACTTTTGCTTTGGAACAGTTAGTCATTCCGAAGCGTTCAAGCAGACTCTTCGTATATTTTTGTTGATTGATGAATATCCCCTCCTTAGATTGTTTGATTTGTAAACCAAGAAAAAAGTTTATTTTTCCCATCATACTCATTTGAAATTTGCTTTTCATTAGTTTTTCAAAGTCTTTTGACAAATTGGGGTTAGTAGATCCAAAGATTATGTCATCTACATAAATTTGGACTAACATCAAGTGAGATCCAACTTTCTTTCTAAAAAGTGTTGGATCTACTGATCCCTGTTTGAAGTTTGATTCTTTTAAAAATTTGGTCAAGGTTTCATACCAAGCTCTTGGAGCTTGTTTTAAACCATAGACTGCTTTGTCTAGCACATAACAATAATTCGGATGAGTTTTACTTTCAAAACCAGGTGGTTGTTCAACAAAAACGGTTTCCTCGAGATCACCATTCAGAAAAGCACATTTAACGTCCATTTGATAGACATCAAAATTTTTGTGTGCAGCATAAGCTAAAAATATCCGAACTGATTCGAGTCTGGCAACAGGAGCGAAAGTTTCTTCATAATCAATCCCCTCCTGTTGACAGTAACCCTTGACAACCAACCTATCTTTGTTCCGAACTACGTTGCCTTCGGTGTCTAGCTTGTTACGATACACCCATTTGAGACCGACAATTGAGGCATTTGCAGGTTTTGGAATTAGCCTCCAGACTTTGTTTCTTTCAAATTCTTCTAATTCCAATTGCATTGCTTCAATCCAGTCTGAGTTATCAAATGCATCTTTGACGTTCTTAGGTTCTACCTTAGAGATAAAGACATTGAACATGCACAACACTGAATTTTTGTTGAGATCTAATTGCTTTTGGTGAAGTTGTGCACGAGTCAGTACTTTATCTCGAACATCACCAATGACAAGTGATGGAGGATGATTTTTCGTCCATTTGTCCAAAGGAGGATAGTTTGGATCAAAATCAGGAGGTCCTTCAGCATCGATGTCCTCAATGTCTGAGGGATATCCCGAAGTGGAGGGAAAATCATCCATTAGCAAGTGATTATTTGAATCTGTGTTGGTTTGTTGTGAGTGTAATTGTGAGGTTAAGTTTGATATGTGCTCCCCCTGGACATTTGTTGGAGTTGGAGGAGTTGTAGCTTTATCCGAAGCGGTTGTTGTGGCTGAATTCGGAGTCGCAATTTCTGGCTCCCCCTGGATTATTGGACACATGGATATGATATTTGAAATTGACTGGGGAGTAGAAACAGGAGTGTTGGAACCTCTTGGACTGTCGGTTGTTGCATTATTAGTCCTTAAATTTCCAGCACATCGGTTTGATGGCTCCCCCTCAATACTTACATTTTCCAAACTTTGATTAGATGACTCTTCCTCAATGGATGATGGTCTTTGTATGCTGCTTGTAGAAGAGTCATCAGGTCAGTCTGTGATCTTGGAGAGTTCAGATTCATGGTTGTCTGGTGCTCTGACTTCGGAGTCTACAGCTCTTTCAGGTTGATCAAATAAAAGTGAGAAGTCTGTGTCGAATGTTGTGATTTGAGCAGCTTCTACAGCAGGGTTTGGAAAGATCGAAGACATAGGAAAAGGATGTAGAGACTTCTTGATGTAGTAGTCATCAAACCTTAGATTAAAGGTTTCTTCGATTTTGCGAGTTTTCTTGTTCATGACTCTGTAGGCTTTTGAGTCTTGAGAGTAACCAAGAAAGATGCCTTCTTCTGATTTGTTATCGAACTTGGTTAAGTGATCCTTCATGTTCAAGATAAAACACCGACAACCAAAGATGTGAAGGAATTTGACATTTGGCTTTCTTCGGTTGAGTACTTCGTATGGTGTAATATGGAATCTTTTGTGAATATAGGATCTGTTTTGTGTAAAGCATGCAGTAGAAATGGCTTCGGCCCAGAAGTACATGGGCAAATTTGCAAAGTTGAGCATTGTTCTTGCAGCTTCACACAGGGAGCGATTTCTTCTTTCTACAACACCGTTTTGTTGAGGAGTGTAAGGTGCTGAGAAGTTGTGGTTAATCCCCTTTGTTTTCAAGAATCCATCAAGAGTCTGATTTTTGAACTCCGAACCGTTATCACTTTGCACAGTTCGGACTTTCTTGTTGAGCATCAATTCCATTTTCTTTTTAAAGTTGATGATTTCTTCAGCTGCATCGGACTTGTTTCGGAGGAACATCACCCAGGTAAACCTTGAATAGTCATCAACAATAACCAGAATGTACTTCTTCTTACCTATTGATTCTATTGCAGATGGTCCACATAAATCTATGCATAGAAAGGAAAGCGGTTCGGTGATTTTTGGGTTGATTACTGTAGGATGTTTTTGTTTTGTTTGCTTGCCATGTTCACATGCAGAGCAAAGTGAATCATTGTCAAATTTGAGAGCTGGCATCCCTCGAACCAGATCCATGGCCACTAACTTGTTCAGATCTTTGAAGTTCAGATGGGCAAGTCTTCGGTGCCATAGCCAGCTGACATCGGAGTTGGCTTTGGAGAGAAGACATAGAGATTGCTCACCTGTTACTGGCTTCAGATTTAAGGGAAACATGGATCCCTTCCTTTCTGATTTCAGTAAGACTTCGTTTGTTGCTTCTTTGGTGATTATACTCCCTTGGTTGTTGAAAGTTACAGCGTTTCCTGTTCCAACCACCAATTGAGATATACTCACAAGATTATGTTTTAGTCCTTCAACAAATGCCACGCGGTTGATAGTGAATTGGCCATTTGTTATTTTTCCATATCCTCGAATTGGACATGTTTCATTATTGCCAAAGCGTACGTTTCCAGCATCATCCAAATTCCTGTAGTCTCTGAGATATTCCTTTCTCCCTGTCATATGTCTTGAGCAGCCACTGTCCATGTACCATTTTGAGTCATACCGCTCATCAGACATAACCTGCAATCAATCAAGAAGGAGTTGGTACCCAATCAATCTTGGGTCCTCAGGGTAAGCAAAGGATTCTTGAATCCATTTTTCTACGGCCTCTTCAGAAATTTCATTTGCATTTAAATTAATCAAATTCTCCGAAGCCTCATGTGATGAGCATGATTCCAAAGTGTTTGAGCAGGATTCCAAAGAGTTTGTAGCTAAAAATGATGAGTCCGAAGTGACTGACGAAATGACAGACTTCGGAACCCATTTTTGAATGGAATATTTTGATTTAGAGGAATTGGAAGATTTTGAAGTTTTTGTTTTAGCAGTTAAGTTTTCTTTCAAGTCATTTCTTTTCCAATTTTGTTTTGGTTTTTCCGTTTTTGACTTTGTTGAAATTGAGCTGCACAACGTAGAGGTACAAAGATACTCTTCGTATGCCAATTTAAAGTCATTTAATGAGAGATTCTTATCCTTGAACATCTCCAAATTGTTGTCCAGCCATTTGTGGAATGTATCTATCAGATTGTTTCCTTTTGAAAATGTTCTCTTTGTCGGTTTTTGAAATTTAGGATTTGGAAAGTTAGGTTTCGTTGGTGTAAAAGATGGTTTTTCATTTTGATTTTTGACTTCTGAGATTTTTGAGCAAACAGGTTTTGTACCAGAAGTGGAAGCAATTGCTTCGTTTTGTTTCAAATTTCTAAAAGAGGTTTTTCTTTTCACAAGATTTAGGGTTTGCTTGGTTTTCGAATTTTCAACAGAGGGTTTTTGAGTTGGTTTTGAAATCACCACTGCTGATTTTGGTTTTTGTAGAACTTGTTGTCTTATCAAAATTTGGGGTTTTTGTGTCAAAGTTTTGAAATATGAGACTTCTGATTTTGAAATTTCATTTTCGGGATTAAGTGAAAAAGGAACACTTTCACAAGACTCCATTAATTCCAATACATCCATCTTCGGAACTGTGGGTTTTTCCACAACTTGAATTTGTTTGTAGTTTCGATTAATGTAAATGTGATCGTCATTTTTGAGATTTAGCAAATGTGACAAGTTATCGGGCACTTTCTCCTTTTCAAAACAAAGACGATTATATACGTTGTGGCCGTATAGTTCTTGTTTCCTTATATTCACTTTTACTTCCATTTTCTCATTTATTTCATTTTCAACCATTTTGGATGATGAGAAAAATCCTTCATTTGTAACTGTGGAGTTATCATTTTCAAGAAGTTTTTGCAATTCGTTATCAATTAAGGATAATCCACCGGGTTTTACGAAAATTGAGTTTTTGAAGTAAGAAACCTTAGGATAGATACATGCCAAATGGACTAGCCTTTTTGAATTATCCTTGAGATACTGATCGTAAGAGACAGATTCATCTGTGATTTGAAGTTTAAATTTTGAAATTTATTTGGTTTCAAGAGTTTTTGATTCACAGTTCATTTTTGTTTTACCTTTGTCCACCGAAGACATTTGTGAGATGTCTTCGGAGGTCGATTCGGATATGGAGGATGACTTTAGCAAAATTAAAGAAGAACAATCAATCTCCTCCATGTCCGAATCACTTTCAGAATCTTCATCAGACAAGTTATTGGCAATTTCTTTTTCTTCTGTTTCAATTTGAGGTACAGCCTTATTCAGGATTGGAATTTCTTGAGGCAAAATTTTCAACAATTTATCAGCAGTTAGATGTTTTTCCACAGATATCAGGCCATGTTTATATGATGGATTAGTAACTTCGGAGCCTGATACTATAGATTCGCATTCATAAGATATACTATCGACTTCTTTTAATTTAAACTCAATAAAAGGTAATAGTTGTCTATGTTGGATATTGCAAACATCGGCTGAATGATAAATTCTCGTAATATGCGCATATAATCGTTTGGCTGTTTCACAAAATATGTTTCTCTGTCTTAAGATTACATCATGATTGTTTAAAATTTTTTCTCTATTCTCTTCTAACAAGGAGATTCTAAGATTAGATTTCTCTAATGCTAGCTTCAGGTTCTCTACTCTCCCCCTTAAGCTTAGAAGCTCCTGTTCACTGAGTATTTCCCTATTTTTGGCATCAATGAGTAATTTATGCATGACAGAACAATCACGTGTTATTTCACTTATAATGGAAGCAGATTGAGAAGTAGGAATTTTAAAAGATGAAAGAAGTTTTGATACCTGTTCTGGGATTGTCAACCGGTTGTCATTGGCCATCAAGCATACTTCCTCATCATCATCAGAGGAATCTTCAACCCAAGTCTTCGGAGTATCATCAGCAGTTATTTCCAGTCCCTCTGAAGTCACAAACCCAAGACCCGCAGTTGCTACAGTCTACATCCACTTCTCTTCATTCAACTTCTCCGAAGTGTCTTGAAGAAAGCTCTTATCAACATCATAGGCCATGAAAGCACTATGAGATGGCTTTCTCACTTCATCATCATCTGAATCAGAAGACCAAACTTGATATGATCCTTGACGATCATCAGCAGCCATTAAGGCTAGGTCTTTGGTCCTCACTCTAACTTCCTCCATTTTTCTTGCGTAATAGGCTTCGTCCTTTATCTGTGGTTTCTTTTCGTTTTGCTTCCGAAGCATGCAGTCCTTTGCAAAATGATTCTTGCCATGACAATAATTGCAATCATAACCAGAATCACCAGAGATTTTCTTCTCTTCGGACTTATCTTTAGATAACTCCGAAGCCTGTTTTTCAAATGGCTTCGGGGTTGACAGTTTCAAGTTATCATCCTTCGGAGTGTATATTTCAGGTTTGGGCTTGGAGTTGAAGTTTGATTTGTTAAAGTTTTTCACGAATGGCTTTCCAGAATTGTTTTTGATGAATGGTTTCTTGAATCTTCTATTGTTGGCGGCATAGAGAGCAACAGTGTCTCCATTATCATCTACCACGTAGGCAGCAATGTCTTCGTCACTTGATTCTTCCTCTTCTTTTGATACGAGAGCTAGTGGTCCAGAACTAGCCATTTCACTTCTTCGACCTACTACATCGGGTTCATGTGATTTTAATAGATTGTATAGGGCAGCCAGCTTGTATTTCTCAATGTTCTCATAGGATTTGACCATGAGCATGATTGGTCTCGATTCCTTTCGAATACTGTAGAGAAATTTGATATTTATCTCTTGTTGACTTCTTGTTTCTCCATATTTATCGAGTGTGTAAATCATGTTGCTCAAACGTTCATAGCAGGCTTCCAAGGACTCATTTTCCTCTTGCTTAAAGTTTCCGAAGTCTGCAAGAATCTCTTGAACTTTGCTAGTATGAAGAATTTTATCTCCTCCGAAGCGGAGTTCGAGATTGTCCCACATCTCTTTTGCAGATTTAGCATCGACAATGTGGTGGCTGACATCGGGACCCAAGCCACTTCTCAGTTCGCGCATGGCTCTCTCGTCGTTTTCAAGCTTTCTCATATCTGCAGCATTAAGAACAACAGCTTCTTCTCCGTCAGGAACAACGAATCGACCAGCAATGTCAGTGTGTGGACCTTCAGTCACAGACCTCCATAGATCTTTGTCTAGTCCTATGAGGTAATCCTTCATTCGACCAGCCCAATAATCGTAGTAAGAAGTTACTAGAACAGGGGCTTTCGTTGCTGAACCAATGAGGTTGGCATAGTTAAGCATATTAGCATAAGTTGCTGTGGAATCAGTCATCTTGATGTTATTTCAACAGGATCTTTTCAGAAAAAAACGGGTGGTAGAGATTTGCAGCAGATGCGGAAGACTAAATCTGAGAATCGATTCAGATTTAGAACTGAAGCAAACGAATTTGAACTCTATCAACAGGTTTTTGAACTGACTCGCTCTGATACCACTTGATGGGTGTTGAAATATGAAATTAGATGAACTAATATAGATATGTAATCAATAGCACAATTAATAACACGATTAGAATGTAACAAAGCAAATAGAACAGAGTAATATGAATAACATGTGCCGAATGATTTGATTGATCAAAGGTTTTACAATGGGTTTTCTATCTTGGAGATATACGATTCTCGTAAGTTAATCTCGTAATCTCACACTCGACACGGTATGGTATCACTGATATTTATACTGAATCAGTGATACCAATAGTACAACTTTTACAGAGAATATCCTATCAGTGTACTAGCCAATAGGATAAAAGATTCATGCAACACGTATTGTACTATACGCGTGCACACAAAAGACAAGATGACAGACTGTAAGGTCTTCGGATCCTCTATGCATTGCACTTCGGAGTCTTTAGACTTCGGTGTCTTCTCTTGTTTATTCACTTCGGAGTTTTCTTCATGGGTTGGACTTCGGATGAGTCAACACTTCATCACAAGATTTCTCAACAACCGCATCGACGACTGCGACGATGTCAAATTTTGGCGCCGTTGCCGGGGAGTTGTGCGCTTGAAGTACTGTGTCAGTGGTATTTTTAGTTTTGTTTTTGATTTTTGATTTGATTTAGTTTTTGTTTTTGACAGTCGTTTGCACCTCGTGCATGCGTACACGTCGGGGTGAACAATCGTCACCTCTTCTTTTCGATTCTGAGATTGAACGAACCGCACGTGGAAATCGTGTGCGTAGACGGTTAGTCAATATGAGTTTAGATGATATTACAGTCGAAGATATTACCAATGAGCCGACAGGCGAGGTAATGGGGGGGGGGGCAGACATTTGTGTCCCCGGTTTCAGTAAATCTTACTGGAACCTCTACTAGTAGTAGTGGATGTAACGCCCCAAATTTTTTTCCATTTTTTTAAAACATAATAACATTAAAAACACAATGGTGCTATCGCTTAAACATGGTTGTTATACTTCATGTCTATAAGACATGAATATCAAAAATAAAGTTCAACCAAACATTTGGTTTACAATTTTACAACCACGTGCGTTACGAATTTATATCAAAACAAACCATAGCTAGCAGAGAAGGATTAAACCATAACATCAAAAGATGAGAGCTATGCTTAGCTCCACTCCATCTAGTCTTCCCAAAACGTATCTAGCACTTCATATAGTCATCCTACTCTTGCGAACCTGGACCTGGGACATATGGCATGAAACATAAAATACGTAAGACAAAAATGTCTCGTGAGCTACATGGGTTTTAGACTCAAAATATTTAAAACATTATTATATATATATTGTTTCCAAAGCCCTTGTAACCAAATCATATCATATCTCTTATTGAAAACTTTTAAAAACATAACATATATCATTTTTCAAAGCCTTTGATAATAAACTGTCATCATAAAATTTTCTTTATTCAAACTTGACTGGTATTCATTCGGGACCGGATTTTTATACTTAGGGCCTTTATCACCTTTGGTGATACCCCAAGTCTATACTGAAATGGTAAGAATGTAATCAAACCATCTCAGCATCGTATCACATGTTTTGACTGGTGTCTCCACATGTTTTATTTTTATACTTAGGATAATCACACGTAGTGATTTTCCCAAGTCTATACTAAGATGGAAAGAACAAGATCAGTCCATCCTAGCATCTTGTGTTTTAGGACATCTACTTTGCGAAGGGGAAGGTACCACCCCAGTAGACTCCTCTATATTCCGTTACGGGAATATCATGGCCCGGGCAAAAGTGGGTAACATACTAACTTGCATTGCTGCATTCATTCATATTTCAAATACCAGTCATAAAAGAAAAAATAATATGATTTGACATCAAATTACTTGCTGAAATCACATTAAGGCTAGTGCCAAACCAATCTTTTCAAATTTCAATTCAATTTGATGTCAAATCACACTTTCTAAAGCATGTTAGGCTTAATGCAAAAACTTGCTTTCAAACCATTAAGACTTTGTTCCAAAATACACATTTCAAATCACTTGGGCTTAACGCCAAAAATGCTTTTCAAATAACTTTCAAATCGTTATGGCTTGATTGCCAAAACATGCTTTCAAATCATAGTATGCGACTTTAAAATAATCATGTCATAGGTAAATAAATTTGCATAACATCTCATACTCGAAAATTCACATAAACTAAAAAAAACATTTTGCCATGTCCCCAAAGAGGGAAAATGCCACATGTACTCACCTCGGTCCGCTAGTCTTTGCCTCTACTTGCTTCTGCGCATTCCTTAGCTTCTATATTGATAATATAGAAGATTAGTATAATAATTAAATACTAACATACCATGTATGTTACACAAGTCTAATTCATATAACTCTCTTCAAACTAGTTCAAACTAGTGTTATTCTAGGAATGTTCAATTTTAGTCAATTAATAAGTTAAACGCTCTTAAGTCCACAAAGTATGAATTTTATGAGCTAATTATTCAACTTTCCAAATTATCGACTTCAATATATGTATAAACTAAAATTCTCAACTTTGAACACGGTGTGTTCTTTACACACTCTTAATCTAGGAGATTGCAATTCCATCATGCCAATTCCATTCCATCATTCTTCAATTCCAATGTTTAACAGCCATGTATATTGAAACTTTATTTCATCTATTTTAGCAATTACCAGCTCAAAACAGAAAATATTGATAAAAACCCCATAATAAGTGATAGATATTCCATGATTCTTCATCTAATCAACCTTTTGCTAACATGCATGTAAAAATCCAATCAAAATCAGATTATATCTAACAGAACTTTTTCATCAGTGTGATAGAACCATAAAATTCTTCATCTTTTCAACTTTTCTCAAACATGCAACAATGATCTCAAACCCAATACTCAATACTTTCATTCCATGTGTGACTTTTGACTTGCAACAGTGATAGTAACAAGAATCTATGCTCAATCTCGACATGCATGTGTAAATTTTTAGGATTTAAGAACTAGGGTTTGAAAATCAATTAACCCCTCTTTCAATTTCTGTCACAAATTTCAAAATTTCTGAAATTGAAGTAATATAAACATGAAAATGGACAAAGCACAAGTTTTCCTTGCTCATCCTCTAGCTCCCGCCGGCTGCTGATGACCCCTCGCCGGAAAATCGCCGGAAAATAGTGCGATGGCACTATTCCTACGTCTTCTACCTTGCTGCTGCCGATAGCTACTGAGCAAAGCTCCTCCTCGTGACCCTCTACTCGAAAATCACTGACCAGGCTGTCGGATTTTCCTTTCCCGATCAGAATCGCACACAAGAGTGTGTGCGTGTCTTTGCTTCTCGATCTCTCCCTCTTCTGATTTCAATTTGGTGTAAAAGAAAATGGGGAAGACGTGTTTGGGGTATCACGCAGGTCACAGAGGGATAAAAGAACTGATTGGTTGATTTTTAAATGGGAAATGACGAAATTGCCCTTATTCCAGACTTAAGACTAAGACGATTCTTCTTAGTCTAAATTTTACTTGATTTTATAAGACTAAGACGAGTCTTCTTAGTCTAGAGAAATTTCCAGTTTTTCTCTTTATTTTTCTTTTGACTTTGCAGGGGCATAACTTCTTCGTACGAAATCCAAAACTTGCAAACTTTATACCTTTAGAAAGGTGGGAACGAGCTCTACAACCTTCCCCTACTGAGTTTCGTCTGAATCTTACCGGATTTCCAGTTATTAACCCTTGAAAATGACTCCTTGGTCATTTTATCACTTTTGGGCCATTTTAAAACCTCCATAACTCCTTCGTTACAACTCCAAATGGCCTGATTCTTTTTCCTATATTCTTGTTATGTCAAATACTACCAAAGTCACCTTGATGACCTTTTCCTATATCCTTTTAGAATTCGAGATATTCATTTCTAAAGATTGCTAAATAAAATTTTCACTTTAGGTCCTTTATGCGATTTCATCTTTTACTCGGGTTCATATATTATTATTGTTTTACTAAAGTTACTTTCTCACTACTATAAAGTAATTATGATACTTTTATGCACATATAAAATATTAGATTTATAGAATACTAAATTCATATAACTCAAGAAAGATTTAGTTGTCACAATTACCTCCCCCTTAAGCAGATTCCGTCCTTGGAATCGAATTATAGTCCACAAGATTGGGGTATCTTCTCATCATTTCATCCTTTGTCTCCCAAGTAAGATTGGCACCAAGAGAATTCCTCCATTTGACTAAGACTAAGTCAATTTCCTTATTCCTTAACTTCTTGGTCTTGAGTTCCAAAATTGCTTCAGGTTCTTCCACCAATCTCTTGTTATCATCAACCTTCAATTCCTTCCAAGGAATTGTCAATTCCTCTTTCCCAAAGTACTTCTTCAAGTAACTCACGTGAAAAGTGTCATGAATACCTTGAAGCTCTTGTGGTAGCTCCAATTTGAAAGCTTGTGTACCAACAACCTTTGAGATTTTGAAAGGGCCAACATATCTTGGACTCAACTTGCCCTTCTTACCGAACCTCATCACCCCTTTCCAGGATGAATCTTTCAGCATCACCAAGTCACCTACATTCAAGTCATAAGGTCTTTGCTTTAAACTCGCGTAGCTTGTTTGTCGATCCTGGGTTGCCTTCATATTTGCTTGTATGACCTTGATCTTTTCATTAGTGATTGAAACAATGTCGGGACCTGTAAGTTTATTCTCTCCGGCTTCAAGCCAACAAAGGGGAGTTCTACACTTCCTTCCATACAACGCCTCAAAAGGTGGCATTCTAATGCTTGAGTGGTAGCTATTATTGTAGGAGAATTCAGCTAAGGGTAGATGATCATCCCATCTCCCGCCAAAATCAATCACACATGCACGAAGCATGTCTTCCAATGTTTGGATAGTTCTTTCGCTTTGACCATCTGTTTGGGGGTGATAAGCTGTACTCAAGTGTAATTTTGACCCTAACGCTTCTTGTAGTGCTTGCCAAAACCTCGCGGTGAATCTAGCATCTCGATCTGACACTATAGTCAATGGTGCCCCATGAAGTCTCACCACTTCATCCACATAGATCTTAGCAAGCTCTTTTAGAGGAGTAGTCTCCTTAATAGCCAGGAAGAGTGCACTTTGTTAGTTCTATATGCCCAAGGATGATCATAAAATGATATTACTAATAATACATGATCCTATAGGGTCACACCAACAACAAGTTTGACACCAATTGATCATTTAGAACGTTAAATTTGATTTAACATCAAATGATACTAAACTTGCAATTTAATCTTGTAGGTTATTATTATTTGAGGTAAATAATAATAAATACAAAATTAAAGGTTGATTAATAATTCATATGTGATGAATTAATTAAGTATAACAATTAAATTGTTTAAATTGTTAAACGATTTAATTGATTTATAAGTAAACCTTTTATTTAATTTAATTGGTAAATTAAATAAAATATATATATATTGTTATATATATATATATATATATATATATATATATATATATATATATATAATTATACAATTAAGATTGTATATTTAGATGGTTTATTTATGTATATGATTATGGGTTAAATGTTATCCCATTTAAGAAATAAGAAGATGTATTATTTATAAGCTTTTATTATCTAAGTTTTATAAATAATAACAATCCACTAGCACTTCATTTGTCATCATAAAATCAGCCATATTGGAAGGAAAAGAATGCATTAAGAACTTAAAAGAAAAGGAAGATGCTTTGTGTCTTCTAGCTTTTGATTATAGAAATCAAATGAGACTTTCTTTTAAGCTAGTTGCATGTGCTTTTCTTTTCCTTTGTGTGATATATGTTGGCCACGATTTTGAGTGTGTAAGTACATCATTCTTGCTTCAAAAATCAGCCAAAATAACTCTCCTTAAGTGCTTAGCAAAATTGGTTTTTGGTTTCATAAGAAAAGGAGTCTTAACTTGCAAGTTGTGGAACTAGCATTCAAGGGTGTTCAAGCTTGTGGTGGATCAACTATAGAGGGATTCTAACTTGATTCCTAGCTATCAAAATCATCCAAACCAAACCCAAGAACAAAGGTTATGATCTTGAACTTAATCTATGTTTGTTCTTCATATTATCTCTACATGCATGTAGCATGATCCTCTTGAAAATGGAATTTGTGTTCATGATTTTATGCTTCCGTTGCAAACTCTTGTTTTTGAAACTAATTACATGAACTATGATTTCCAATAATTGGTATCAGAGCCATGGCTATATTGCATGTTTAGATAATAAGTTTATTTGGATAAACTTGGTTTTTGGAAGCCATGAATGTTCATCTTCTTGAATGAAAGTTTCATGCATGGCTTCTTTGGCAACATGCAAGTATATATAATCTATGATTTTATGTAACCAACTATATTTTAAGTATGCATGTAGTTGGTTACATAGATGTTGCCTTAGAAAAACAAAGTGTTGATTTTCTTATGATTTTATGTGATAAAATGGTGCATAAACAAGCCAAGGACCATATGATGCATATTTTGTGTTTGTATTCGATATGGTTGTAATCTATTTATTTATTCAAATGGTTTGTAATAATAATAATTAGTTATTTCCTTCTTAATATTCATTTTGTAAATATTAGAATAGTTGTATTTTATTTATTTCACAAAATGTAACAAGAGAAGGAAGTAAAAGACCAAGAGAAGATTGCACCCAACAGCAGCACTTTCTGAAGAGCTGCTGTCCAGATTTCAAAATTGTTTTGGAAGTGTTTTAAAAATTCATATCTTGGTCATTTGGTGATATACTTGTTGGTAACTTTAATATCTAGTATATACATTAAGTTTCAACAAGTATTAGCATCAATATAGCCAAGAATGAATTGAAAAATGCAACAAAAAACCACAAAATTTCTTCCTGATGCCCCTGCCTGTCGCAATTTTTGAGGGTACCAAAGAAAAATCACAACTCACTCCATGATGTCAAGAAATGGTGGTTCAAGTATCATTTGATGATATAAGAAGCTTGGCAAAATTGTAGCCAAATCGAAGATCATTTGGTTGAGTTTTTTGTCACCTTTTTGTCCCTAGGTTTGGACTTGATATTTCATGTATGGCTCACATGAAATATCAAACTAGTTGGCTTGTGTTTATGCACCCATGCATGCTTGTGATGATTGAATGTTTTGTTATGTTATGTTGTGGATGAAAATAAGTTTTTGCATGCTAGACAACCTAGATAATTAAACAAAATCATCAAGGAGTTTGTATTTTCAAAAGTTGACATTTAAAACATAAGATGTGATAAAATTGGTTTTATTAAAATGGGTTTTGTTATAAAACCTATTAAGTCAAGTTTTGAAAATGAATGAAACAAGATATAAAATGGAGATTTTATGAACTCTTACAAACTCCAACCCTAAGTAATAATGGTAATTATTTAGGATTATAAATTGGTTCTAATATATGTGATCAAACTCAAACTTAATATTGGATATTAATTGTAATCTTGACCACAAACAAAGAATCAATAAAATGGAGATTTTATGATTTAGGAACCAATTAACAAAATAAGATTTAATGGTACCATGTTCATTGGATGCATGCAATCTACATGATACCATATGTTTTTCAAAATTAGAATTGTAAAACATTCAAATCCCTTATGAAATACGAATCTATGCCGTCCTTCTTAAAGACACTCATGTATCACTTGTATTTCCTTGTGGGATAAAGGATACCTAACCACTTGGAGTCTTCTTGTGATACAAGAAGTAGTTTTGCAATATTGATGGGATAAAGGACACCTAACCATCAATAGTTGACAAAACTACACGTCCGTTTAAGTAGGATGATTCGTTTGGAAATCTCTTGTGATAAAGGTCACCTAAGCATTAGAAATCCAAGGCATAGATGGGATCAAACATGCCAAACTTATAAATGTTATAATGGGATCCCATAAATCTAGAAATTATATTTGGATATAATTGGTAAACCGTTACTTACCTTGTTGATTCGAATAGGCGGGATAAAGGATACCTAACCACTTATTCGTGATGCAACTTGGATTCTAGAACTTAATTATTTAAAGTTTATGAAACAAGAAAGGGTATTAATTATTAAGGACTTAATATCATAATTTACTAAATAGAACCTTGTTAAAATTTTGTAGATGGCACCAAACAACACACACTCGGCTCCTAACAAAACCTCACTACGGTCTCTCCTTGAAGGAGAAAAACTTAACCATACCAACTTCTTGGATTGGTACCGTAGTGTGAGAATTGTTCTCAAACAAGAAAAGAAAGAATATGTTCTCAATGAACCACTTCCAGAAGAGCCCCCTGCCATTCCTAAGCCCGCACACGATGCATAGCTTAAAAAGATGGATGATTCCATCGATGCATCATGCCTCATGTTGGCAACCATGATTCCCGACCTTCAGAAGGATTTGGAGAATCATTCAGCCTATGACATGATTCATCAACTAAAGGAAATGTTCCAACAACTTGCAAGAACGGAAAGGTTCGAAACTGTTCGGGCTTTCAATGCTTGCAAGATGGAGGATGGGCAGTCGGTAAGCTCTTATGTGCTCAAAATGAAGAGTCACATTGATCATTTGGCACGTCTTGGAGTTGTGATGCCCAATGAGCTAGCAACGGATATGATCCTTAACTCCTTAACGAAGTCCTTTGATCCTTTCGTCATGAATTATAACATGAATGGTTTAAACAAGACAATCCCGGAATTACATGGGATGCTAATTACCGGTGAAAAGAATCTGCCTAAGAAAACCACTCAAGTTCTCATGATCAAGGAAGGTGACACAAAGAGAACTACACCCGAACACCCCAACAACTCCAAGGGAAAGGGAAAGGCAAAGGTTGTCAAAGGAAAGGGCAAGAAAGTTGTCCAATCATCCCGTCCGCCCAAGAAGAAGGCAAAAGTTGCCAAAGAAGACGCGTGCTTCGAATGTGGCAAGGTTGGGCATTGGAAGAGAAATTGCCCTACCTATCTTGCGGAGTTGAAGAAGAAGAATGCCGGTGAAGGCACTTTAGGTATCTATGTGATAGACCTAGAACTTTATAATTTATCTCCTAACACATGGGTATTTGATACTGGTTGTGGAACTCACATATGTAATATGTTGCAGGGGTTCAAAAGGAGTAGGCGACTGAAGGCAAATGAGGTAGTACTCCGGGTTGGAAACAATGCAAGGGTTGCGGTGGATTCAATTGGAAGTTTTGATTTATTACTACCTAATGGCTTGTGTATGACATTGTTGAATGTTTACTATGTTCCTAGCTTGACTAGGAATATTATTTCGGTTGGTAAATTAAGACAATGTGGATTTGATCTTTCCTTTAATAATGATGATATTTGCGTTTACAAAAATAATGTATTCTATTTTGAGGCTAGGCCTTTAAATGGAATTTATGAAGTAAACCTTGATGAAAAGACTAACCATGGCTCTTTATACCACACTTTCACCAAGAAACCCAAATTTGATTTGAGTCAAACCTATCTATGGCATTGTCGCCTTGGGCATATAAACAAGAATCGCATATCCCAACTTCAAAAGAGTGGACTTTTGAAGGCAAATGAGAATGACTCATTTGATATATGTGAATCTTGTTTACATGGCAAGATGACTAAAGCTCCTTTCTCCGGAACCAATGAGAGAGCAAAGGACTTGTTAGGAATCATACATACAGATGTATGTGGTCCTTTCAAGCCAATGACTAGATATGGTGAAAGATATTTCATCACCTTCACTGACGACTTTAGTCGTTTTGGATATGTTTATTTGATTAAACATAAACATGAGGCGTTTGAAATGTTCAAGACGTTTCAAAGTGAAGTGGAAAATCAACTCAACAAAACAATTAAAGTTCTTCGTTCTGATAGAGGAGGTGAGTATTTAAGTACAAACTTTATGGATCATCTTAAGACTTACTCCACAAAGTGAAGTGGAAAATCAACTCAACAAAACAAGTTGTGGAACTAGCATTCAAGGGTGTTCAAGCTTGTGGTGGATCAACTATAGAGGGATTCTAACTTGATTCCTAGCTATCAAAATCATCCAAACCAAACCCAAGAACAAAGGTTATGATCTTGAACTTAATCTATGTTTGTTCTTCATATTATCTCTACATGCATGTAGCATGATCCTCTTGAAAATGGAATTTGTGTTCATGATTTTATGCTTCCGTTGCAAACTCATGTTTTTGAAACTAATTACATGAACTATGATTTCCAACAACTTTTGGTTAATCTGTCAACAATGACCCATATGGCATTATGTCATTTGCTTGTTCTTGGCAATCCCATGACAAAGTCCATAGTAACATCATCCCATTTCCCAGCTGGGATCTGAAGTGATTGTATCTTTCCGTACGGTACTTGGTGCTCTGCCTTGACTTGAGCACAAGTGGAACATTTGGAGATGTACTTTACTATTCTTGGCTTCATTCCAGGCCACCAAAATTGGCTTCTTAAGTCCCGATACATTTTAGTTCCTCCTGGATGGATGGAATACTTGGATTTGTGAGAATCATCCAAGACTATTTTCCGTATTCCACCATGCTTAGGGACCCAAATTCGCCCCTTGTACGTTTTCAACTCTTGAGTGTTTGATTCAAACTCCATCTTCTTTCCAAGATTTTCCTTCTTAACATTTTCTTCCTTCATGGCATCATTTTGAGCTTCTTTAATTCTTTGAATTAAACTTGAAACCACTTCAATTCTCATGGATCTTCCTTTCACTGTTCTTTCATGGACCTTTCGACTTAAGGCATTGGCCACCACATTGGCCTTCCCTTCGTGGTAGATAATTTCACAATCGTAATCGTTAATGAGCTCTATCCACCGGCTTTGCCTCATATTCAACTCTTTTTGGGTGAAAATATATTGAAGACTTTTATGGTCCGTATACAACTTGCATCTGGTCCCATAAAGATAGTGTCTCCAAATTTTGAGAGCAAAAACAATTGCTGCCAACTCCAAGTCATGAGTGGTGTAACGGGTTTCTGCATCTTTCAATTGTCTTGAAGCGTAGGCGATGACCTTGCCTCGTTGCATAAGTACACAACCAAGACCTTTAGCGGATGCATCACTATAAACTACAAAATCATCCATGCCTTCCGGTAGAGACAACACAGGAGCTTCACAAAGCTTCTTCTTCAATGTCTCAAAGGCTTCCTGTTGTTTCTTATCCCATACGAACTTCACGTCTTTCCTCGTTAGTTGAGTTAATGGTACCGCTATTTTGGAGAAATCTTGAATAAATCGTCGATAGTAACCGGCCAATCCAAGGAAACTTCTAACTTCAGTGGGAGTTTTCGGCGGTTCCCACTTCATAACTGCCTCGACCTTCGATGGGTCAACCTTGATCCCTTTAATTGAAACAACGTGGCCCAAGAATTGAACTTCTCGCAACCAGAACTCGCACTTAGAAAACTTTGCATATAATTGCTCATCTTTCAAGGTTTGCAAAACTTTTCATAAGTGGGTCGCGTGCTCCTCCTCGGTTTTTGAATAAACCAAGATATCGTCGATGAAAACGATAACGAACTTATCAAGTAAAGGTTTACAAACCCTGTTCATAAGGTCCATGAAAACAGCCAGAGCCTTTGTGAGACCAAACGGCATCACCAAGAATTCGTAGTGACCATAACGGGTTCGAAAAGCGGTTTTGCAAACATCGTCGTCTTTTACCCGCACTTGGTGATAACCAGATCGAAGATCAATCTTGGAGAAATAATCAGCTCCTTGAAGCTGATCAAACAGATCATCGATTCGCGGCAAAGGGTAGCGGTTTTTGATGGTCATCTTGTTGAGTTCCCGATAGTCAATGCACATACGCATAGTCCCATCTTTCTTCTTAACAAACAACACGGGGGCACCCTACGGAGAAGAACTCGGACGAATAAAACCTTTATCAAGAAGTTCTTGCAATTGAGACATAAGTTCTCTCATTTCTGTGGGGGCAAGACGGTATGTTGCACGAGGGATGGGGGTCGCTCCAGAAGTAAGATCAATTCGGAACTCGACTTGCCGAACGGGTGGCAAGCCAGGCAGCTCATCCGGAAACACTTCAGGGAAGTCTTTAACAATCTTCACATCTTCTAATTTCTGCTTTTCTTTCTTCCCGTCGAGCACATATGCGATAAAAGACTCGCATCCTTTATAGATACATTTTCGCGCCTTGATAGCAGAAATGATACTCTGCATATTGTTGCGTCGCTCGCCATACACATACATTTTGTCACCGTCGGGGGATTTAATCGACACTATTCGTTTTCCACAAAGAATTTTGCCTTCATGAGCGCCAAGCCAATCCATCCCTATGACTACATCAAATCCTTTGATCCCAATTGGCAATAAGTTAGCCATAAGGATCCTCCCATTAATTTCAATGGGACAATTTTCATACACGTGTCTCACTGTTACCAACTCTCCATTTGCTATCTCTATGACACAGTCATCATTTAAGGGCTTAAGTGGCACGCTAAGACGTTTACGAAATTCATGTGACACGAAAGAGAAATTTGCACCCGAATCGAAAAGAACATAAGCAGGTAATGAATTCACAAGTAGTGTACCTACAACCACATCGTGAGTTTCTTTAGCTTCCTCGCGGGTCATCTGGAATGCTCATCCCTTTACTTTCGTTGGTTCAGTCTTCTTTTTACTGGCAGTGGAGACCAAAGTCTCATTTCCTTTCTTCGGGCATTGATAGCTATAGTGCCCCTTTTCATGACAAGAGAAACATTCGATCTCCCGTGCGTCCTTTAACTTGCAATCCTTAGCCTTGTGGCCAGATTGACCACATTTGAAACAATTTCCAGGTTTCTTTTTACATTCACCACCATGTCGTTTCCCACATTTTTTACAGTCTTTCGCTTCTTCTCTCTTTGAAGACCCTGAACAAAAACGGCTCTTTTTGTTAGATCCCGAAGGACCCGATTGCTTTCTCTTCTCCCCGAAGGCCTGACGTTCCTTAGCCCATTTCTCTAGCATACTCTCCACCCTAGTAGCAGCCTCAATGGCTTCGTCAATAGTAGTGGCCTTCCCAACCTCCAAAGCATAATCACTCGGTAACCCATTTGCATAACGGTTAATTCTCCCTGCTTCAGTTGGGAGGGTGTCTTCCAAGAAAGGAAGCATGTCACAGAACTTCTTCGTGTATTCATCTACCGTCTGTTTATCCTTGCTAAGGGCAAAGAATTCATCTACTAACTTTTCCCGATGCCTGGCAGAACAGAATTTTCCCTTCAGGCGCTTGGTGAATTCCTCCCAGGTAAAGGAGGAAACCACTTCACTCCCAAGAGTTCAGTCAAGAGTACTCCACCAGGTAAGAGCATTGGCTTTTAACATTTGGGAGGCGAATTCCACTTTCAAATCTTCAGGACAACGACAGATTCGCAGGATCCGCTCAGTTTCAGCAATCCAAGAAACAGTCACTTTTGGATCCATCTCTCCATTAAACTCCTTTGGTCGACAGGACATAAAGTCCTTAAACGTACCCTCCTTTGCTATCTTACGGGGAGGCGATGGAGGTGCTTCAGGAGAGGAGGATTGAGTTTGAGTAATGTTCTCGGGGGTCTTACTTTTGACACTTTTCTCCGACAAGGACTTAGATCCTTCCCCCAATCGTTCGTCAAGAAGACGATTCATATCAGCTTGAGTTTGAAGTCGTGACTCGTCCAACAGCTTTTGAATACCTTCAAGGGTTAGTGGTGGGGGATTTGCATCGCACCTAGAGTTTCCTTCCTCTTCGGCCTGACCTTGCCGAATTTGGATAGGAGGCACACGGTTCGGGCCTTGATCATCATTCCGTGATCCTTGGCCACTTCTTGTTCGCATCTTGTGCTACAAAATTTTAATACTTTAGCAATCGTATAATATAACTTTCCTTATTATAGATTCTATGAACTTAGTATGGCATTTCCTGTGATCACATACTCATTTAATTCAAGTAGCACATAAGGTCTTAATAACTTAAGACATCACATAATAAGTCACTATCTATCTAACATTTCTATTGCATGAGTTTAAGCCTAGGAGTGGAGTGATTCAATCCTAATTCGCTTAAACTATGGCTCTGATACCAACTTGTAACGCCCCAAATTTTTTTCCATTTTTTTTAAACATAATAACATTAAAAACACAATGGTGGTATCGCTTAAACATGGTTGTTATACTTCATGTCTATAAGACATGAATATCAAAAATAAAGTTCAACCAAACATTTGGTTTACAATTTTACAACCACAGGCGTTACAAATTTATATCAAAACAAACCATAGCTAGCAGAGAAGGATTAAACCATAACATTAAAAGATGAGAGCTATGCTTAGCTTCACTCCATCTAGTCTTCCCAAAACGTATCTAGCACTTCATATAGTCATCCTACTCTTGCGAACCTGGACCTGGGACACATGGCATGAAACATAAAATACGTAAGACAAAAATGTCTCATGAGCTACATGGGTTTTAGACTCAAAATATTTAAAACATTATATCTATATATATATATATATATATATATATATATATATATATATATATATATATATATATATATATATATATATATATATATATATATATATATATATATATTGTTTCCAAAGCCCTTGTAACCAAATCATATCATATCTCTTATTGAAAACTTTTAAAAACATAACATATATCATTTTTCAAAGCCTTTGATAATAAACTGTCATCATAAAATTTTCTTTATTCAAACTTGACTGGTATTCATTCGGGTCCAGATTTTTATACTTAGGGCCTTTATCACCTTTGGTGATACCCCAAGTCTATACTGAAATGGTAAGAATGTAATCAAACCATCTCAGCATCGTATCACATGTTTTGACTGGTGTCTCCACATGTTTTATTTTTATACTTAGGATAATCACACATAGTGATTTTCCCAAGTCTATACTAAGATGGAAAGAACAAGATCAGTCCATCCTAGCATCTTGTGTTTTAGGACATCTACTTCGCGAAGGGGAATGTACCACCCCAGTAGACTCCTCTATATTCCGTTACGGGAATATCATGGCCCGGGCAAAAGTGGGTAACATACTAACTTGCATTGCTGCATTCATTCATATTTCAAATACCAGTCATAAAAGAAAACATAATATGATTTGACATCAAATTACTTGCTGAAATCACATTAAGGCTAGTGCCAAACCAATCTTTTCAAATTTCAATTCAATTTGATGTCAAATCACACTTTCTAAAGCATGTTAGGCTTAATGCAAAAACTTGCTTTCAAACCATTAAGACTTTGTTCCAAAATACACATTTCAAATCACTTGGGCTTAACGCCAAAAATGCTTTTCAAATAACTTTCAAATCGTTATGGCTTGATTGCCAAAACATGCTTTCAAATCATAGTATGCGACTTTAAAATAATCATGTCATAGGTAAAAAAATTTGCATAACATCTCATACTCGAAAATTCACATAAACTAAAAAAAACATTTTGCCATGTCCCCAAAGAGGGAAAATGCCACATGTACTCACCTCGGTCCGCTAGTCTTTGCCTCTACTTGCTTCTGCGCATTCCTTAGCTTCTATATTGATAATATAGAAGATTAGTATAATAATTAAATACTAACATACCATGTATGTTACACAAGTCTAATTCATATAACTCTCTTCAAACTAGTTCAAACTAGTGTTATTCTAGGAATGTTCAATTTTAGTCAATTAATAAGTTAAACGCTCTTAAGTCCACAAAGTATGAATTTTATGAGCTAATTATTCAACTTTCCAAATTATCGACTTCAATATATGTATAAACTAAAATTCTCAACTTTGAATACGGTGTGTTCTTTACACACTCTTAATCTAGGAGATTGCAATTCCATCATGCCAATTCCATTCCATCATTCTTTAATTCCAATGATTAACATCCATATATATTGAAACTTTATTTCATCTATTTTAGCAATTACCAGCTCAAAACAGAAAATATTGATAAAAACCCCATAATAAGTGATATATATTCCATGATTCTTCATCTAGTCAACCTTTTGCTAACATGCATGTAAAAATCCAATCAATATCAGATTATATCTAACAGAACTTTTTCATCAGTGTGATAGAACCATAAAATTCTTCATCTTTTCAACTTTTCTCAAACATGCAACAATGATCTCAAACCCAATACTCAATACTTTCATTCCATGTGTGACTTTTGACTTGCAACAGTGATAGTAACAAGAATCTATGCCCAATCTCGACATGCATGTGTAAATTTTTCGGATTTAGGAACTAGGGTTTGAAAATCAATTAACCCCTCTTTCAATTTCTGTCCTAATGTTCAAAATTTCTGAAATTGAAGTAATATAAACATGAAAATGGACAAAGCACAAGTTTTCCTTGCTCACCCTCTAGCTCCCGCTGGCCGCTGATGACCCCTCGCCGGAAAATCGCCGGAAAATAGTGCGATGGCACTGTTCCTACGTCTTCTACCTTGCTGCTGCCGATAGCTACTGAGCAAAGCTCCTGCTCGTGACCCTCTACTCAAAAATCACTGACCAGGCTGTCGGATTTTCCTTTCCCGATCAGAATCGCACACAAGAGTGTGTGCGTGTCTTTGCTTCTCGATCTCTCCCTCTTCTGATTTCAATTTGGTGTAAAAGAAAATGGGGAAGACGTGTTTGGGGTATCACGCAGGTCACAGAGGGATAAAAGAACTGATTGGCTAATTTTTAAATGGGAAATGACGAAATTGCCCTTATTCCAGACTTAAGACTAAGACGAGTCTTCTTAGTCTAAATTTTACTTGATTTTATAAGACTAAGACGAGTCTTCTTAGTCTAGAGAAATTTCCAGTTTTTCTCTTTATTTTTCTTTTGACTTTGCAGGGGCATAACTTCTTCGTACGAAATCCAAAACTTGCAAACTTTATACCTTTGGAAAGGTGGCAACGAGCTCTACAACCTTCCCCTACTGAGTTTCGTCTGAATCTTACCGGATTTCCAGTTATTAACCCTTGAAAATGACTCCTTGGTCATTTTATCACTTTTGGGCCATTTTAAAACCTCCATAACTCCTTCGTTACAACTCCAAATGGCCTGATTCTTTTTCCTATATTCTTGTTATGTCAAATACTACCAAAGTCACCTTGATGACCTTTTCCTAATTCCTTTTAGAATTCGAGATATTCATTTCTAAAGATTGCTAAATAAATATTTCACTTTAGGTCCTTTATGCGATTTCATCTTTTACTCGGGTTCATATATTATTATTGTTTTACTAAACTTACTTTCTCACTACTATAAAGTAATTATGATACTTTTATGCACATATAAAATATTAGATTTATAGAATACTAAATTCATATAACTCAAGAAAGATTTAGTTGTCACAGTGGAGGTGTAGTTTCAGCCCCTACACCTATTCCACCATGTACTCAGTTTGCAGTTCCACCAATGAGTCAACCTACCATAAAACCTAGTGGAATTCCTGCATCTGCTGTGTTAACATGGGGAGTGTCGACCCATATTGGTACGCCGTGTCTACGTCAGCCAGTGCAAGTTTCCCAATCACAACCACAACAACAACCACCACCCATTCTACAATTACAACCACAACCACAATTACAACCACAGCCGTAACAACAACAACAGTACCAGGTCCAAGCTGAAGACCAAGGATACGACAACGAGGACGAGGGTTGGATGCCGATCAACCCTATCAACCAGAACCAGCAGTGGAATCGAGGTCAGGGACCTCCGAGACAACAACAACAGCAACAACATAATCAATGGCAGGGGCAACAATATTACAACAATGAAATGCACAATAACGGTAACTTCGTTCCCCCTTTGTATTTTTCTCAACCGATCGAGCAATTGGTTGCGTCGTACTTCCAACCGCAGGAGTACGACGATGCATCGCCAATCTATTTTCCCGATAATGTTGAAAGTCAAATTGAGATTAGGCCTCAATTGCTATGAGTATTATCAAAATTTAAGGGATATAGATAGGACGATCCATACAACCACTTGTATGAATTTTTAGCGATAGCAAATGCCAATATCCCTAGGATCGCAAATAGGAACTTCTTTAGATTAAGATTATTCCTATTTACTCTTTGTTAAGTGTATTTTTAGGCATGTTTTCATACCTTTTTATCCTTGTTTCATCTTGCATTTGATTCTCTTTATTGCATATTTTCATGTTTTTCGGGATTTCAAGAATAGCAATCTACTTTCACACTTTGTGGTTGTTTTCAGGTGCTTTTGAGGGTTGAATCTTGTATTGGATGACAATGGGAGGCTACACAAGAAATTTCAGAAGAAACGGAGCTCAAACGAAGAAATTACAAAAATGTCGTCCCGAAGACAGTAGAGTACACGGCCCGTGTAACTTTATGGGCAAAAGTTACACAGTCGTGTAACTTTGCTATGCCACGTGGGAGCCATGTCAGCTCAGGGAAAGGTCCAGGAGCAATGCAGGATTACACGACCGTGTAATCTTGGCCCAAGAAGTTACACGGCCGTGTAATCTTGGCCCAAGAAGTTACACGGCCGTGTAACTTTCAGCTCAGGAAAAGTCCAGGATATTTGCAGGATTACACGACCGTGTAATCTTGGCCCAAGAAGTTACACGGCCGTGTAACTATTCCTGGTGACCAGATCTACTTTTTGGCCCACTTTGAGTTGTTTATTCCCTCTTGTGCTGTCATCCTCATGCTACACGACCAGATGCAGATCCAACCTAATTTTGAGGCCATGTGATGAAGAAAGTGGGTCTTGGAATGATGATGTTTGCCATTGTCCAAATTACCATTTTACCCTTGGTGTGTTAGTATAAATAGATGTGCTTGGTTAGCCTTAGAACCATCCCATCTTTCCATTATTTTCTAAATACTCTCTAGATACATTGTGTTTGTGTGCAACTACAAGTGTGGATTATCTTCATTTTGTAAGTTCATTTCTCTTTTACTAGTCATGAGTGGCTAGTAACTTTATTTTCTGGTTTTGTATTAAGGATTATGATTGTGATTTAATATAAAGTTTGATGCTTGATTTTATATCTTTCTGGTGATATGATTTTGAGAATTAACAAGTGTTTGGTTTTTATTTATTCCATATTGGCCATTTGATCTTAAATATCAATCAATCTAGTCATACATATTATAAAATCCGTAATTGTTTTATAAAATGTTATTTGTGATAATCATCTTTAATTAGGTGAAAATCATATCTCATGTTTTAACGCTTCAACGCTTGTTTAGGAGTATTGAACATTGTTGGGAACATTCACATAAAACATAATGCAATCTTTAATTCAAATTCTATGATCTTATCTAGATTTGATTAGTAAGATTAGTCTTAGTTAATGAGCTTCTCTTGACTAAGGTAAATTAGGTGAATGGTGTATGTGCGAGCTTTCGGCATACACAAAGTACCAACTTAGAAAGATTAAAGTTATAAACATCATTCTTATTGTTATTTCCAATCATATGACTACAAATGCAAAACCAGAATTTGTCCCCAAATTATAAAAACAATCATTCTATATATTTTGTCCCAAGTTATTTGTTCTCAACATTTACATAATTGTTGTCCAATTATTCATCAAACCCCCCCCCCCCCTTTGGTTACTTTCTTTACAAGTTTAACTTCCGTGAATTCAAGGTGTAATCCATTAGACCATCGCTCCCTGTGGATCGACCCTGCTTGCCATTTTTACTACACAGTTAGTATTTATAACAAGTAGTGCAATCACGAAATATTGGTAATTAATAAATCATTTCAAACCATATTTCAACTCTTTTATTTTGTTGATTACGACACTCAACAAATTGGCGCCGTTGCCGGGGAGCACGGTATTACTAATATTTTATGCCAAGATCTTCACGAACAGGTACGCCTCTTGAACTTGATTCGGAGATTGAGAAAACCGCGAAAAGGCTAAGGAAGCAAGCTAAACTTCGCAAGAAGCAGCAAGCCTCCCAAACCGCTTCCTCATCAAACCCTCCTATCATAGACATTTGGCAAGACCTTTCTTCATCCGAAACAGAAACAGAATCCGAACCAGATAACAACGTCCTACATACACCTCCCTCTCAAACAAACCATACTCCTATGGCCGAAAATCCACCTCAAGAGCGAACACTTCGCCAATGGGCAACCCAAGATGTTACCCAACAACCTCTCTGCATAACTTACCCGCACATGACGAACTTCGAATTGAAATCTGGGCTCATTCATTTACTACCTCAATTTCGGGGAGTAGAAAATGAAGACCCGCATAAATTTTTGAAAGAATTTCACGTCGTATGTGTAGGAATGAAACCACATGATGTCTCGGAAGACCAAATCAAGTTAAGGGCACTCCCCTTTTCGTTGCTAGACTCAGCCAAAGAATGGTTATATGACCTACCACCGGGGTCGGTCACAACATGGAATGGTCTTGCAAGGTTATTCCTTGACAAATATTTTCCGGAGACGAAAGCTTCAAGTCTGAGAAGGGAAATAATTGGTATCAAGCAAGGGAAGAGAGAAGCTTTACATACGTATTGGGAACGATTCAAAAAGTTGTGTGCCCGATGCCCGCAACACAGTATTTCCGATTACCAATTGTTCCGATATTTTTGTGAAGGCCTAACACCAATGGAGAGACGTTTAATAAACGCTTCAAGTGGAGGCTCGTTAATCGATCAAACACCGACCCAAATAAGAGCATTGATCGAGAAAATGGCGGAAGAGTCCAAACATACTCAAGGAGAGGACGAATGGTATGTAGATCCACCACGAGGAGTAAAAGAGGTAAACACTCCTTATCTTGAAAATCAAATTTCTGAACTAACCAAAGCTGTGATGCAACTAACAAAAGAAAAAGGAGTTGAACCAACGGTTAGAGCATGTGGAATTTGCTTGCAATACGGACACCCAACTGACATGTGTCCCGAGTTACAAGATGATCAAGAACAAGCGAAAGCAATGGGGGGATTTACCGGGCAAAATCAGAGACAATTTGATCAACCCCGAAACAACAAAAATTGGAACTACCAGTCCAATAAAAACCGTAACCAATACCAGGAGAGACCAAAACAATACTATCAAAACCCTCCACCACAAAATACAGCAAGCACGAGCATGTCCTTGGAAGACATTGTGAAAAGTCTAGCCACAAGCACGCATTCATTTCAGCAAGAAACAAGGGCTAGCATCAAGAACCTGGAGCAACAAATGGCTCAACTAGCCACTTCTGTCAACAAGATGGAATCTCAAGGTAAGTTACCCTCTCAATCTTAAGAAAATCCCAAACATAATGTAAATGCTGTTACTTTAAGAAGTGGGAAAAGCTATGAAGGACCAAGCTTGTCAAAAGAAAGACAAAGAGAGATAGAAATCGAAGACGATACCGATTCAAGAAGCGAAGCTCCCAAGGAACCATCCAAAGTTGAGGTAAAAATCACTCCTCCTCCTTTTCCATCTAGACTTAAAAACACAAAGAAAGAAAAGGAAAATCAAGAAATTATGGACATGTTTCGGAAAGTTGAAGTAAATATTCCTTTACTAGATGCAATCAAACAAATTCCTAGATATGCCAAATTTCTTAAAGAACTTTGTACCTCCAAAAAGAAACTAAAAGAAAGCGGAACTATTACAGTCGGTGAAAACATCTCGGCTGTTTTGCAAAAACGATTACCAAAAAAATGTAAAGATCCGGGTGTTTTCACTGTTCCATGTAAAATGGGAAATCTCTACATTCCAAAAGCCATGCTAGAACTTGGTGCTTCAATTAATGTCCTACCTTACTCTATTTTTAAATCACTAAATGTAGGACCATTAATAAGCACCGGGGTGATAATTCAACTAGCCGATCGCTCTATAGTACACCCAAAAGGTGTATTAGAGGACGTTTTGGTACAAGTTAATGAACTAGTATTTCCCGCCGACTTTTACGTTTTGGATATGGGTGGAGACGAAACATCAAATTCTTGTTCTATACTCTTGGGAAGACCTTTCATGAGCACCGCAAGAACAAAAATTGATGTTTTCAATGGAACGCTTTCCATGGAATTTGATGGAGAAATTATAAATTTCAATATTTTTGATGCTATACGTTATCCACAAACTGTTTCGTCTTTAAATTTTCTTGATGTAATCAACCCATTAGTTGAAGAATGTTTTGAATTGTCTAACACTGATTTATTAGCTCTAGTCTTAAACAAAAATTTAGACAAGGAGAAGACAAAGGAGCTTATCGAGAAATTCGATCTAAGTCAAGAAATCTTGGAAATCGCATCATACCTAGACCACCAAAAGAAAGCAAGGTATGATCTGCCAAAAGTGCCATTGCAAATTTCTAACGAAAAACTTCTTCCTTCCATTTCACAGGCACCAAAGTTGGAATTAAAAGATCTCCCCAACCATTTGAAGTACATGTACTTGGGAGAAAAGGATACCTTACCAATCATCATTTCCAACAAACTGTCTGAAGAAGAAGAAAAAGAATTGATGGGATTGCTAAAGAACTACAAGGAAGCCTTCGGCTGGACAATAGCCGACATCAAAGGACTTAGCCCATCAATGTGCATGCACAAGATTTTCATGGAAGATGAGTACAAATCGTCAAGAGAAGCCCAGAGAAGACTCAATCCACCCATGATGGAGGTGGTGAAAAAGGAGATTCTTAAGCTATTGGACGCATGAATGATTTACCCCATATCAGACAGCAAGTGGGTAAGTCCAATCCTGGTTGTCCCAAAGAAGACCGGAATCACTGTGATAGAAAACAAGCAAGGTGAGATGGTTCCCACCCGTGTGCAAAACGGGTGGCGTGTTTGTATTGATTATCGAAAGTTAAACTCCTCTACTCGTAAAGATCATTTCCCACTACCCTTTATCGACCAAATGTTGGAAAGGTTAGCGGGAAAAACTCATTATTGTTGTCTAGATGGATATTCAGGTTTTCACCAAATACCCATTGCACCGGAAGATCAAGAGAAAACAACGTTCACATGCCCCTTTGGCACGTTTGCGTACCGGCGGATGCCTTTTGGGCTTTGCAATGCCCCCGCCACATTCCAAAGGTGCATGATGAGTATCTTCTCCGAGTATGTTGAAGAGATTATAGAAGTGTTTATGGATGATTTTACTATGTATGGAAATTCGTTTAAACAGTGCTTAAATAATTTGACAAAAATTTTGAAAAGATGCATTGAAACCAATTTGGTTTTAAATTACGAAAAATGTCATTTTATGGTTGACCAAGGACTCATACTAGGACACGTTGTTTCAGCAAAGGGTTTAGAGGTAGACAAAGCAAAAATTGATGTTATTAAAACTCTACCCTACCCAAAATGTGTCCGAGAGGTCCGTTCTTTTCTTGGTCATGCAGGTTTTTATAGGAGGTTCATCAAAGATTTTTCAAAGATCTCAAGACCGATGTGCGAACTTCTAGAAAAAGACGTAGAGTTTGAATTTTCTGACGCATGCAAGCAATCCTTTGAAACTTTGAAGAACCTGTTGGTAAGCACACCCATCATTCAACCGCCAGATTGGAGTCTACCATTCGAGATTATGTGCGATGCAAGTAATCACGCAGTAGGGGCGGTGTTGGGGCAAAAGAAGGACAAAGTTCCCCGCATCATATACTACGCTTCGAAAACATTGGACCCCGCTCAAAGCAATTATTCAACAACAGAGAAGGAGCTTCTTGCCATCATATTTGCTTTGGAAAAATTCCGACAATATTTATTGGGAACTAAAGTCATTGTTTTTTCTGACCATGCAGCGTTAAAGTATTTGATGACAAAGAAAGATGCGAAGCCTAGGCTCATTCGTTGGGTCCTACTACTTCAAGAGTTCGATCTGGAAATCCGAGATAAAAGCGGAAAGCAAAACTTAGTTGCAGACCATCTAAGTAGGATCATCAACAATGAAGATCCAACCCCGCTAAATGATTTATTTCCAGACGAACAGCTGCTTACCAACCAAACAATCACACCATGGTATGCTGACATGGTAAACTATTTGGTTACCAAAAATTTCCCATCAGACTACACTCGAGCTCAGAAGGACAAACTGAAGAAAGATTCAAAGCATTACGTGTGGGATGAACCTTACTTGTGGAAATTTTGTCCCGACCAAATCATAAGGAGATGCGTAGATCTCCGTGAGGTACACTCTATTCTAAACTTCTGTCATGCTGAAGCCTGTGGAGGGCATTTTGGTCCTAAAAGAACGGCCCATAAGGTCATTGAATCCGGATTTTATTGGCCCACTATTTTTGCCGATGCTTACAAGTTTTGCAAATCTTGCGAGCAATGTCAAAAAGTTGGAAACCTTAGACCAAAGGACCAAATGCCACTAACCTCCATACTCTTCTGCGAAATATTTGATGTATGGGGTATAGATTTCATGGGCCCGTTTCCGTCATCCTTTGGAAATATGTACATAATTCTAGCTGTGGATTATGTCTCTAAATGGGTAGAGGCAAAAGCCACACGGACTAACGATTCCAAAGTAGTTGCAGATTTTATAAAAGCCAACATTTTTAGTCGATTTGGAATGCCGAGAGCTTTTATAAGTGATCGAGGATCACATTTCTGCAACCGAACGATAGAGGCGCTCTTCAAGAAATACGGAGTCCTACATCGAGTTTCCACCGCTTACCATCCACAAACAAATGGACAAGCCGAGATCTCCAATCGAGAAATCAAGTCCATTTTAGAAAAGACGGTAAGTACGAGTCGTAAGGATTGGAGTATACGTTTAGACGATGCTCTTTGGGCATACCGCACCGCATACAAAACATCAATAGGTATGTCTCCTTATCGTCTTGTATTTGGAAAAGCATGCCATTTGCCGGTTGAAATTGAACACAATGCGTATTGGGCCATCAAACGCTTAAATCAAAACTTTGTAGAAAATGGAATTCATAGGAAACTTCAAATCCAAGAATTGGAAGAAATAAGAAACGAATCCTATGAAAATTCTAAAATTTACAAAGAAAAGACCAAAGCCTTCCATGACAAAGTCAATACACGAAAGAGCTTTGAGATTGGCCAAAAAGTGTTACTTTTTCAATCCCGTCTAAAACTTTTTCCAGGAAAACTTCAGTCCCGATGGGTTGGACCATTCATTGTCACTAATATTTCTACTTATGGTGTAGTAGAAATAAGAAGCGACACGACTGGAAAAATTTTCAAGGTAAATGGCCACCGGCTAAAACCTTTCTACGAAAATTTCGTCGAGCAAAACGTTGAAGACGAAAAATTAGAAGAGCCGGCCCGCTCCCAATAATCAAATTTTGGGAGCCATGCGTCGAGCCAACGACGTTAAACAAGTGCGCTAACCGGGAGGCAACCCGGGGGTATTTTTGTCATTTTTTTCAAAGTGTGATTTTTTGTGTTTTTATAATTTTTCTGTTTATAACTTTCAATTATCTACGTGTGGAAACGATCGGAATCGAAAACGGACTACCGAGGCTCAAGATACGAAAAACGAAAAACGAAAAAATGGACAGTGTGTTACACGGCCCGTGTAACTTTTTACCCTATAAGTTACACGGCCGTGTAACGTTGCAATATGGTCAAACTCGAAACTGGTCATAAACAGGAATTACACGACCGTGTAATTATTCAAGCCAAAATTACACGGCCGTGTAATATTGGCCGGGGACAATTTCGTCATTTTGCATACTATATAAGTGGAACACTTCATTTCTTCACTTCATATGCTGCGATTTGCCTTCTAAACCTCCTGTTCGGTCCGATAGCTTCAAGGAACATTTCAATTTCCTCATTTTTTCTCCTAATTTCTTCAAGTTTTGTTAAAATCCAAAGGTTAGATTCACTATTTCTCATCTTTTTCTTCATTTTGACCACAAGAAACATCAAAATCCATGGTAAATTTCGGATTTCTTGAAACCCTAGAAAATTAGGGTTTTGAATTTTTGATGTTGAATTGTTGAAATTGTTTAGGTTTAAGCTTGGGGAAGACAAGAATAGAAGGAATCAAGGTCAATATCACCATTGTCAAGCTTCAATTCGGTAAATTCTTTCCAAAACTCAAAATCTTAATAATTTTTGATTTTTGGCTAGATAATTGGTTCTTGGCTTTGAATTGTGAAACCTTTGTGTTTAAATTTGTGTGTTTTATTGTTTGAGTGTTGTTTTTGTTCAAATTTCTTTGTTAAAAAAAATGGCATCATCATCCCGTACCTACTCTAGGGGTAATAAAAGGCAAATCGTATACTCGGCCTCTAGTGGCTCTTCCGATGAGGAGCCCGAACAGCAGGATTTCGATATGGGCGATGCGGGTATCGCATTCATGACCGATGCCCAAGAGGCCCGTTTTTATAACTTCTTGGAACGAATTGGGCAAGCCCAAAAATTCGTTGATGTCCCAACTCTGCGAGACTTACACATAGAGGCAGGAGTACGCAAACTCCTGTCCAATATTGGTTGGGAAGGGTTGATGAATATAAGCGAAAAGAGCTATTCCAACCCCACTATCGAATTTTTGTCTTCCGTTGAATTTAACGTTCATACCACAGTATTGTCTTTTAGAATGTTCAACAGGTCTTACCAAATCACACAAAACCAATTGTGTGAGCTTATTGGCGCGCCGGTCGCCAACACTTATGACCAAAGAGGCAAACTGAACAAACTGTTCCACCGGGAAGTTGGCAGTTTCTGGACCAAGATTTCCACAGAAAACTTCTACCGTCCCAGTAATGCCAAAGCCTCCAGCATCATCCATCCCGTCCTCAAAGTCACCCACCGCATCATTGCTTCTATCTTCTTCCCACAAGAAGAGATAAGCAAGGCTGGCCTAAATGAGCTTGAGCTTCTCTACTGCATGATCAATCCAGGCCTAAAACCCCAAATTTTGGATCCTGGATCATGTACAAACTACTTAAACTAAGTAGAAGTTCATCTGGCCAGATCCATTGCGGTGACATTATCACACTAATAGCCAAGCATCCAGCCCTGGGCATCAAATTTCCTGATAACCTTGAGATAGTCAGAGGTGAGCGATACCTCACCTCCGATGTTCTTGAGGGTATAAGGTTATTTCAACGCCCCGAATCAGACGAAATTTGGCAAGCCGACGGACGCGATTATCTCCGGGTCAACAACCGAAATGCCCGAATCCTTCGATTAGCCAACCCAATCTCTAGCACAAATTGGAAGCCTCCTTCCAACATGGGCCTACAACTACCCCCTCCCAACCTACCCCCTCGAGAGCCCAGCCCACCACCGAGACAGCCCCAGGAGCCCGGCCCTTCAAGTTCTGCTAGCTCATTTCCTCCAGAGCACAGTCTTTACATGGAGCAATTTTCTAGCATCAACTCCCAGCTTGCGGATCTTCGCCTTGATTATCAAGGCATCTATGATAATCTTGGTGAGATTGATACACACCAAATGGAGCTGCGCCAAGACTTTGAGCAGTTTAGAGAGAACCAGTATAAACATAACCAAGATGTTATGTCTATACTCTCTGACATACAAAGATCCGTTGCCTTCAACCCATGGCAACAGCAGCAACCACTGCAGCCACCGCAACAACAACAGCAGCCGGGCAGCCAACCACCCCGCCCCCTCAATTTCCACCTTATCCATATTTCCCATCATACCCTTACCCTCTATTCTCGCCACGGGGACCATTCCCCGACCCTCAGTAGGTTGTTTCTATCTCCTTCCCTAATGCATTGTGGACACTGCATTTATTTTAAGCTTGGGGATGGGGAAATAAATCCCATATATAAAAAAAATTTTAAAACCACAAAAATTCAAAAATATTTTATTTCCTGCATTTTATTTTTAATTTTTTAGCATGCAATTTTTTTTATTATCTCTTGCTTCTCACGTATGTGACACCTTTAAATTGCAACCATAATACATCTCATAGTTAAACTTCTTGTAATTTTGTCCCCTATCTACATGCAACATCACCATCTTTTGAAACCCTAGATCTTCATTAGGAATTTCTTTTTATTAATTTTCTAGCATAGATACGATTGGGAGAATTATAAAACACACATGAAATTGAATCAAAATTATTCTAGCAAAGGATGCTTTATTCACCCGTGAGTTCATCAATGTGTGTAATCGACTAGGAGAAATACTATGGAAGTTGCACTAGTTCCCCCTCATGACCATACATTTGCATATTGTCTATTAAACATAAGGTTTACCTCAAAATCGTGATTTTCCAAAGTCATGGACAAAAATCTTATTTTCTACATTTTTTTTTGGTTTTGTGTGATACTAGGTGTTAATAGATGTCATATGGCCTTGTTTATATTATTTTGGCCATTAGTGTGTTTAAATTTTTATTATGATTACAAAAATAGCATAAAAATATTTTGTCTATTCATTTTAGCAAAAACTTTGTGAAATTCTTTTTATGGTGAAAATCCAAAAATTGTTTCACTTGGTTCTAAAAGATTGGTCAAATAAAAAAAAATTAAATAAAAGAAAAGACCGAACCAAGTGATTACTCGAGTCATTTTAAAATGAAAATTTTCCACAAAAATACAATAAAGCGGTTACTTGTTTGAAAGCCTCATTTCTTCATTTTTGCTTTCAACAACTAAATCCAATTTTGATCTAGTTACAACTTCATACATTGACCATGTTTTAAAAATCTTCATACATCTTGGGTCAATTTGAAGTTTAAAAGATTTAGTTGCTTCGGTCGTCTAGGTATCTATCCTTTGTAAATAGGAATCGAGTTGTAAATTTTTGTCCCTCTGTTTTGGAAAATCATGTGTTTAATAAATAAATATGCAAATAAGGTCGGTTGGAGGACTTGAGCAAAGTCAACTTAGTATAAGCTTCCTAGATTCGATATCCGAGCGCCCCTCCTATAAAAATGAGTGTTTATAGCCAAATCTTGAAAATGGAGCTTGCAAGGTCACACATCTTGTGACATGAGTGAATAAACACGAGAGGAGTGAACAATTGTTAGCACATCCTTTGCTTGCGAGACGCTTTGAATAATAAGTGAAGGTTTCATGTGTGAGTTTATACTTTGGCCCAACGTGCGTATGCTAAGTAATTGATAATTTTTTTTTCCTTTTAATGGTCTTTTGTTTTGAATAGATGGTCTAACTTATATGTGTGTAGGGTCCAAAATTGACATGATTTTTAGTTATGATTGATGTTGTCTTGGTTGCTACCTAAGGTGTCTATTCTTTTTCTACTTTGTAGTTTGTTATCCACATTATTTAGATCCTTGTTTTCCTTGAGGACAAGAAAAGTCTAAGCTTGGGGATATTTGTTAAGTGTATTTTTAGGCATGTTTTCATACCTTTTTATCCTTGTTTCATCTTGCATTTGATTCTCTTTATTGCATATTTTCATGTTTTTTGGGATTTCAAGAATAGCAATCTACTTTCACACTTTGTGGTTGTTTTCAGGTGCTTTTGAGGGTTGAATCTTGTATTGGATGACAATGGGAGGCTACACAAGAAATTTCAAAAGAAACGGAGCTCAAACGAAGAAATTACAAAAATGTCGTCCCGAAGACAGTAGAGTACACGGCCCATGTAACTTTATGGGCAAAAGTTACACGGCCGTGTAACTTTGCTATGCCACGTGGGTGCCATGTCAGCTCAGGGAAAGGTCCAGGAGCAATGCAGGATTACACGATCGTGTAATCTTGGCCCAAGAAGTTACACGGCCGTGTAACTTTCAGCTCAGGAAAAGTCCAGGATATTTGCAGGATTACACGACCGTGTAATCTTGGCCCAAGAAGTTACACGGCCGTGTAACTATTCCTGGTGACCAAATCTACTTTTTGGCCCACTTTGAGTTGTTTATTCCCTCTTGTGCTGTCATCCTCATGCTATACGACCAGATGCAGATCCAACCTAATTTTGAGGCCATGTGATGAAGAAAGTGGGTCTTGGAATGATGATGTTTGCCATTGTCCAAATTACCATTTTACCCTTGGTGTGTTAGTATAAATAGATGTGCTTGGTTAGCCTTAGAACCATCCCATCTTTCCATTATTTTCTGAATACTCTCTAGATACATTGTGTTTGTGTGCAACTACAAGTGTGGATTATCTTCATTTTGTAAGTTCATTTCTCTTTTACTAGTCATGAGTGGCTAGTAACTTTATTTTCTGGTTTTGTATTAAGGATTATGATTGTGATTTAATATAAAGTTTGATGTTTGATTTTATATCTTTCTGGTGATATGATTTTGAGAATTAACAAGTGTTTGGTTTTTTATTTATTCCATATTGGCCATTTGATCTTAAATATCAATCAATCTAGTCATACAAATTATAAAATCCGTAATTGTTTTATAAAATGTTATTTGTGATAATCATCTTTAATTAGGTGAAAATCATATCTCATGTTTTAACGCTTCAACGCTTGTTTAGGAGTATTGAACATTGTTGGGAACATTCACATAAAACATAATGCAATCTTTCATTCAAATTCTATGATCTTATCTAGATTTGATTAGTAAGATTAGTCTTAGTTAATGAGCTTCTCTTGACTAAGGTAAATTAGGTGAATGGTGTATGTGCGAGCTTTCGGCATACACAAAGTACCAACTTAGAAAGATTAAAGTTATAAACATCATTCTTATTGTTATTTCCAATCATATGACTACAAATGCAAAACCAGAATTTGTCCCCAAATTATAAAAAACAATCATTCTATATATTTTGTCCCAAGTTATTTGTTCTCAACATTTACATAATTGTTGTCCAATTATTCATCAAAACCCCCCCTTTGGTTACTTTCTTTACAAGTTTAACTTCCGTGAATTCAAGGTGTAATCCATTAGACCATCGCTCCCTGTGGATCGACCCTGCTTGCCATTTATACTACACAGTTAGTATTTATAACAAGTAGTGCAATCACAAAATATTGGTAATTAATAAATCATTTCAAACCATATTTCAACTCTTTTATTTTGTTGATTACGACACTCAACACTCTTAAGGATAAGGCCAAATACTGGTTTACATCTCTGCAACCGAATAGCATTACGACATGGGAACACCTCAAGACGAAGTTTCTACAGGAGTTTTATCCCGCGAGTAAGACATCAGAGATTCGAAGGGCAATCCAAGACTTCCAACAAAAACAAGGAGAGGCATTCCATGACGCCTTCGAAAGACTCAAGGAATTAATGATATCATGTCCGCACCACGAGTTTCCAAGGTGGCAGATCGTTAAGTTCTTTTTCGATGGAGTGGATACCACCAATCAGGCTATGATAAACGCATCATCGGGAGGAACCATCATGATGCAAGACCCGAATGCAGCTTGGATATTTTTGGAACAGTTGAGCAACGGTTCCAAGACAAATTATTGAGCCAGGAATCTGGTTAACACATCGACAGCAGCAGCAATGGGCATCGATAACGAATTGAAGAAAGAAGTCAAGAAGGAGATTGAGGACTTGAACAGGAAATTCGATCGGTTGATGGAAACACTCCAACAGGGACCGCCAAACCAGCAACAAAAGAATCAGTAAGGGCAAAGGACCCAGGAAGTGAACCAGGTATACAGTCAAGGATAGTATAACAATAACGAACAACTGTATAGACCTTACAATTGGGGGGTCAGAACTACTATGGTAATAATCAATCATACAACAACTGCCAGAATAATTACCAAGGACCAGCGCCCAATCAGCCACGATAATTCCAACCTTTTAACAACAATGGTCCAAGCAGCAGTAACAACAGGAACATGGCCAACAACAATAATAATGCTCCAGAGACTCAGGCAGACCTGATAAAAAGTTAAACGAGTTTATGGCCGCAAGCCAACAGCAAACACAAGCTAACTCAAAAGCCATTGCGAACATAGAACGGAAAATCGCTCAATTGGCTGAAGACCAAAGGAAGCCGGACAATGGCAAGCTTCCCAGCAACACGGAAGTGAACCCAAATCACACCCAACATGCTGGAAAATAACACGTGAATGCAGTGGATAGTTGTATACCAGAAAAAGTATGGTGGAAGGTAAGCATGGAAGATCTTATGGGGACGGAAAACAAGGACGAGGGTATCCAAAAGGAAGGACATTCGACAGTAGCTGCCCTTAAGAAGAAGAAGAAAACCACAAGGTCAAAAAGGAAGAAAAGTGCACCAAGCAAAACATCTATTAATCAACCTTTGTGGAACGAGTTAAAAGATGCTCCAGAAGACTCAAGTATTTTAAAAGAGATATGCAAAGAGAAAGAAAAGGTCAAGGTCCCAACACCAGAAAAGGTGCGCCTTACAGTCAAAGTAAGCGAGGCATTGTTGGGTACATTGCCCAAGAAAGAGAAAGACCCTGACTCTCCATTCATTACCGTCACTGTCGGTGATGTAATCATCCGAAACACATTGCTAGATCTGGGAGCTAGCGTGAACATCCTACCTGGCTATCTGTATGATAAATACAAGAACGAGGAGTTGGAGCCAGCCAAGACAGTTTTACAACTGGCAGATTAATCCACGAAGGTCTCAAGAGGGAAATTAACAAATGTGATTGTCAAAGTGGGTGAATTCTTTTACCTAGTAGATTTATTGGTTATGGAATACGAAAGTTTGGAAGATGAACCAGCTTTAATCTTGGGACGTCCGTTCTTAGCCACAGCTGGAGCTGTCATGGACTACAAGACAGGTGATTTGGGTATCACCTTCGGCATGAGGAAACGAAGGTTAAACATGTTCGGATGCCCGATGACACTTCCACTAGGATAAGACAGTCAGTATATGAATGGTAGACCTCTAATGATACCCAGGATGGATGGGAGGAGCAGAAAAAATGAGAACCGAGACAACGAGGGTGAGGATGAGGAAATCCTCTGGAAGGCAAAAGCACATCCGCTCGCTTCAGTTGATAAGTTTCAACTCTTAGAAATGATATAAATAATGGAGAAGAAACATCAAGCATACGCCAAAGACGCAAGGAATAGGGAATCAAAGGTGTTTCAAATCCTAGACGCACAGCAACAGTGGATTAACCAGGTAAGTGATAGGATGACACAGCTGAAAACATTGATGGCTACAATAGTTCACAATATCGCGCCAGAAATGGGGAAGTTTGTGTCAAAGAAAGGATGAAAAGCAGCACGGTCTGGCTGAAGACGTTAAACTTAGCGCTTGGTGGGAGGCAACCCATTCGTAGGTAGGTTAAGTTTTTGTTTTCAAGGTAACAGGGAAGAATTATCATCATCATCACATAAAGTTGGGGTACGAAGCAAGTGTAGGGTCAAAAGCTACAAGGAATTAGTGCAGTCGAAGTGCGCGACGCGGTGAGGAAAATAACACGCCGCGCGTGTTTAAGCAAACCCGATGCGTAGGATTTTTTTTATTTGAGCGCGCGCCGTGCGTTAACTCTCACCGCGTTGTAGTTTTTTATCGAACGAAACCGCTTAATTAGGTACGCGACACCCTCATTCGCACCATTTTTCACTCCCATGTCGCGGTAAACAGAGCTCGGATCAAATCTCCATTTTTTTCACATTTTCTTGTGTACTCTCGTATCTACTACTGAGGTATGTGTCTGGAACTCATTATTTCAATTCTATACATGCGTTTGAAGTGAGAAATCGGATCAAAATAGGGCTTTAGATAGAAAACTTAGAATCTTGGCAATGTCAGCCCGTAGGGTGATGTTTTCGCAAAACTCTCACCCTAGGGAGGTCAGTGGCATGTTAGGTTACCCTGTGTATGATTGGTTTGAAGCAAAACAGGTGGAAAATTGGCGTTTTTCGCAACAGACGAGAACCGCAACGCGACTTGTTCATTAGCCGCAGCGCGCGGTTTGAATTAACACGTGGCCACATCCGCGGTGCGTGTGGGGGACTGATTTTGAAAGTTTGTTTTGTTTTGTAATATTGTGCAGATGGCTCAGCAGAATGTAGCATATAGGCCAGATCACCCATTCCTACAGTTTCCACCAGCATTGGAGGAGACCAATCGATACCAGGCCTGATTGGATGCCATCAGTACGAGTCCGGTCCAGCCAGCTATACATTTTGGCCGGGCGGTATTGACTTCAGTGGGATTATGGGACCAGCTACTGCCCTTACTCCACCACACCTGGCAAGCGAAAGCGATAATCACCAAAAAGAGGGTTTTCAACAACAATAAGGTTCAATTTCGTGGGTTCTTGTAATGGCTTTACTAGATGATGACCCATTCTCTGGTTTAAACGAGATGGATTTTGAGCTTCATGGTATTTACTAGATGTGTTATTGGCAACCCGGATGGAAATAACTATTTCCATAGATTTTACATCGGTTTTAAAGCGTTAAGTGAAGGTTGGAAAAGTGGGTGTCGAAGAGTAATTGGTTTGGATGGGTACTTTTTGAAGCGAGAGGTCAAGGGTGAGTTGTTGACAGCTATAGGTTGAGATGCCAATAATCAGGTCTACCCAATAGCTTCGGCTGTTGTGGATGTTGAAAATAAGCCTAACTGGACTTGGTTTCCAGAGCTTCTAAGTGTTGATTTAGACCTTGATGGAGGTAGGGGATTGGTAGAAATATCGGATCAACACAAGGTTAGTTATATCCCTTAAATGTTATGCGAATTAGTTTTATATATACTGACTAATCTAATCTATTTTTGTAGGGTTTGCTTGAATCGGTAAAATATATATTACCAAATGTTGAGCACAGACAGTGTGCTCGACACATTTATGCCAACTTTAGGAAAGCCTTCACAGGGTTAAAGTTTAAAAAGCTATTCTGGGCAGCATCAATGAGTTGTGTTGAAGGAGACTTCAACAGGCACATGGAAACCATTAAAAAATTGAGTCCTTCAGCTTATGAGTATTTGAAGTCAAAAGAACCAAAATCATGGTGTACAGCCTTCTTTCGTTTAGGTTATGCTTGAGAAGCAGTTGAGAATGGAATCTCAGAGTGCTTCAACTCAATAATTTTGGAAGCAAGAAAAAAACATTTGATAACCATGCTTGAAGAGGTACGAATTTATATTATGGACAGGTTTGCACACATGATTGAGGAAAGCTGCAAATGGAATTCCAATATTTATCCAACAGTGATAAGGAAAATGAACGTCTTTAGGAAGAACATGAGTATGGAAGTTACATTTATTTTACAATTTTAGTATTCATCTAAAGGGTTGTTTCTAACTATTACAGTAATTGTAGGTTTTGGTTAATTATTCATAGTGAAAGATATGTTTTTGAAGCTAGAAGAGGTTGTGATAGCTATATAGTGGACTTGGAGGCTAAGACTTTTTCTTGTAGGTTATGGGATTTATCAGGGATCCCATGTGTGAATGCGATTGTTGCCATTAATTATATCCATCAAACACCTGATGGATATATTAGTGATTACTTTTCGAAAACAAAGTTTCTTCAAAGTTACTCCTCAAACATCCAACCAGTTAATGGCAGCAATCTTTGGGCCCAAACCGAGTACATAAAGCCCTTACCTCCTGTGGCAAGAAGAATGCTTGGTAGGCCTGCTACCAAGAGAAGGAAGCATGCTAGTGAACGTGAGGACAAGTATTCAACAAAAAAGTGAAGGTTTCAAGAACACTCAGATGTGGTAACTGTTTGGAATTTCGCCATAATAGGAAGGGTTGCAAGAATGAAAAAAAAAGTTGTTGTACCTCAGCCACCAAAACAAATAGGAAGGCCACGAAAATATCCTCTACCCAATCAACCATCAGTTACTTCTCCCAATCACCCTTCAAGTTCTAATGTCCCCCAATACCCAACAGGGTCTTCTATCCCCCAATCACCCTTAAAGTTCTAATGTCCCCCAATACCCAACAGGGTCTTCTGTCCCCAATCACCCTTCAAGTTCTAATGTCCCCCACTACCCATCAGGCTCGAAAATAAGTTCGAATCAGAAAGAAGAAATTATATGTTAAAAGTGGTTCACGTAGGGGTGGTAAACAAGTAATGAATAATCAAGAAATAGGTGGTGCTAATCAAGGTTCAGGTGGTGCTAATCAACATTCAGGTGGTGTTACTCAAGACACTGTTATTGGTATGGGACATAAAGATGATGAAGTTGTAACTGATGAAGTGAATATTGATGTAAGTGAAGGTGTTAGTGGTATTGGACTTAAACAAACAGTTGACGAGGTGGAAAAAGTTATGGATGAAATTTTACAAGGTGGTTATGTGGAAGGTAATGTTGAAGTCAGTCAAGTTGGGGCCAATGAGGATGAAGGTAATGTTCAAATAAGTCAAGTTGAAGTCAGTCAAGTTAGGGCCAATGAGGATGAAGGTAATGTTCAAATAAGTCAAGTTGAAGTCAGTCAAGTTGGGGCAAATGAGGATGAAGGTAATGTTGAAATAAGTCAAGTTGATTTTAATGAGGGCAAGGATGAGGATATTCTTCTATAGAAGGTAATGTTGGATGTTGAGGACATAACGATGTCCCCCTTGAGGAGAAGAAGGAACCCATCTGAGAGGATAATCAAACAAAAGCTTAAGAAGATTGTGTATGACAAAAATGGTTCTACTTCTTCAGCTGCGAATCCAATCAACTTGGAGTAGTTAGTTAGGTAGGATGGGGTGGGGGTGTGGTGGGGATGGTATAGATGGGTATAGTAAGCCCTTTTTGTTTTATTTATTTTGATACACCCACTTTGCAACATACATCCAATTGGTCTATGTTACCATTTTATTTGCCTCTTTTGGATACTTTTAAGGCATGTTTTGGTACGAATGGATGCATGCTACATCTTATGTAAAGACACTTTATGCAATGTATACAACCCCCTTATTATGTTAATCTTATTTGTTATGTTAATCTAATATGTACTTATTGACATTTGTACTTCTGGAATTAAAGGACATTTATGTCCATATTCTACTACATTTACATTCCAACCATAAACTTACCATTTCCATTACTTGCCATTCTGCAAAAAAATCATTACCATTTGCATTACTTGCCAGCAACCCTACAATTCAAAGGAATTCGATTACAATTACATTTGAACCCTTAACTTATGCAACCATTGCAACCATTACATTTGAACCCTTAACTTATGCAACCATTACATCCATTACATTCTATATTATTCTGCAAAAACAGCACTCATTACCATTCAAAGGAATTCGATTCCAATTACATTCATCAACATTCAAAGGAATCTGATTACAAAAAAGGATTCATCTCCATTGATTCGAATATGATTACATACGACCTAATAACACAACCACTACTAAACTACATTGCAATAACACAAGCACTACTAAATTGATACAATTACACCTTAATCACTAGTAAAACAAGCGTGAACACTATAACAACCAACAACCCTACTATACCACTTGTTCCTAAATCTTCACTTGGAGCGCGAACCAAGATCCGTGACACGAAAACCAAGCCAAAACCAAAAATAGTGGTATTTGCTAGCCGGAAAAGGGGGAATTTCGGTGAAAAGAATCTAATCAAAAATTTCACTTCGAAGTTCGGAAATCCCACAATCTGTAACTGCTCAGTCTAAGGTACGTCATCCTTACATTCGTTCGATTTTTCTTCAACAACCCATTTGAAAAACCTACAATTCTCTTCAGGAACCTACATAATACCATAGTTTAGGGCATACCCAATTAGATGAAGAGAGTAAATCAATTTCTTTCTTAGTTGATAATTTGGGCAATCCCAAAAAAATTTTCTTGGGTTGTCTGGTGTGCGTGAAACGAATATAGGGCAAACATCACCACAGTCGCATTTAACAACCTTCTTCTTGCATCGTGATACCCCATTGACGCTTGATTTTGCTGATGATGTTGGCATTGGATCGAGAAGAAATATCGGGGTCGACTCTTGATTCTTTTTTTTAATGAGGGCAATGATGAGGATATGAAACAATGATATGCGAGTTCAGAGGGTAAACGGCTATTGAGGGTTTTACCTGCTAAATGCCGTAATCGCACAATTTAATCCAAACCTTAGGTTTTACCGTACAAAAATTACATTAAAGGGTAATTCCGCATATTTTTGGCAAATGAGGGCTTTTATGACAATTGTCCCACAACAAATTAAAAGAATAGACAATTATAACCTTATTTTGTTTTACATTTTATACCCTCCGTTTCTAAAACCCTTCCCCACCTAAATTATTATGTTCGTTTTCTAGTATCTGCTAATCACGCTTCCACTGTCAACCCTTGCTTACTCCACCGTCGCTCCATTGCCTCCGCCGTTTGCGCCATCACTACCACCGCCGTCCGCCTGCGCCATCGCCACTGCTGCTTGCTGTATCTGGTTTTCGAAAGTTTTTTCCGCTTTTTCTTTTCTTTTCTACACAATTGAAATAGAAATTTTCTATTACGTTTTTCTATTCCAATTGAAATTGGAATTTTTTTTTTCTTCCATTTTTCTATTTTGATTATGGGGTCGTGGGTGAATTTCTAAACTCAGGAAACCATGAAAGCATATAAGAGGCTCCACTAATTGGAAATTGAATTTTTCTTACGTCTTGAAATTAAACTTTTTTCTTACGTCTTGAAATTGAATTGAAATTGAAGTTTTCTTACGTCTTGAAATTGACATTTTCTTATGTCTTGTTTTCTAATTGTGATTGGAAATTGAATTTAACAATAAGCACTAGGGCTTACATCCTAATTGATGTCCACTAATTGGTTAGTCAATCCCTGTATACATCTTTTTGCTGATAAACTCCTTAACTTATATAAAAATAAACATATAATTTTTAACAAATCTAAGTAAAATATTATAAATGTCAATTTCTATATGAAAATGTTTGATTGCTTATAGTAAATTTTATTACCCCCGAAAGTTAATATTTGAGCATGCATGGTGTTAGGCTGGAGGGAGTGGTTAACATGTTCAGCATGTGCTAAACTATGCCACGTCAGCATTCAGCAAGTTTAGCACATGCTGAGCAAAAATGGTGGTAGTGGTCAGCACATGCTGAACTTCATGCTAAACTATTTTATTAAATCTTTTTTTTAAATTATTTATATATTATTAAAACATAAATTAAAAACATAAATTAAACTACAAATTAAAAACATAAATTAAAAACATAAATTAAAATTAAAATGCATTACATTAAAATTAAAAACATAAATTAAAAACATAAATTAAAACTTAAAACAAACAAATTTAAACTACAAACTACTCATCGAAGTGATATCCCAATTGCCTTGCTGCATCCATCTTCATTTCCATTGCGATTTGGTACTCGAACCCCGTCTTCCCCGATATGTCTTCTTGTAGGATTTTCCGTAGCTGCATAGTCTGTTTGAGCTTCAAGTTAGCTTGCTTGATCAATTGAGCTTCCTTGAACGTGTCAACATTGCCGGTCAAAGCCACTATATCTTCATGCACACTACTATTTGTGCTAGTGCTAGTGGCTTGACTTTTTCCTCTTGTCTTTCTCTTTGCTTCATCACGTCCCATGGGACGTGGCGGATCATTATTGAGGTTGAATTCGGAGGAAGGGGATTGTGTGGATTCGGAGGCTTTGTGCCTCTTTGATAAGTGGACAACAAATTGGTCAAAGGACTCTAGCTCTCTCCACTTCTCGTAGTCTTTGACCGCACGCCAAAAGACCTCTTGGTTAAAGTGAGTACCATATTGGGCATGGTACAAGAGCCTCGCTTGAGCCATAACATCGTCACCATTGGCTCCACTTTGTCTTTGTCTCTCAACTTCGGCATGGCACCCTTGGAATTCCATTGCACTTTTGTTGCAAGTGCGCCACTTTGAATAAAGTGAATTGGGATTGCGGTAGCTGGAACCCATTCGTCGACACCAACTATTCCACACCTTCACTTTGAAGACGTTTGTAGTTTGGTTGGTTCCTGTCTCGGCTTCTTGCGAACAATCCACCCAAGCTTCACCCAAAGCTCGGACCTCATCATCATGCCAGTTGATCCTAGGGGCTTTGCCTTTGTTAGTTGGCCCGTTGTCTTCTTCTTCTTCTTCTTCTTCTTCTTCTTCTTGTTCTTCATCTTGTTCGGGTTCTTCTTCTTCATCGTCTGAGTTGTCTTGTTTTAGGCGGCGGGGTGCATTTCTTAAAAATTGGGAGTTGGGAGTGAATTAGGAAAGTGATTCTAGCGGTGGAGACATTTGTGTTGGAGATGGTTGTGGTGAAGAAGCTTGTTGTAACCAATTGTTGACATATTGGTGTTGCATACCCCAATATTGACCATATCCCATCGAAGGGTCAACCGGTTGAGGTACATAACATCCGGCCGGAGGGGTTGCAATTGAAGTAGGGGCGGATTTCTTTTTGCTAGCTTTGGATGTTTTGGATGATTTAGATGATTTGGTGTTTTTATTTTGGCTTGAAGACATGTTGATTGAACTTTGAGAGAGATTTTGGAAGAAGAGAGGGGATGATTGTGTGAATAAAAGAGTAGAAGGGTTGTGTTTATATAGGGGAAGATGTAACGGCTAGTTTTTTTTATAAAAATTTTTGAATTTTATAAAGGTTTTTGTAAAGGTTTTAAAAGATTTTGGTTTGGAAAATGGAAAATGGTAATGTATCCATTGGAATTGGATTTGGCGAGCTCGTCTAATCTTCAGCGAGGGGGAGGTCGGCGAGCCGTTTAGCGGGTTTGGCGGTGTGGTTAGCGAGGGTCGGCGAGGGGTTTGGCGAGGGGTTCAGCGAACCCACTCCCCCCAGCCTTAGTACAATACTCCACGATAACAGATCTTCTTGTGGTGATCTAACATGATTTCAATAAATAGAATCAACAACTTTGATGCGACAAAGCGAAAAGAGAAAATTAGTCTTGCAGTTGAGCATGAATTTAATGAGATTAAAGTGAAACTCTCAAGTGAGAAAATTCAAGTTCATCACAATTTCAATATGCCATTTTTTAAAGAGCTTCATTATCACGTATCTCATTTTGCCTTAAAAGATATATATATATATATATATATATATATATATATATATATATATATATATATATATATATATATATATATATATATATATATATATATATATATATATATATATATATATATATATATATATATATATAGTATGATTTTCCGAAAGATGGTAATATTTACCTTTATTATTGTTTATCAACAGTTATTATTTATGCAAAATTATTATTTAATTATTTGGTGTTTCTAGGTGGTATGGCTCCTTGCACAGGTCACTTAATGACAAGTATGGGTCTTTCGTGTGCTCACAAGATAAAATATTGGCAAGTAACTTCTTTTTCGTTGGATTTAATCCATCCACATTAGAGGATTAACACACTATCGCTAAATTTAGAAAATGATTTGCATAATGAAGGCACCGATTGGCTCACCGAATTGCTTAAGGAATTGCGCTTAACGCACCAAAGATGTCCTTTAAACAAGAAAGAACATGCACTTTCACTAATGACTAAACTTGGGAACCAATCTCATACCGTTTTGAGCCATGATTCAACGACCAAAAGAAAGACCTCCAAAATCAAAAAGAAAAGAGGAATAACTTTCACGACGTGAGATCCTTTAAGATTTGAGTTGGTGGAAGCATCATAAAGACGCAATAAAGTGGATGGTGACAACAACTTAATTGATCTAAACGTATATCTGTTAGATACACTTGATTTAGACCGTCCTTTTTGATCCCCTTGTAGTTCTTTTTATTTTTTATATGATCAGTTCCTTGATTTGGACGGTTGTTAGATGACATTTTGTTGGAATACGATAACATAAAACAAACGCAGCGGAAACAGAAATCTAAATCGCATTCAACCAGAATCACAGAATCATGCACACTTTTGTAACTGTAAAATTAAGAGGGTTCAAGACATACCTTTTAAATCTCAGATCTGATTTTGTTAGGATGACGAGAGCCCAAAGTAGAACTCCTCTAATGTAATCGCACCCAAGACAACGATCCAGCACCCGTTGATGTAGTATATACCTTTGCTTGAAGTTTTAGCACGTAATACCTAGGGTTTTGAAAGAAATCGGCCGTATACCGAGGGGTGGGAGGAGGGTGACGAAAATTAGGGTTTTGGCAGCCCTTACAACTCAGATCTAGGGTTGTATTTATAGTGCTCCTCATCCTTATCCCCTCCTTTGTGGATATTTCATTTTAGTCCTTTATCCTTATTAAGTTTCTAATTAATATACCTTTACTTTGGTATATTAATAAACTTAACCATTAAGTTTCTAATTAATATACCTTTACTTTGATATATTAATAAACTTAACCCCTCAGGTTTATTTTCGATCTCTTTTAGCTAAATCGTCTCTTGCGTGTAACCCAAAAGGACCCTACTATTTATAATAATATTACCAACTTGTTATAACGATGGGCATATAACCAACAGTCTCCCACTTGCACTTGTTATAACAACTGTATGGTCTAATATTCATTAACCTAGTAAGGTGTATGTCATCCTAGACAAATGCCGTGTTCATCTAATGAAACAGCCCTTAGGCAAGTGATCAAATATTCCTTTGTTCTACAAGATATCCATATGAACGTCTGACATGGAATTCTGTCAGTCTCAAACATTCAAGATTATGTTTCCCGATAGAGATTTGTGATAACCACAACAAACTGCACTTATTGATTCTATATCAATTCAGTTCGAGTACGGCCGTACATTTGGTGTCAACACCAAATCATCGAGGGGCCCATGGATATCGCTTCACCTGTTAGGGCAGAAGGAACAAATAAACTTTGACTACACGGATCTCGCCCAATCATCATGTCATATCTGGACATTCTCTGTATGGCTGCCAGTTACGGACAACGTTGGAGAAAACCAAGACATAACAGACTGCAGGACTAAGAATCAATGCATCTCCGCTTGAAGAATATAAGATATTACCATCTTAGAATTACTCGTGACACATTCCATGAAGTAATCTCTAAGTACAGGTTACTCCAATACTTAATCCCTATTAAGTACACATGAGAATTAGCGCATCTCTATGCTATGTCCATCTCTATGGACAATTTACTAATTCCTCATGTCAGCCTTGAATCAATACTTACTCCCAAAAGTATGACCGACTGTGGACGTTTTGAATAATAAAATAATTATTCAGGAAGTCAATAAAACATGCAAAATTGGAACACAATGATAAACTAATGAAATGACTCCCTTCATGCATATATTAAGTTCTCCACATAATAATCTTCAAAACAAATAGAGTTTCACATTGCTTGAGTTCCAAACACAAATCAAACTAAATTAAATACACTTAAACCAACTCATTTGCAAATCTAATGCCCATCGACCTAGTATGAGAATCATGCTTGGCCTGGGATAGCGGTTTAGTGAATGGATCAGCAAGATTATCTTCTGATGTAACTCTACTAATCATGATGTCTCCTTCTTCAACGAGCCTCCGGATATAATGGTACTTCCGGTGTATATGCCTTGTGCGCTTGTGAGCTCTGGGTTCTTTCGCCAAGGCGACTGCACCCTCATTGTCACAGAAGATCTCAACTGGACCATCAATGCTAGGAACAACACCGAGATCCCTGATGAACTTCTTCATCCACATGGCTTCCTTTGCAGCTTCATTAACTGCAATATACTCAGCCTCCGTTGTCGAATCAGCTACTGTTTCTTGCTTGGTACTCTTCCAAGTTACTGCCCCACCATTCAGTAAGAACACGAATCCTGACTGCGAACAGGAGTCGTCTCTATCGGTTTGGAAGCTAGCATCACTATAACCACTTACAGTGAGTTCTTCCATGCCCCCATAGACCAAGAACACTTCCTTCGTCCTCCGAAGATACTTAAGAATGTTCTTGACTGCGGTCCAATGATTTTCACCAGGATTGGCCTGATAACGACTCGTCATACTCAAGGCACAAGAGACGTCAGGCCTTGTACATAACATGGCATACATGATCGATCCCATTGCTGAAGCATATGGGATTCGACTCATTCTCTCTCGTTCATCACTAGAACTAGGACATTGGTCTCTACTCAATGTCATACCACGTTGCATAGGCACGAATCCTTTCTTGGAATCCTGCATCTTGAACCTTTTCAATATTTTGTCTATGTATGTACTCTGGCTTAAACCAATGAGTCGCCTAGATCTATCTCTATAGATCTTTATACCAAGTATGTATGCCGCTTCTCCCAAGTCTTTCATTGCAAAACAATCCCCAAGCCAAGTTTTAACACTTTGCAACATTGGGACATTGTTTCCTATGAGTAGTATGTCATCAACATACAGCACAAGGAAGACAACAGCACTCCCACTAGCTCTGACATATACACATGGCTCATCTTCACTTCTCGAAAATCCAAACTCTTTGATCTTCTCATCGAAGCAGATATTCCAGCTGCGAGATGCTTGTTTGAGTCCATAAATCGACTTCACAAGTTTACACACTCTATTGGGATATTTGGACTGTACAAAACCCTCTGGTTGTGTCATATACACATCTTCTGAAAGTTTTCCGTTAAGGAAAGCGGTTTTTACATCCATTTGCCATATTTCGTAGTCATAAAAGGTTGCGATGGCAAACAATATCCTGATAGATTTAATCATTGCCACTGGTGAAAAAGTTTCCTCATAATCAATCCCTTGGGTTTGAGTATAACCCTTTGCCACCAGTCTGGCTTTATATGTGTGTATTTTTCCGTCCATGTCTGTCTTCTTCTTGAAGACCCATTTACACCCAACTGTTTTAAGGCCAGGTGTTTGATCAACCAAGTTCCAAACTTGGTTATCATCCATGGATTTCATCTCGCTCTCCATAGCCTCCTTCCATTTGGTAGCATCTGGGCCTGCCATTGCTTCCTGATAGCTAGTAGGTTCATCGTCACCTACCATTGACTCATCACCTTCAGTAATATGTAAACCATAAAATTCAGGTGCATGACGTACTCTATCAGATCTCCGGACAGGAGGTGGAGGTATGTCAGATTCCCCAGCTGTACTTGGCTGAGGCTCAAACGGGTTTTTCAACCTCTGATTGAGAGCTAGTGCCAACATCAGGTCCTTTATTGGTTGGTTCTTGAATTTCCTCAAGATCAATTTGGCTCCCACTGGCCTCTTGGTGTATCAGCTCCCTCTCTCGGAAGACTGCCCTTCGTGCAACAATCACCTTGTTTTCAGAAGGTTTGTAAAACAAATACCCAAAAGAACTAGCAGGATAACCAATAAAGTAACACCTCTCTGATCTGGGTTCTAGTTTGTCGATAGCTTCACGACGGACGTAAGCCTCACAACCCCAGACTTTCAAATGCGCCAATGAGGGTTTAGTCCCATTCCATATTTCAGAGGGTGTCTTGCTGACCTTCTTAGTTGGTACAAGGTTTAGGACTTTTGCTGCAGTCTCCAAGGCATAGCCCCAGAAACTGATTGGAAGCGTAGCACGACTCATCATGGACCGAACCATATCAAGTAATGTTCGGTTCCTCCTCTCAGCTACACCATTATGTTGTGGTGTTCCAGGAGGAGTCAACTGTGAAACAATTCCACAGTTCCCTAGATGATCGTAGAATTCTTGACTAAGATATTCTCCACCCCTGTCGGATCGGAGGATCTTAATCCTTTTGCCCCGTTGATTCTCTACTTCGTTCTGAAACCTTTTGAACACCTCGAAGGTTTCAGACTTATGTTTAATCAAATAAACATACCCATATCTGCTGAAGTCATCAGTAAATGTGACGAAGTACCTTTCTCCATGTCTTGTTGCTGATCTGAACGGTCCACACACATCAGTGTGTATGAGGTCCAACAGATCCTTGCCTCTTTCAAAGTTCCCTGTGAATGGCGCTTTTGTCATCTTGCCTAATAAACAAGACCCACATACATCATCAGACTTGAGGTCGAATGATTCCAAAATCCCATCCTCTTGGAGTTTGGCGATGCGTTTCTTGTTTATATGGCCAAGTCGACAATGCCATAGACATGATTTATCCAATACACTTTTGGATGTATCTGAATCAACATTTAAGATTAAGCTATTATTTCTTCTAATGCTCACGATAGTTTCATAAATACCATTTGTAGGACATGCTTTAAAGTAAAGACAATCATTTTTGAAAACCAAAATATTTCCATTATCAAAACCAAAATCAAAACCGTCTCGATACAAAGCACTAAAAGAAATAATGTTTCTAGCCATTTCTGGCGAATAGCAACAATCTAATAAATTAATAGAAAATCCAGTAGAAAGCACGAGCTCGTAATCCCCAATCCTCTTGACAGCAGCCGTATGTCTGTTGCCCATGATCAGGTCAAGCTCCCCATGCCTTAACTTCATACTTCTTCTTAGTCCCTGCACATCAGAGCAAATGTGAGTACCACATCCTGTGTCTAGGACCCATGAATTAGTAGTAGAAGTATTATGGAGTTCTATCATGTATATACCTGAGGTACCAGACACTTTGGGCTTGATCTTCTTGATCTCCTCCAGGTATTTAGGACAGGTTCGCTTCCAGTGTCCCTTTTCTCCGCAGTGGAAACAAATGGCCTCATCAGGGTTTGGTGACGGCACTATCATAGAACCAGCCTTGCCCTTGTTGCTAGGGTTGGTGTTGGGGTTACCAACTTGACCCTTCCCTTTGCCTTTAGGCTTCTTGGCTTTCCTTTTCTTGATTGCCCCTTCCCTGATTGCCAATACCGGAGCCGTGGAGCTGGAGTTTTTAGACTTAGACATATTTGCCTCGGCAGTTTTTAGCATGCCGTGTAACTCCATTATGGTCTTTTCCAATCCATTCATATTAAAATTCAGTGTGAACTGACTGAATGTACTGCTCAGCGAGTGTAGGATGATATCCGTAACCAATTGCTGAGCGATCGGAAATCCAAGTCGCTCCAATCTGTCAACGTACGCTTTCATCTTAAGCACGTGTGCACTGACAGCAGTTCCCTCCTGCTGGTTGCAATCTAGTAGGGAGATCATAGTGTCATATCGTTCCTGTCTAGCCTGCTCTTGGAACATTTCCTTGAGCTGGTCGGCCATGTCGAACGCCCCAGCGGTCTCGAAACTCTTTTGGAGTTCCGGAACCATGGTCGCCAACATGAGACAAGCAACCTTATCCGACTGATCTTTATGCTTTTGCCAAGCATCCCTAACAGCTCTAGTTGCATCATCAGCTGGAGCCTCAGGAAGAGATGTGTCCAGGACCCATTCTTTCTTATCATACCGGAGGGCGATCCGAAGGGAACGCATCCAGTCCATGTAGTTTGATCCGGTCAGCTTATCCTTAGAGAGGAGTTGCATTAGTGAGATATTTGTAGCCGAATTCGAATTTCCATTTGTGTTTGGAGCCATCTATATGAAAAGTAGATTTAATTAGTTTGATTAATCCTTAAAAAATTAATTACCCAAAACAATAATTTTACTTAAGGCTAGAATCCATATTTCACTTCTGGTGGTGAAGAGGTATGTCGTAGTCACCCCCAAAAGTTATTTAGGTAGGCAATACTATTTGCCAACTTCAATCTCTATGAAGCTTCTAGATCTTTTGGGATTCATTGAATCTGATCAATGGCATGTTTAATCTCATCATGCTCATCCTCTCTCTCGTGACGGGTATGCCGCGGATCACGAGTTTGGATGGTAAATCGACCACGAAGGACCCACGTGACACTCGGCCCATGATTCATGAGTTATCGCGAGTATCACATCATTTTGGCCGAGTCCAATCCGACGTGTTGGCTATGGCACTTCCCACGCCGGAAGGGCCCGGTTAAATGTGTGGTTCTTTGTGGGTAGCATGAGATTTACATTTTCATAAAACGGGATTTTGTTTCGTTTTTTTTTTTGTTAAAACATTTTAACCTTTTAATTGGCATAAGGATCAATTTAAACTTTTAAAACCGGTTTGAAATTGCCAATTTGACTTTTGAAAAAATCTATTAACTTTTAACAAATTTTTCTTACTTGTGTATTTTCAGTAGTACTTTTATCTTGAAACACTGTTCTATCAAACCCTTTCGGTAACTCCACTCAATAAAATGTGACAGGCGGTGAGGGTGGTAAGCAATGAATGCTATTTAAAAACCGACCTCATTAGGAATCAAAGAGACCTCCTTCAACCTTCTACACATTTAGAGTAGGTGAGCCTAGTCACGGTCTGACCAATGTTTTTATTTTAAGTTATACATATAGATACAATTCTAATATATATATCATTTAAAATTTTAAGTATTCTTTGAAAATTATGTTTAACTATTAATTCTATTAAACACGCAAGGATGCAGTGTTAATAATTAATTTAAACAACCATCCATTAAATTTTGAAGCATTTTAAACTTTGTGTTTAGCTATTAATCCTATTGAGCATGCAAGTATTCTATGTCAATGATTAATCTAAACAATCATACAATACTAAAATCACCATTTTATAACAAGAAATCTGATTTCAGAAAAATAAAACATCACGACCGCCGCGACGCGTAACACGAGAAAACGCGACGCGGTAATCAAAAGAAACCGATCATGACAAGAACGACGCGGCGCGGAACACTAGGTAGCGCGACGCGGCAAAACCCTAATGATCGTAACTTTTAAAAAAACCCGCGACGCGATATTTCTTTTACCGCGGCGCGGACGTCGATCAGATTCGATAAATCAGAAAAAAAAAACGATTTTTAACAAATTTAATCGAATCAATAGTACAAAATCATGATAAAGTGGCTCTGATACCACTGTTGGAATACGATAACATAAAACAAACGCAGCGGAAACAGAAATCTAAATCGCATTCAACCAGAATCACAGAATCATGCACACTTTTGTAACTGTAAAATCAAGAGGGTTCAAGACATACCTTTTAAATCTCAGATCTGATTTTGTTAGGATGACGAGAGCCCAAAGTAGAACTCCTCTAATGTAATCGCACCCAAGACAACGATCCAGCACCCGTTGATGTAGTATATACATTTGCTTGAAGTTTTAGCACGTAATACCTAGGGTTTTGAAAGAAATCGGCCGTATACCGAGGGGTGGGAGGAGGGTGACGAAAATTAGGGTTTTGGCAGCCCTTACAACTCAGATCTAGGGTTGTATTTATAGTGCTCCTCATCCTTATCCCCTCCTTTGTGGATATTTCATTTTAGTCCTTTATCCTTATTAAGTTTCTAATTAATATACCTTTACTTTGGTATATTAATAAACTTAACCATTAAGTTTCTAATTAATATACATTTACTTTGATATATTAATAAACTTAACCCCTCAGGTTTATTTTCGATCTCTTTTAGCTAAATCGTCTCTTGCGTGTAACCCAAAAGGACCCTACTATTTATAATAATATTACCAACTTGTTATAACGATGGGCATATAACCAACACATTTTTATGTGGTTGTTTTAAACTTTTTTTAAGTTTATGCATGACAAAAATAGAGTTTATGCGATTTTTTTAACTTTTTATAAGAGCGTGTTTGGCAAAACTAGCTGGTAGCTGGTAGCGGGAAACGGGTAGCTGGTAGCTGGAAGTTGTAGCTTTTAATTTGTATATGACTGTTCGGCAAAAACTAGCTGGAAGCTTTTAAAATATGTTAAATTACATAAAAAGGCATCTGCGTAAATATTTGTTATAGTTTTAAGAGTATTCTAGTAATTAATAATATAATTGGTAGGAGTTTTTTATTAAACGCTACTTCAACTAGCTGTTAAAATAGTATCGTTTCGTTTAAAATAAAAGCTTCAAGTTCGTGTCGCCGAACGAAACTTTTGGTTTTTATTAGAGCTCTTTATTAAAAGCTAGAAGCTCTCAAATGCTCTGAAACGCTCCGCACCAAACACGCCCTAAGTTTATACGTGACAAAATAGAGTTTGTATGATTGTTTTAAATAATTTTTTTATGTTTATATATGACAAAACAACGTAAAAATAATTTTTTTAGTAAGAGAGGGTAAAATATAAAGTTTGATAAAAAGTGTAAAAAATAAATTTGACATTTTATAAAATATTTGTAAAATTTAGGGTAAAATTTTTGTTAAATCGAAAGAGGATAACATGTAAAATTTGATAAAACTGAATAAAAGGTATACTTGTCCATTAACTTGTTGTGTAGGGATCTTGCGTTTACTTAAATGGGCGAATATGGATCTTGCGTTTACTTAAAAAGAAATACTATATATATAAAAAAAAGGCTAGATGTGACCCACGTGAATGCTGTGCTCTCTGACCTTCCTGCTTCCATCCATGTTGGGTTATGAATTCTTATATATATTTTAAAAATTAATACAATCAATCCAAATCTTTTACCAAATATTTCATTAAAGCTATGACGTATTATTAGTTATATGTTTATTCACAGAAGTTCCTATATATAGCAACAAACTAGCCATCGTAAACCACAAAGTTGAGGGTACAAACATAATGGAGTCTACACCAAACAACTTAACGTTTTTTCTTGTTATCGTTTTCACCTTTCAATCCTATTTGATGATTCTATCTCATTCCAAATCAGTCGTCGAAACACTTCCTGGATATGCTGGTGGTCTTCCTTTTAAACTTGAGACAGGGTACGATCCATCTTCTAGTTATTATTTATTTTACTATAGAAAGAGTCAATAAGAACCAATAAATTGATTATACATAATTACAAATTCCTTCTTTTGAATCACCATAAAGATTTTCTATCTTAAAAACTAAAATGAGGAAAATGATAAGCATGTTTAAGCACTCCTGTGATGAACATGAGGACTAGAATCAGAATCAAAGTATTCGTTGGTTATCGACTAAGGGTCCATAGTGGACATGCACCCAAAGCTTTAACCCCATTTTCCTCATCATTTCGTTGAGGCTTTGAATATTGTAAACGTTCATATGTTAGAAAAGCCACAATGTACACATCAAGCTTTCAGCAAATACTTGAACAGAAAATATGCGTCCATATGTTCTAATAAAATGTTCAAAATTTTTTGTTTTGAAGTTATGTTGGAGTAGGCGATAATGAAGATGTACAATTGTTTTACTATTTTGTGGAGTCAACAAGAAATCCAACAGAAGACCCGCTAATATTCTATATTCCCGGTGGCCCAGGGGCTTCTGCGTTAAATGCCTTCTTATATCAAATAGGTAAGTTTTTAGTACTATTCAATATACAAATTTTCTTATTTTTGATAGCTAAAATACCTAATATTGATCAACTATATGACAATACTAGTAATACACTTATATTTAAGAACGGTTATTTATTGTTGTCTTAAACCTACTTTAGGCTCAGAATAAAAATTAAAGTAACATTTGGTACATGGATAACACTGGACTGAACATGATGAGACTGGACGAAACTAAATTAGTTTTATCCGTAGCGTTTGGTCACACTAGGATAATACATAAAAGTACATTTTCCTCAATTTGTAAAATATTTCTAAAATATTTTTTACAATACTATAATTATAAATAAGCAACATCGTATGTGTGTGGGGGCACGAGGGTAGGGTGGGGTGTTTTGGGGTTCGGGTGGGGGTTGTGGGTGTAGGTGGGGGTGGGTGTATGGACAGGGGTGTGGGTGTAGCTTTGGCTATGGTTGTGGGTGTAGGGGTGTGGATGGGGGTTGGGGTGTTGGTGTGGGTGGCTATGGCAGTGGCGATGTGGGTATGGGTACGGGTGGGGTGAGGGATAGGGGTGAGGAGTGTGTCTGTGGTTACAGTGGGATGGGGGTATGGATGTGGGTGTGGGGGTTGGGGTAGGGGTGAAGTGGGTGGGTGGGATAGGTATGGTGGTGGGGGTTGCGGTGGGTGTGCTGGTGTAGATGTGAGTAGCGATGATATAGATAAAAGACACGTAAGATGATTTTTTTTTTTTTTTTTTGTCATTTGACTTATTGTTCCACATTGTTTCACTATTTTGGGTGAGACTAAATTTTAATGAATTAGTCTCATTTGACTTCGTCATTGTTCCAGTCCCGTTCACGTCAAACACTACTTCAAATGACTTGTTCTGTCCTTTTCCATCCAGTACTACGTACCAAACACAACCTAAAGGGTTACCCTCAAATTACAAAAAAAATCATGGCCAAATGAGTGGAACTTAAATGCAATTTAGTAATACTAACATTATGTTCTCGGGTTTTATTTAAGGAGAGAAATGAAGACAAATTGATGAAATTGAGAAGAAAAAGAAAAAAGTTGATGTTCCTAAGTTTATTTTATACAGAAGGAAGTGGGAGGAAGAGAAATGAATACGATGGATAATAGTCTCTCATAACATCCATTCCAATTTGGAAGGATTTGGAGAAAAATGAAATGTCTAGTGGAAATAAGAATTAAATAATATAAATATTATTTCTCTTTCTTTTTATTTAGGATCACATAAAATATTCATTTTCTTGTAAGTTTTTTCAATACAGGAACACGAAAATATAACTTTATTTTCCTTTCTTTTCTCTCCTTTTTTTCTTTTCTCTTTGTTTCTTTCTTTGCTAAAACTCGAGAACTAAGCGTAAGGGTTGTTTGATAAATGTTGTTGAGTAAGTGCTGACTGAGTCCATGTCTGACCCAGTCAGATTCATCCTGAAACTGACCGGTTAAGAGGTAAATTTTAAGGTTTAGTATCAAGTTAGAGGTAAATTTTGGGGTTATCAAATGGCTTGACTAACCAAAAAACATATGATTGAAGGGGAACTTTGTTGTTGTCTTCGTATATTTCTTAACTATGTTGCTCCTGCGATTGTGATGATTTGGAAGTAAATAAAACCTACAAATATCTTAAATTTTCCAAACCATCAATATTAGGTTTCTTTTAAGTTTGACGGTGAAAACGACGTCAACAATCTATTGCATTAAGTGTTTTTACATTAGTACTCAAGAAACTAATAATGGTCAACGTTATTCGTTAACATGAGTTTTTTCCTTGTTTCCATCTACAATTTTGTTTGTTTTCGAACTTGGTTTAGACATACATGTATAGTGTAACAAGTGTAATGTTGTCACTAAGGCGTGTAGGGTGATACAAGAAATACCAAGTGTACATGGTTCTGGTTCCGGCGAACGAATAATCATTGAGTCCTCTTTCCGGACAACACATACAAAGAGACCCGCCAACAGTCAAATAATAGAAATATCTCGAACACCACATATATACGTTTTACAAACAGTCAAACATATATAAAGGTTGGGTTATCAAATCTCTTGGGCATCCGTCCTTCAAACACAATCCAAAATTCCTTGATTTATTTACAAAAGTATTCTCAAAACTGTTTTGTTGCAAACGTAATTTTTATAAAATTCAGCAAACACTAACTTACCAACATCTTTCTTGATTCACTTAAGGAAAATATCTCAACTTTCTATGACTACTCAAGAAAAAACAAAATACTACGGCAACAAAAACAAACATATATATAGAAAAAGGATCTACTTTTCTATCTATGAGACCTCTAAAATTTGAACAAATAAAAAAAGGCAAACACAAACGATCTTAAAGTTTCAATACTTTCAACCCATAATGTCAGATCAACGTTTCTTTCTTCTCTCAGTTTCATATTTCTTAGGGTGGAGGGAGTAGTTCCCTCCCATCCCACTGAACTCACTCGTCACGTCAGCTTTTCTTTTTCCTCTTACTTCTATCTTTCCTCATCTTTTCCCATTTTTCACCCATAGAACTAGTACCACTAAACCCACTGAACCTACAATGCCACATCAGATTTCCGATTTTTAAATTAATTAATTATTAAAAAAAGTCATATAACATTTATTTTAATATTTCAAATAAGTCTAAAAACAGGTTAAATAAAATTAAAAAGTGAAATAACATTTAATTTAAAAAACACATTATTACAAAAAAAACAACCTAAATACAGGAAATTAAATATTAAATATGGGAAATTAAATCCTAATTACGTCAAATTAAATCCTAATTACTAGAAACTAAAAAAAACAATGATGCTCTCTCATAACGTTCCACGATTTTGTGTGCGTAAACTCTCTGTTTTGTGTCACCAGATACTGTTGTAGGGCTTGTTCCATGACCTGATCGTCGGTTGTCTCGTCTAGTCGGTTGAAAGATAAGTTTACGTAAATTTAGTTAAATTGTACCAATTTTCGATTCAAATCTTTCCATTTATAGTTAAGCATATGCCTATTCCGATAATGAACCGTGTCCATATTCGTGTGAAACTCTTCCTCCACACGAAACCAGAATGAGCGGAAGGATGTCCTATTTATTTCTTCGGTGGTGGCGACCCAGACTTTTGTCAAATCCACCTCTTCTCTTCTGGAAAAAGAGGGAAGCATCCTATTTCCGTTGGCTGCCATTTCTTACAAAACTAGAGAGAAAAGGTTAGAGAGAAAGTAGACAATGGTGTAAAAGGTTGAGAGAATGATGTGATTTTTAAATGGGTAGAGAGTGGTATTTATAAGAGTGGGTAAAAATTTATTTTTGTTGTATTAAATTTTTTTTTACAAAAGGTGAAAGATCAATCGGTTTCATCAAGTGCCAAACGAACCCACATTGGCCAAACCCGCGCGAATCCGCCACCATGGGGCAGCGGTACCGCACCCTATTTTGGTCGAGCCCGCATGAAACCGAATACTACTCCGTGTGCCCTTAAACCATAACATAGAAAATCCATCTTCCCCAACCCCTAACCACAATGTCACATCACTTTTGCTATATTAAAATTGAATAAAAAAATGAAAAATTAAAAACACACCACATTTTATATATATATATATATATATATATATATATATATATATATATATATATATATATATATATATATATATATATATATATATATATATATATATATATATATATATATATATATATATATATATATAGAGTCCGTTTCAAGGAAGAACCAATATTTTCCTAGGAACCGTAGGAACTTTTTGACTGAATTTTTTTTTCAAAAAAAATGACATAATACATCTACTCGCTTATATTTAAAACTTTTTGTCAAAAAAAATTTGAAAAATAATATGTATACACGAAATATGCATATATGCATTTTTTTCGCACATGTGTATATGATCACGTTTCGTGCATATGTGCACATTTCGTGTATATATATTATTTTTTCAATTTTTTTTACAAAGGGTCTTAAATATATACGATTAGGTGTATTATGTCTTTTTTTTTGAAAAAAATATTTCAGTAAAAAAGTTCTACGGTTCCTAGGAAAATATTGGTTCCCATTTGATATTTAGTCTATATATATATATATATATATATATATATATATATATATATATATATATATATATATATATATATATATATATATATATATATATATATATATATATATATATATATGCATGCATGCATGCATACACACACCATCATCGGAGCCACAAAGGCTGATCACAAACCCGCTCAACACGGAGTCATTAGGCCGCTGGCCCCTCTCCTCGAACCCGCTTCATCTTGTGATGATATATACCGTGCACCCTAAGAATTCCCAAATCGCCATATTATAAATTATATTATTTATTCATTTGGACTTCCAAAATAAGTGTTTGATCTCTCCTAAATACCCAACAACAACGGCAATAAAAAGGTGAAAATAAGTTTAAACACGTTCTTGAGGACATAATATGTTGTGAATGCAACTTTAAACTCTGGTCATTAGACAAATAATTTCGAATTGTTAGGATTGTCACGACTGCAAAACTAATGGTAAATTTTAATTAGTTTCTAAAATTAATCCATTCTAACACTAGTATGAACCTTTTTTTTTATGTTTATTGAATTATGAGATGCGCCATTTTCTTGGGATACAAGTCAAATTTCTTGGATATCGCTAGAAACCACGATTTCAATATACACTGTTCAATTTCAATTATTATCACTCATGCCCATTCTTTTATATGATCAATTTTAAAAGTATAAACAATCATTCTATAATTTTTAAAAGTAGGAACAAGAATGTGCATTCTTCGGTACCACAAAGTTTTGTTTTGAAATGTTCCAATACTAGCTCCTAAAAGGACTTATGTCGTTGATGATTTCCAGTTTTTTCGTCTTCCAAAGTATTAATATATGTCTTCGTCAATGTTATTTCTTACTTTTCGCTCCATGGTCGTCATCTTATCGTTTTCGTATAAGATCTTCCTTGGATTGTGGTTTGTTTTGTGTGTGTGTGTGTGTCGAGGGTGAGGGATGTAGGGATATAACAAAACGAGTTAAGCACTTCAAACAAATTGATATTTGATTTCGGTGACACGAGCGGAATAAAATTACCGAAATAAACGGTAAACGAAAATATAAAATCGGAACACAATATTTAACGTGGTTCGGTCACGGGATCACGATCTACGTCCACGGGCGAACGAGAGAGAGAGGGTTTTATTAACATCAAGAAAATTACAATCATACAAGGCTAAACTGCACTTGTAATCTGACCACTCACAAGAAAATATCACTCGCACTTTTGGCTGCCAAACTGGACTCTGCACAAAAGGTTATCTCACAAAATTGTGATATATCTATCTATGTGTTTGTGTTTCTTTGTGTTTGTGTTTTTGTTGTGCTGTGATTTGTAACTCACCAATGCCTCATTTATATAGGCATGTGAGTGTGTGTGAACAAATCAATGTGAAACAAAGAAGCTTTGCCTTCAACAAAAATAGGCTACATACCCTTGAGAAAAATTCTTCACCAAAAACTTCAACTTTCACCTAACAATCTCCCACTTGAAGATTTTGAACAATGTAGCCTTTCTCTACCGTCCAATTATTGCAACGATTCTTCAATCTCTCTCGTTCCTGCCATGCCTCTTTTTCAAACTTCTAGAAGGCCAGTTGAAGTCATACAAAACTTCAACTTGTCTGTGGTAACCACCTTGGTGAACATATCTGCTGGATTCTTCGTTCCAAGGATTTTCTTCAGATTCAGAGTTCCATCATTGATTAACTCTCGAATAAAATGGTACCTCATCTGAATGTGTTTCGTTCTACTGTGAAACACCGGATTCTTTGCCAGGTGAACTGCACTCTGGTTGTCACAATGCAGTACACAATCCTCCTGTTGCATTCCAAGTTCTGATAGGAAGTTCTTCAACCATATAAGCTCCTTGGCTGCTTCTGCAATAGCCATATACTCTGCTTCTGTGGTTGAAAGAGCAACACTCTTCTGTAACCTAGACATCCAACTGATTGCGTTACCTCCGATTGTGAAAACGTACCCCGTTGTGCTTTTACCTGAATCCGCACATCCACCTAAATCTGCATCGGCAAACCCTTCTAAGACTACCCCCTTTCTTCTGAAACATAGGGTAATCTCAGCTGTTCCTTTCAAGTAGCGTAACAGCCACTTTACTCATTCCCAATGCTCTTTTCCTGGATTTGACATAAACCTGCTTACTACTCCCACTACATGAGCAATATCTGGTCTTGTCCATACCATTGCATACATCAAACTACCAACTGCAGATGCATAAGGAACTTTAGCCATCTGTTCTTTGTCTTCTTCCGTCTTTGGGGATTGCTTCTTTGAGAGTTTCTGACTTCCCAAAGGTGTACTTCTTGCTTTAGCATCTGCCATGCTGAACTTTTCTAAAACTTTCTTGATGTACTTTGTTTGCGAAAGTTTTAATGTACCGGTAACTCTGTTCCTGGCTATGCTCATGCCCAATATCTGCTTAGCAGCCCCTAAGTCCTTCATCTCGAACTCTCTGGACAACTGCTTCTTAAGCTTGTTAAATCTCCTGCATGTCGGATCCAGCTATCAACATGTCATCAACATATAATAACAGGATGATGTAAGAGGAGTTGAATTTCTTCAAGTAGCAACAGTGATCCATCTCACATCTGTGATACCCACTCCTCTGCATGAAGCTATCAAACTTCAAGTACCACTGTCTTGAGCTTGCTTCAAACCATACAGACTGTTCTTTAACTTGCACAGCAGGTTTTCATTACCAACTGTTGGGAAACCCTCTGGTTGTGCCATATAGATGTCTTCTTACAGGTCGCCATGGAGAAAAGCTGTTTTCACATCTAGCTGTTCTAGATGGAGATCTTCAGAGGCTACAATTCCCAAGACCATTCTGATTGTAGTCATCTTCACAACTGGGGAGAAGATCTCATTATAATCGACCCCTCATTTCTGTTGGAACCCTTTGACCACTAATCGTGCCTTTTATCTTTTACTGCCATCAATCTCATCCTTTACCCGAAACACCCACTTGTTCTACAGTGCTTTCTTCCCTGCTGGGGGCTTGACCAAGGACCAAGTCTGGTTCTTGTCAAGTGAGCTCAATTCGTCTTCCATAGCCTTCTTCCATTGTATGGAATCTTTCATCCTTAAGGCCTCTGTATAGGACTCAGGTTCACCATTCTCAGTCAACAACAAGTAATTAGCTGAAGGAGAATACCTAACTGGAGGTCTTCGTACTCTAGTGGATCTACGAACAGTAGGAGTTGAGGTCTCTGCATCATCTGCAACCCCGTCTTCAGAACTACTGTCATATGTGCTCCCACTATCTCCATATACATCAGAGCTCCCACTGCTTCCTGAACTTTCACCTATCTCTGGAGTACTGATAGGTTTCACAACGTCATCTTCAGAGATTTCTTCAAACTCGACTTGACTTTCTGTTTTCTCTGGTTGCTTGTTTCTGCCTGAGCTCTATGCAAGTTCATCTTTATATAGGACGTTCTCGATGAACACCACATCCCGGCTTCTGATAACCTTTTTATTTTGGTTATCCCAGAAGCGGTACCCCATGTCATCCAACCCATAGCCTATAAAAGTGCATTTCCTTGCTTTTGCCTCTAGCTTGTCTCTCTCCGAGTCTTTAACTTTGACATAAGAGACACAACCGAAAACCTTCAAGTGTTTGAGAGAAATATCACGACCTTGCCATTCCTCTTCTGGAATCTTGAACCCTATGGGGACTGAGGGTCCTCTGTTGATTAAATACGCTGCTGTGTTGACGGAATCTGCCCAGAACATCTTGGGTAAACCTGCATGCAATCTCATGCTCTTAGCCCTTTCGTTTAATGTACGGTTCATTCTCTCAGCTACTCCATTTTGCTGAGGTGTCTCTGGAACCGTCTTCTGCATTCTGATTCCCTGGTCAGCACAGTAATCAACAAATTCTTTACTACTGTATTCGCCCCTATTGTTTGATCTGAAACACTTGATCTTCAAGTCTGTTTCATTTTCCACAGTAGCCTTCCATTTCTTGAAAGTGCTGAAAACTTCAGACTTATGCTTCAAGAAATAAACCCAAACCTTCCTTGTGCAATCGTCTATGAACGTGACATAGTATCGGGATCCTCCCACTGAAGAAACTGAAGTGGGACCGTAGACATCTGAATGAACTAGCTCCAACTTCACGGACTTAGGCTGATGACCCACCTTCTTGAAAGTGACTTTCTTCTGTTTGCCAAGAACACATGGCTCACAGAAATCGACTTTCACAGTCTTCAGCTCTGGTATTCTTCCTTTGGAAACTAGCATCTTCATTCCCTTCTCACTCATATGCCCAAGTCTTTGGTGCCATAGAGTAGATGCCTCAACTTCTTCAACAGCGTGTGCTTCGGCATCAGAAACTTCCACCATATAAAGTGTACCCCGCTTCTGTCCTCTAGCAACAACTAAATTCCCTTTTGTCACCTTCCACTGATGATCACCAAATGTAACATGGTGACCTTCATCATCAAGCTGCCCCACGGATATTAACATCCTCTTCAAGTCAGGAATGAACTTGACATTCTTCAAAGTCCAATCTGTACCTAAAGTTTTCTTGAGGACTACATCCCCAACACCTATAATATCCAGGCTCTTGTTGTCTGCTAGTCTGACATTTCCTTTGTACTTCTCTGGAATGACTAGCATGGAACGACGCACCAGAATCCATGATCCAGGATTCTGTTGAGTTTTCAACACAGCAAATGAGCGCATCATCTTCAGAATCTACTGCCATATTGACTTCCTTCTTGCCTTTGTCTGTCGAAGGCTTTGGGCACTGATTTCTGAAGTGACCTTTCTCCTTGCAGTTCCAACAGGTAATATCCGACCTGTTCTTTGACTGACCTCTCTTTCTCGACTTTGACCTTCCTCTACCACCGCCTCCTCTGTTGGACTTCCTTCCCCTGTCTTCAGCGCTTAGAAGACTACTGGAAGATTCCCCGATACTCCGTCTGCGCACGTCCTCACTAAGGATTAAATTTTGAATGCTTTCGAACGTCAGCTTAGCACCTCCGACTGAACTGCTGACTGCTGTGACCGTACCGGACCAACTTTCAGGCAAAGATGACAGTAGCAGCAATGCCTGAACTTCATCTTCAAATTTAATATCAACCGATATTAACCTCGACAATATTGAATTGAATTCATTTATATGATCAGGTCTGATCAGAAAAACTTTATTCGACGCCGAGGGTTTCTCGTACATGTTAGATAGCGCCTTGATCAACCCATGAGTTGTCTTCACATTGACAATGTTGTAAGCAACGTTCTTTGCCAATGACAACCTCACCACACCAAGAGCCTGCCGGTCTAACAATTCCCAATCCTCCGGCCTCATGTGAAAAGGCTTCTCTTCAGACAGAGGTTCATGTAACCCTTTTTGGTAGAGATAGTCTTCGATTTGCATTTTCCAGAAACCGAAATCGTGACCATCGAATTTGTCGATCTTAACTCTCCCATCTTCAGCCATAGCTCAAAAAAACAATATTTTATAAGGCCAATCGAAACCTCGTTTCTGATGTGGAATATCAGACTAAGCTGCAACCACAGAGCATACGCGAGATACGACTTCCTTTAAACTCGGAGCTCTGATACCAGTTTGTAGGGATATAACAAAACGAGTTAAGCACTTCAAACAAATTGATATTTGATTTCGGTGACACGAGCGGAATAAAATTACCGAAATAAACGGTAAACGAAAATATAAAATCGGAACACAATATTTAACGTGGTTCGGTCACGGGATCACGACCTACGTCCACGGGCGAACGAGAGAGAGAGGGTTTTATTAACACCAAGAAAATTACAATCATACAAGGCTAAACTGCACTTGTAATCTGACCACTCACAAAAAAATATCACTCGCACTTTTGGCTGCCAAACTGGACTCTGCACAAAAGGCTATCTAACAAAATCGTGATATATCTATCTATGTGTTTGTGTTTCTTTGTGTTTGTGTTTTTGTTGTGGTGTGATTTGTAACTCACCAATGCCTCATTTATATAGGCATGTGAGTGTGTGTGAACAAATCAATGTGAAACAAAGAAGCTTTGCCTTCAACAAAAATAGGCTACCTACCCTTGAGAAAAATTCTTCACCAAAAACTTCAACTTTCACCTAACAAGGGAGGGAAGGGGGAGGGGGTACTCTCAAGAGTGTGTAAATTGGTTGTATGTTTGTGGCATCAGCATTTGTTGTTATTGATATTGATATTGTTGGTATCGGGAAAAATTAGGTATTTAGATTTCAGGACTTGACGAACCGTTTTCATCTTGGAAGTTTTTTTTTTTGAGAAAAACATTTTTTTGTTTTCCCCTGTTAAAATTTATTTGAATTTGAAAATGAAAAAGATTAAAAACAATTTGAAAATTAGACCAAGTATAGAAAGATGGTGTGAATTTTAAAATACTTGAAAGTTGTATTAGAAGTAAAATAATTTAATTAAATATGATGAGAATGGTGAAACCGCTTTACACACAACATGTTGAATCTGCCAACCGATGGACCCTCGATAGTCGATACTCTCATCCAACAGTCGGTACCAAAAATAGAAATACTAATGATACCGTCGCCAATCTTTCACTATCTTGAAGCCGGTTCTATCGATCCTGACAAGATTCGTTATGTAGAAAAAACCGATGCATGTAGTTCTATTTTAGTAAGAACATCGACCAACCATTACCATGTGAAGTATACGCGATCAGTTAGATAAGTTAAAAAAAATAGTAATCAGAATATTTGACAACCATACTTTAATTAGGGTTTTCGAAATTTGAATAGCTAATCTTTCGAAATACTTCCTATTTCTGTCATTTTCTCTTACAGTTGTTTAATAAACATCTATTGTTAAAAACTTTAATTAATGAATTAACTTTCTTAAAAAACGGTTTATATTAATAAATTTATCTCCATCTATTTTCAGTGTTTTATAAATCTTCCTCCTCTTCTTTGTTTTTCTCCAAACACACAGTATATTTCTCAAGTTGATATTACTTTATGTTAGGGACATAAATTTGTATATTCTTTTTATGTCAGCTTTAATAAAATAGATTGAGTACTCAAAAACAATAAATACCGTAATATGTAAATATTATTAGGATATAAAATGAGATATTATCAAATTTAATGGGCAACATATACTAAACAAATAAGTACAATAAGCAATCAAAGTTTTTTAACGATAAGTCATAAAAGTGAACCTTTTTTAAAAATTTGCAACTTTTATTAGTAAATTTGTTTTTTTAACTTTTTTGTTGTAAAAAATTAGAAAGGTACCATTAAATAGTTTTGTACTGAATGAATGACTAGATTGGTTGTATTCACTTGGTCAATAAATTTATTTTGCGTTCTTATTACACTATTAAAAAGGTTTGAGGATTTTAACTTATGTTGGATGTCATAAAGGATGCAATGTCAGTGCATGCAGAGTAGATATAATTGAACGAATTTTATTATATTGGATGTCAAATGATACATCACACATGATTCGATATCTGACACACAAAAATTCAATATCAGTTTAATTACCCAATTAATTATTCAATATCTATGACGCATGATTCAATATTAGTTTACCTAAAATCTACATCAGTGGTATAATGTAAACCCAAAACAAATGTTTATTTGTGTATTAAGTATACAATTCCAAATTGACAGATATCAAATTTTGTACTATTGGTAATCATTTTATAATATTAACATTTGGTAGAATATATCAAGACAACTAGTCAAGTATCAACCTAACTAATTATCGTTTGATGCATTGTAGCTTTTATGATAACAAATAGTGTTTTGTATTAAAAGTCTATAACAATAACAATTCTCGAATTAATTTTCATACATGTTGCGATTCCAATTAGCTAATGAATATTCTTACAGGTCCAGTTATTCTGAACTGGGATAACGGCTCAGATAATATCACACTAATATCGAATCCAAACGCATGGACACAGGTCCAAACATCCATCCAATTTCCATTAGTTTTATTTTATTTTGTTAAAATAACATTTTAATGGCCCATTGTATTTTTTTTAGATGGCTAATATCATATTTATGGATATACCTAGCGGAACTGGATTTTCTTATGCTGAAACAACAGATGGATCCAGTAGTAGCAACAACATTATGGCTTCCCAAGCTAATGAGTTCATCAAGAAGGTCAAACAGAATTTGAATACAATCTAATTTTGTGTTAGAATAACAACATATTTTTAAAATTATAGCAAAACTTGTGTTTAGTGCAAACAACTTTATTTTTGGCTTTTCAAGTGACTTTCAAAAATTCAAAATATAGATTAGTTAGCAACGGAGTATGTTTTAACATATATATATTTCGAATGTTTTAATGGTGTTTATTTTCGTTGAAAGACGTACTTTCATGTTTCATACACACTTATATTAAGTAGTGCTTTAATGTTTATTATTAAATGTTTTTGTGTGTTCTTTGATGATTAGTTTCTTATTGACCATCCCAAGTTCCGGAAAACTCCACTCTACGTAGCAGGGATATCGTATGTTGGTATTGTGGTTCCCAAAATCACACTAGATTTATATGAAGGTAATTTTATTAGTACATTATTCCAATATTTCACTTGATGCAATACGAAGAAGTTGTGATGTTTGGAACATTTTTGCATTCATAGGTAATGAACGTGGGGATCAACCAAGAGTGAATATTCAAGTAAATGTTCAAACCCTCTAAACTTTAACATATCATCTTTATAATGTTTATTTTTTATAGAAATCGAAGAGGTGGAATAAGAAGAATAAAAAATGATGAACTAATTTGTAAATCGTAATCAATGATGATATAGACTAGCATCTCTGTTAAATGAAAATGGGAGCATATAAATATCTTATATGTTCTTAAATTGGTACGTAGGGATACATTCTTCTAAGTCCTCTCACCGATAAGTTCAAGGATTTCAATTCAAGATTTGAATTTGCTCATCGCATGGCACTTATATCAGATGATATTTATATGGTAATTATGGTGGTGTGTTCTAAAAACTAAAATTTATGAATGAGACTAAAGAATAACAATTTAATTTTGCAGTCCGCCAAAAAAACTTGTAATGATAACTATCTGAATATTGATACGGTCAACTCATTATGTGCAAATAGTCTTCAACAATACGAACAGGTGAGAATTGTGAATTTCATTTATTTACACATATGAAGTTTGTGAACATGATATAATGTTATTAAAATTGCAACTTGCAGTGCACAAGTCGAATTAATCTTGAAAACATTTTACAAACGTTTTGTGATGACGACGATCCAATGCCCGATTGTCATAAAGTATCTCTCTCTCTCTCTCTCTCTCTCTTTATATATATATATATATATATATATGTATATATATATATATATATATATATATATATATATATAGTCAGGATCCAATGAAAACCCTTTTTTTCATCAGATTATGAAAACTTTTTTTTTCAAAAAAAATGACTTAATACACTAAGTCGTTTATATTTAACACATTTTGTCAAAAAAATTTGAAAAAAATATCCATACACAAAATGTGCATATGTGCATTTTTTTTTATTTTTTTTTTTGCAAATGTCCATATGTTCACGTTTTGTAAATATATGCACATTTCGTGTATGCATATTTTTTTCAATTTTTTTTACAAAATGTATTAAATATAAGCGACTTAGTGTATTAAGTTATTTTTTTGAAAAAAAAGTTCAGTCAAAAAGTTCTCATGATCTCATGAAAAAAATGATTCATATTGGATCCTAACTCTCTCTCTCTCTCTCTCTCTCTCTCTCTCTCTCTCTCTATATATATATATATATATATATATATATATATATATATATATATATATATATATATATATATATATATATATATATATACTAGCTGCGTACCCGCGCAATGCGGCGGCGGATAATAGTTTTTTGTTGCGATTAATTACTATCAGTGGCGAACATTAGTTTCATATCGACGAATAATTTTTTTGTATGCAAATATATGTATGTTTTTGTTTCTAGCGGCGAAACGTATCTGTTATGTTGTAAACCGGAACCATTTTTAAATAATGATATGTTTATAAAACTTATATCATTATTGCATAAAAACGACATCATTTATAAATACGTTTCGGGCAGCAAATATTTTATCTAATCAAATAGCCTAGTTTCGTCGATTAGGGGTACCCACGCAATTATAAGTTGATGAATAATGTTTACGAATACAAAATGAAAGATAGTAAGTTATCAAGTTTTGTCCATTGAAAATAAGAAAAGGAAAAAAGAACAAACTACTTTTAATCTTATTCAATTTTTAATCTTTATGTTGTTTAATTAAAACTCGTAAGAAGTTAATAATAATTTTAACCAAATTTTTTTATGAAATTGAAATAAAATGAAGCAGACTCCTTTAAATATTGTCTTATATATGGTTTGTTAGTTTTATTCATGAAAACATAAATAAAAATTGATAGTGTTTAATATCATAAAATACTTAAAAGTTGAATTTATCCACTATCGCCCCATCATTGTCCTTTGTCTACCACAATAAAAGCATGTAATGATTCAAACCAAAACTATACAATAAAACAGGAATCAACGTATACATAACGTAGAAAACATTTTTCATTATATATAAGCATAGAATTATAAAACTCAAAATTCCCAAGAGGTTAAGTTCGATGTTTCATTATAAAATAATAACCCAATACATGTGGGAGGGGAGTTGACGAATATGAGAGTGATTAAAATTCGATAGCTAGAGTCGATTATTGTTTATATTCTTGAGCTTCCATTATTAGAAGATGAAGGCATTGATAACGTTGAAATAACAATCAAAATCATCGCAGTCGGTAGTCAACTGTCAACGTGGTACAAATATTCACTTTATTCTAGGGTTACCGACTGGTGGGTTTCATTTGGACTAAAATTAAATCATGAATGGTTTTAACGGGCCAAATAAATACCGGAACTTTAATTTTTTTGATGTTATTTTCCCTTTCATAAAAAATTAAATAGGTTAAAACTCAATAAGCAATAAAGTTGCATAGTTTGCTTGGTGCTTGACAGCTTATAGAAAGCGTGTTGATATTAACATTGAAAGGTGTTTTTAAAAATCAAAAACTAATTAATATATTATGTAAAAGATCACACCATATTGATTATGATCACACAACTAAGAGCAATTATTATGATCTGGAAAAAAGTAAAACACCGCAAGTGATGTCTAGCTTAGTTGGTTGATGCATCAGGGTTATATACCCATGTGGGTGGGAGGTCGTGAGTTCAACTCCGACTGACTTTCATGTGGGGGATTTTCCCGGATTAGGTGGTAAAAGGGGGAGGAAATGGAGGCGATTGGGGCCCGCCCGGGAACGGAATTACCCCTCTAACGTTCCAGAGTACTCATAATCGCCGGTTAAAAAAAAAAAAAAAAAGTAAAACACCATTTGAGTATCTTTTTCTCTTATGAATATTAATAAGTTAAAATAGGGTATAAGTGTAATTTATTATTTTTTCAGTGGAAAGAATAATTCCTCTCCATCCTTTCTCTCTCATCTAGTTCAGGGCATGTGAAACAGATATTACAAATTGAGTACCTTTTTCTCTTATGAATATTAATAAGTTCAAATAGGGATATAAGTGTCATTTTATTACTGAAATTATGAATATTAATAAGTTTAAATAGGGATATAAGTGTCATTTTATTATTTTTTCAGTGGAAAGAATAAAAAACTTAAGTGGAAGATGTCGACATAATACCATAAACCCTTTTAAAAAAACATATAAGAGATTGTTAGGTATTGGAAATCGAGGAAACTATAATACCATAAACCCTTTTATATTATAACCTAAAACCTAAGCAGTTTACTAATACAAATCAACAGATCTCTCCCTCTCCCTCCCTACAACTGCCGAGTGCCGGCCACATCTAACCGCCGGCCACTACATCTCACCACCGACGCCGGCAACCTCTCTGTCACTGTGGATCTCGCACATCTGACAAATTACGAAATATTACTTCAAGAGCATTTACTGAAAATTCAAGTGCAGCATTTGTTTCACATGGTCCATTCTGCACATAAAATTATGTACAAAAAATACCTCAAATGGTGGAACAAGATTAGCTATATTACGGACTACAAAGGCTTCACCAGGTTGAAATCCTAGAATATAGGAGGGGCAAACTCGTGAATCTGCACAAGAAATTACCAAGAACTGTCCTTACAAATGTTAGTCAGTCAAACAATTACCATTTTAACAGATAATAATAAGGTCGTGTTTCCTTTTGACTTAATGGACTTTTGGGGGTTAGATTTATAACGGTGATGCATTGAAATTATCAACACTAACATGTGTATCATTTATGGAGAAAGGGTAAAATCGTAATTTAGTCTCAGATGGTTTATTTGTTTTAAAGAAAGAAGGAGAATTTGTGTAACATATGAATAGTTGTATCTGTATTATTTATTGGCAAGGGGTAATATGGTCATTTTCTCAGATATTTTCTAAACATTATTTATACAAACAACACTTAAACACAAAATAATAATAAATAAATAGATAAATAAACACCTTTGGGGCTTGAGCTTCAGCAAGTTCTTGATAGCACTCCAAGTTTTCCCTGTCCAAGAACAATAATGTCTCAAATTAATTTTTAGACTTCATAATTCGAAATTTTTGGCTGAAAGATTTATGCCACTTACAAGTATTTTTCTTTTTTGAATCTCAAGAATCTTTGCTTCATTTCAGTGAATGAATCAGTTCCATCTTTGCAATCTAGAACTCGAACGTAAGGATATGTTGTCATATTGCAATCTAGAACTCGAACGTAAGGATATGGTGTCAAATTGCAATCTTGCACCAAATAGGAATCTTATTTTGGATGGTAAGAAAAAATTTCAAGCAACTTTTTTAACAATCGAGATGAACACTTGAAACATGCAGAGAATTTGAGAAAACGAAGTTGTAAGCATAGCTTTAATTTGAAACAAAAGACCTACTTGGAAGAATTCAGAAATCCCAGCTGTGACTGCTCAATTCCCGAATACTTCAACTTGGAACCAGAGATCTGCCACGGAAATCAATAAAAAAATCCATAATCGGTCATAAAAAACAGACATGCATTTCATCGAACACCTTCTATGCATACTACATATTCATCTATACCAAAACCAAACAAATTAAAAGGGGGGAAAGGAGAATTACAGTTGATGTTGAAGCAGACGATTTCGGACACTCGGCCTTGAAAACAGGGGAAGATCCAAGAATTGACTGCGCCATGTTCGGAGAAAATAGAGGGGTTTCTTGGTAAATTTCCTGGTTATATATGCTAGTATCGGTTTCGAAAATTCATGAATCGGAGAACAGAATTTACAGAGATAAAGTTTAGAATGATTTGAGAGAGAGAGAGAGAGACTTGGAATGAAATACAAAGATGAACGACCTTTTTCAATGGCTCCTCGAAGCAGCAACCTTTCAGCTCTAGTCATATTCGGTTCTCCCCTACCTGTAACAACACCCCAAAACGACATCTTATATTCAAATCGATTAGAAACAAAAACCCAAACCTAGATCTTATTATCAAATAAGAACACACATAGAGGTAAACAAAAACACACAACATATTCGATCATAAAAGTGTTAGCCAGAAAGAGAGAGACCATTAATAAAAAAACCGAAAGAAAGAGATATAGAGAGATACCGAGTCAAGGTTGTTGTTTGGAGCTTGAAAGAAATGAAGAAGGATGAGAAAGAAGGGGATGGCGGTGAGATAGATAGAACCTGTAGATGATGTCTACTCCCTAGCCAGCTGCAAATACGATGATGTAGAGAAGGATGAGAATCATGCGGTGATTCTGATGTACAACCGATGGGAACATATGGAGAAGATGATGGTATTTTGCAAGGAGATGAAATGTTACAGGGAGCCGGATTTGGGATCGAGAGAGTTTTGAGTGTAAGATTTCAAAAAATTTTGAATTGTGAATTGTACGGGAACAGTTTTTATATAGGATATCCATCATATCCACTATCTATTGTCCGCAATTCACTCTCCTTTTCGTGTGGCCAGCTGGTTAGGGAGAAGACAATTGCTTTTTTCAATTTCTTTCAAACATATAGCCCGCTCAATTGTGATTGTGCATCAAGTAATTGTACTGTCTTAAAGATTAAGACTTTGTGCTTCAAAAGCTTGTAAATTATCCATGGTTTATAATATATCATAGATATATATATATATATATATATATATATATATATATATATATATATATATATATATATATATATATATATATATATATATATATATATATATATATATATATATATATATATATATATATATATATGATCAAATGTGGATTACAAGTAGTATATGAACGTATGACTAAATATGGAGTGTCTGATTGAAATAATCTACGGTTTTAAATGCAGGGGCCTAATCGTAAATAAATAACAATTAATAAATTAGTTTTTACAATTAAACCCTTAGAAAATGTATTTTAGTCTATTAATTGATATTTAAAAAAGGAAATACTCAATTTCCCTCCTAATTTGGTGGAATATTTATTTAATATTTATTTATCTAATTCTATAATATTTAAACCTTCATTATATGATAAATATTTACTGAAGTTGAACTAAAAACGTATGTATTTATTCATTTTACGATGATCAGATTTTATTATTCTATTCTTAAATAATATGACCTCGTTCATAAAACTTTTTGTGAATTAACATTCTTAGATAATACTAGTGCATATATTATCAAGAATAAGCATTTGCATCGATATAATAATCATTTTTATTGCAATGTTGACAAATTCTCGTGAGAATCATGTAAATAATACAAATTAAAATGCAATTTTTTTAGAATATGCGTGTTTTTATAACTATTCTTAAAGAATAAGCATTTTAAAATAATAGACATTCTTAAAGAATAAAACGGAATTACATTCATTCTTAAATCTGTTACAAGTACATTCTATAAGAATGAAAAAGGAATCAATGTTAATAACATCATTGAAAGAAAAAAAGACATTATTGACAGAAATAGTAGATATTCTTGAAAGTAATATGAGATATTCTTGAAGAGTAAAGCGCATTCTGAAAGAATATGAATTCTGAAAAGTATTTATCTTGAAAGGAATATTCATTTTGAAAGAATATGCAAAAAAAACTCAATTATGAAAGAATTACTTGAATCAAGTGGGCGGTGGAGGTTGGTGGTCTCTGGTGGTCTTCACGAAGAAGAAAAGTGGTCTGTGATGGTCCAGCAGGGTGTGGCAATATTGTTCAAGATTGTAAGAACAACTTTGACATGATCTACATGATCCCACCAAGCATCCAACACAAACTGTTTCCCCAACTTTGAATTTCTCTACTTTGCTTCCTACTTTTGTGACTTTTGTAACGACACCCACAATCTCATGCCTTCATTTGTCATAATAAGATTGATAAATATACGCAAACATGTTACAAATACAAATTTAAATTGTAGTTCTAACCCTAACTAAAGGATTATTAATCCAACATATCAGTAATTTAATTCATATGTCGGTGAAATTTATTGGGTGTGTGTTAGTGGTATAAAAACAAACAAAATCAGGTAAATGCCGATTAGCAGAAAAACAATGATAGAATTTGTACCCCGTAACTAGATAGGTAGCCACGCCCCATTCGTTCTTGGCAAAATGAAGATCCGAATGGCATATTCCGCAATATAAGACTTTAAATCTCACGTCTTTATCCCCTGTAACTTTGTTACAAATCAATTAATGTTCACCATGGTCAATAGAAAAACCGAGAATGATATTTGCAAATGATGTCACACATATAACTTCACTTTACACATTAAAATACTCAAATCAGCCACTATCATTCATGGACAAACTAAAACTCAAAAACTGTGCTTGCTCAATATATTCAAATCAAAATCATAAGCAAATAAAATTGAGAAACTGAGAAACTGTGCTTCCTCGATATCTCACGATAATGTTTCAAACATTATATAGAGCACCTTGAATTTAATTTTGGAATCAGATTTTGAAATTGATTCTTCAATTTTCGAAACCAAAAATTAAACTTTTGATCAGAAATCGAAGAAATTAAACTGTCGATGAAATTGTTTTTACTCAACTTTAATTGAGAGGACGTGAAATCTGAAGTCGATGGTACTAAACTTTCGAAAACCAAAAATTGATAAAATCATAATTGCATACGTGGTCCTGATAAGAAGAGGTGTCAATCGGTACCTATGTAGCATCGATTAAAATTTCGAAAACCAAAAATTGATTTCCAATGATTGAATCTCGAATTTGATTTCCGATGGTACCTGCGAGCGTATAAGAAGAGATGGGAGAGAGATAGAAAGAGAAAAAAGGCATCGATCTGTAATAAGAAGAGATGAAGAGATGAAATTGGTACCAATGAGCGAATTTGATTTTCGAATTTATTCCGATGGTACCTGTGAGCGTATAAGAAGAGATGAAATCAGAATTGAAGAGGTGTGGATCGGTACCTGTGAGCGTATAAGAAAGACGAGAGAGAGAGAGAGAGAGAGAGAGAGAGAGAGAGAGAGAAAGAGAAAAAGAGAAAAAAAAAGGAATGTGATAATCTTGGAATAATTACTCAATTACTTAAATTAGTAGATAAGATTAAAATACAAATATTTAATTATTATGTTAACTTTACCATAGTGCCCTGAATAAATGATTGGTTGAAATTAAGTCACATATTCACAAAATAATTGATGTTATATATATATATATATATATATATATATATATATATATATATATATATATATATATATATATATATATATATATATATATACACACATAGGGATAGGTTTAATATAGAACTAAATTAAATCACCTAACCATAAAACCATCCTTATAACCCTTGGATCATTATATTAATTGATTAGATTAAAAGGGACGAATTATAAAATTATGCACCTAATGTAGGGAATTATACCCAGGCAAAGGCATATTGGGTTTTTTTTATCCATCCCTAAAATATAGGAACGTCAAATGTTACGTGATTTTTTGAAACATATGTTCATCTATGAACATATGTTCATTTATGAACATTTGTTCATCTATGAACATATGTTCACTTAAAGAGAATGATTATGTTCATTGATGAACATTTGTTCATTTATGAACACATGTTCATTTATAAGGAATTAATATATACAGATAAGGAGATGAATGCATGTTCATTGATGAACATATGTTCATTGATGAACATATGTTCATTGATGAACATTTGTTCATTTACTGGACGTATTTATTGGAGGTTTATTTCTAGTATTTTCATTTTACCATCATACCCTTAATGAAGGAATCTAATCTAATGGTTAAAATTGTGATTCTATGGTTAGGTGATATAATTTGGTTATATGTTGAACCTATATATATATATATATATATATATATATATATATATATATATATATATATATATATATATATATATATATATATATATATATATATATATATATATATATATATATATATATATATATATATATATAAAATTTGGATCTGGTGAAAACTCAAAATTTGGTAAAGACAGCGAGGACACTTTTTAGCCTTAGAATTGAAAAAATAAGTGGATGATATTTGATTTTATTTATTGTCAAAATCTCGCGAGATGATATGACATTTTGATAATTATTTGCGACATTTTGATAAATTACGGTGAATGTTAAATGTTTGGAGGGTTAAAATGGTAAATAAAATAAGAAAAAAAAATAGAAAATCCGCCCACACACGCCTCCACATTCAAGTCTCCACCATTTTTTTTCTCTCTCTCATGGCTGTACTTTTATTTTTTTCCATCTGTTTTGTTTTTCGGCTATAACTTTTTTTACTAAAAAAAATTCTTAAAAAACCGAAGTTCTTAAAATTTAATTCTATACAAAATGAGCACAATCATGAAAATTTAAAACAAATATATATTTTTAATTTTTAATTTTTATAAAAACCTAGAAAAAATATTCTCCAAAAATCATGAAATTTTAAAGGATATTTCTACTCACTATACTAGTGAGTTTGTAAAAAGAGTTTTTTTAAAAATAAAATTTTGAAGTGTTCATATTTTAAGTTTAAGAAATATTTCTTTTTATAAAATATGACGGAAACTTTTTTATCCAAATAGAAAAAAGCAAATGCTAGAGTTATTCGTAATACTATTTTAATAAGTTTGTAAAAAAAAATTTAAAAATATTATTGTTAAGGATACAAACGTTTTGTTTAAATGATTCTAACTTTATTATAAAAAATAAGACGTGCAAATTTTTGTTCACTAAACTTAAAATCCTTTTAAGGTTATATTATTGTTAAGGATACTATTTTAAATCACGTTGAAAAAAAAACTCACTTAAAAAACTCACTTAAATCCTCGAGTTTGTATTTCGTTCCATGGACGTGCGTCGCACGTGATTGCGTCACGTCGAAGGAAGACGTTTTGATGTTATTGCCCTTATGAGAATGATTGGACGAGAAAAGTCCTCGCGGTTCCTACCGGATTTTGGGTTCCTACCGGATCCTAACCCTATATATATATATATATATATATATATATATATATATATATATATATATATATATATATATATATATATATATATATATGGATAAGTTCAAATGAAAATCTAAAAAAGTAAGAGAACATAAGAACCTATTCTACGAACTTTTTTTTTACATAATATTTTTCAAAAAACTAAATGTTTTATATGCTGCGATTAAGAGAATTCAAAAAATTAAAAAAAAATTATTTTTTTTGCATATGCATAGTACATGCATAGTCCTATAAAAATGATTTATTATTAATTCTCTTAATCACAACATATATGATATTTAGACATGTTTTGTTTTTAAATAAATAAAAAGCTTATATGCATATATGCATAGGTATGTGAATATTTATATGCATATGCATATAAATATAAAAAAAGTTGATTATTCTAAAACAAACCCTTAGTCGCTTATAAAGAAATTGGGTAAATTTTTTTAAAAAAAATATAGTATAGAAAAAAAGTTTCTAGATACTATCATTTATTTAGGTTGTCTCTATAACTTTTCTCATCCTTGCTCTTTAGTACACATAACAATATTAGAATTCGTTATTTCTTAGTTAATTAACTTATAAGAACTTAAGAGATAATTACATCCGTGGAGAAAAAATAGTCATCTTTGTCGACCTATAATGTGCCGGGTTAGCCACTAGTTGAAAAAGATAATGCCTAATAGCCAAAGTGTATATAGTTTTTGTGTGATAAGAAATACTAAAAGCTCAATACCAATTATGTTTAGGTTATTTGAAATTTTTTCAACACTTCGATTTTTGGAATGGTGAACGTAGGAGAGTTGATATTTTAAATAAAATTGTTGCTTAAATATTTATTTTGGATTACTGGTAGAAGCTTTAAGCTCAAATTTAATTAGGTTGATTGTTACATAACCATCTGTTCACAAATTCTATTTTGTAATTGTCATTTTCTCTAGTGTCTTGTTAGTATTATTGTATCACATATTAGTGCGACACGATCCTATAAGTGTCAATATATGTTGGAGTATTACTTTTCTTCATAAGGGTTTTTTTGGAGAGACAATCTTGAACTCCACATATATTTACATGGTATCAGAGCCGTTGTCATGCACTCTTGTATCCTCATCGAGCCTACGTCTCTGAGGGGGAGTGTTAGTGTATCCCACATTGGTGCGACACCGTCCTATAAGTGTCAATATATGTTGGAGTCTTCCTTTTCTCCATAAAAGCTCTTTTGGAGAGACAATCTTGGACTCCACACATATTTACAGTTAGTCGTTTTATAAAACTCTAAAAAGGTTATGTTTAATTGCTATTTATAAGTTAACGGGATAATGACATAGGAAGGTAACCATCTTTTGCGTTTGTTCACATTTGGGTAACTTTCCTTTTTTTGTATACATATGACCAACGAACTTGTTTGAAGTGTTCACATATTACCCTTATTACCGGTTGGTGTAGGTTACAGCTGACATGGCGTACACGTAGAATTATATAATGATACAGGAGGGTAATCATGAACTATTAGTTTTGTTCACATTTGGGTAATTTCATTTTTTTTTGTACACATATGACCAACGAATTTGTTCAAACCGTTCAAATATTACCATTATTATACTTTAAAAAACATATATAATTCTAAAAACGTATAAATACACATACATACTTCTAAAAAATTTATTTTTACTTTTAAAAATACATTTATACATTTAAAAATGTATTTTGGTTCCATTTTTTCACCCCTAGCATTAATATTTCTAAAACATATTTTTACATTTTAGAAATATAAATACGTTTCTAAAGGATAATGAACTGTATTTATACTTCTAAAACGTATTTATACTTCTAAAAACGTAAAAATACATATTTATACTTCTTAAAATATAAAGAACACGTATTTATACTTCTAAAATGTAAAAATATGTTTTAGAAGTATAAATACCCGAGGTGAAAAAAATGTAACCAAATAAGTTTTTAGAAATATAAATATATCTTTAGAAGTATAAATACAACTTTTAGAAGTATAAATACATAGTTTTATGTTTTTAGAAGTATGATATACGTTTTTAGAAGTATGAGATACGTTTTTAGAAGTATATATGTGTATTTATACGTTTTTAGAAGTATATATATGTTTTCTTTAAAGAATAATAATGGTAACATTTGAATAGTTTGAACAAGTTCGTTGGTCATATGTTTACAAAAAAAGAAAACTACCTAAATGTGAACAAAACCAATATTTTATTACCCTTTTATGTCATTACATAATTTTACGTGTACACCACGTCAGTTGTAACCTACACAAACCAGTAATAAGGGTAATATGTGAACACTTCAAACAAGTTCGTTGGTCATATGTGTATAAAAAAAAGTTACCTAAATGTGAACAAACGCAAAAGATGGTTACCCTCCTGAGTAATTATCCCTAAGTTAACATCACTATTTGTTAATCTGGCTTAGGGAGCCTTCCTCAATTTAGTTGGTGCCACCAAATCGTGGCTAATAATGTTTGTTTTTTCTCAAATTTGCTTAGACTCCTGTGAGCCTTTACTTCGTTAGTCTATTTCTTTCTTAGTATGTGGTTTTCTGAATGAGTTCCTTTAGCTAGTTGATGGACTCTTTTAACTAGTCATATTGGATTTGTTCATTGTATATTTGATGTATTTCAATTTAGTATTCTATACTAATAAGCGTCATTGTTTAAGATTTGCTAGTATTTGAAAAAAAAATCTAACATATATTATGTCCATTATTTAGAACAATTATCAGAAGGTTGTAGAGAGTTGGGCTAACAGTGAAGTTGTACAACAAGCTCTCAACATTCGCCAAGTAAGTGAGAAACTTTATTCCCTTGAAAGATAATTGAAAATGGCTATCATTACACATTATTCCATAATTTCAATTTAGGGAAAAATTGGAAGATGGGAGATGGCCAATGGTACCCTTCATTACAAACAGGGAAAGAACGACACAATTTTTTATTCTTATGATATCTTTAGCAGTTTTGCCTATCATAAGAAACTTTCTAGTAGAAATTGTCGCTCTTTGATATTTAGGTAATGTAGCAGTTCCTTCTATATATAATACTAATTGAACTATTATAAAAACGTATCTGTGCCTGAAATTTGAAATTTACTGATAGTGGGGATCATGACATGACATTTCCCTATGTTGGAGTTGAGCAATGGATAGCTTCTCTCAATATCAGTGTTGAAATCCCATGGAAGCCATTTTATGTTCATAGTCAAGTGGGAGGGTAAGATGCTACTCCATTCAGTCAAAACTACTTTTTATGTTGTGGTCTCTACTCGTTTGACATTCAACATACTGATCAACAATGTATAAAAATAGAAATGATTATATTTTGTTTCATATTTAAATTCTAGAGCAATACTTTTTCCTAAAATTCCCCCAAAATTTCATTTTTTTTAATTATGCTTTTATTTTGCAGATATGAAATGAAATATGCGCTAAATAACTATTCACTCACTTATGCTACAATTAAAGTAAGAGACTATCCATCATTCTTATCATTATCATGTTGAGTTTTTTCTATCTGTTTCATCGGTATTTTAAAGTCATAGGTACTACAATCATATATTTACCATTGTCGTAGGTGGAACCACATTCTTCCGCAATCATTAGATCTCATCTATGACATAGTTATATCTTATAAAAATCTATTTTTAATGCGCTTTGGAATGTTTGTAGGGCGGAGGACATTCATTGACAGTTGACAAGCTTAAAGAAACTATTTTATTTACAAAAAGGTGGCTTTCTTCACAGATGTATTCAACCGATTCTCAAATACGAGAGGATGAAATATTATTTGATGCATCAAGAAGCATATGATTGATTCTTGAACAATGAATAAATGTTGCGAAATTTATTTTTTATAAATATTCAAACCAATAAGAATGATGGATTTCCTTATTTATTATTTTTTTAAACGGGGTTAAAATTGTGATCATGCTTTAGTTTAGTTAGAGCTGTGATTATTAAGTTGCAATTTCAATGCCATATAAACTAACATGAATTGACAACTAAGAAAACTATCATTTAGTATCAATCTATAAATAACATTTTTATAAAAAAATAAGCTTGGGCTTTATCAATAAAAGTTGTCTGCCCACAAACATATCTTTATACAATTGCATCATCCCAAAGACATGGCAGCTGGTTCTCGGATGCTTAAGATCGTTAAACCTAATCACAAAACAACTACATTTATTGATGTGCAGAAGATTAAAGACTTGGCTAATGCTTTCATATGTAAGTGAGAAAAAGACAAATGAGACTAAAAGAGACTCAAGTTAACAAAAACAAAACTTTTGATTAGTTAGAAGTTGAGAGGCCCACCTTATATCGTCAGAAACCTCTTGACGGACCGGAGCTCCTAAAATTGTTAAAGGTTGTTTGCCCACCCGTCGTGGCCAAAAACATCGGTTTAGTTTGTCAATTTTAACTTTCCCCCATTCAACTTATTTCCTTACTTTACATTTGTTGAGCAAGTGTGGAGCCTAATACGAACCAAAGCTATCCGTGAGAATCGAAGTGGAATAGTTGTCCGAAGCAACCAGAAACAGAGGCGAGGCTAGTCAGTGCTGTTGAGGTATGCATCTCAGACAAGTTCCAGACTTCTGGTCAATTGAGAGTCCTTCGCTCTGGTCAGATCAAACCATGGTGGATCAGAATAGAAGGAGGTAATCCTTCAGAAGATTAGCAGAAGGTTGAAACCAAAGACATGAAGATCAGTAGGACCGAAGCCGCTGCATCGTCCGGATCAGGGGTCATGTTCTTGGTTGAGGCAACAAAGGCAGTATCCAAGACAGACAGCAGAAGTCAGTTGGTGACAGACTGGTTACCAGACTAAAGGTGTGTGACAAAGCAAGTACTAAGTCCGGACCGAGGAGTTGTTTCTGAGGAAGCCATTCATCAGTATCTTATTCGGACAGATGTTCACAGTTACAGCTGTAGCCAGGGCTACGGTCACAATCGTGAACTTGTCATCTGCAGAAGAAGATGTATCAGCAGTATCCTCCGCCCAGTACGAAGTTCAGACAAAAGAGTTCTTTCTTGAAGGGAGAGTTGGCCCTTGTACGAAGTGAAGTTGGACAGAAGTTGTAGAGGCATAGTCGGACAGTCACAGTCTCGTTCGAAGGTAAGCACTCATACCGAAGACCAACTGGGTAATCTCGGTCCAAGATAAAGTCTTGATCAGACCCTGTTTGGTATAGTCACCTCGCTGTCAGAAATATCTTGGGAACACACGAAGAACAATGCTCTGTGTCAGGGGCAGCATGGGAAGCATGGAGTAATCACTTCACCGCCTGTAAAGTGACTAGGTTCATGGCTAGTTCGTCCTTTTGCTCTTTCCCGCCCAAGACTTGCATGTTCAGCCCTTCCATATCCCGCTATTTATACAATCTCATATCTATGCATTGTAACATGTCAAAGTGTCCAAACACGAGTGTGTGTAGTCATAGATTCTCTCTTGTAAATCATTGAAGTTTATCAATGAAGTTTCCCTCATTTCTCAAAGTGGACGTAGCTTGACTTATTGTCGAGTAAACCACTTTATATCCTTGTGTTTCTCAGTTTTAATTCTTCGTATTTATCACTAGTCTAGATAGTCGGAGAACGTTTTGTGAAACTCTTCGTATTTCTCACTAGTCTAGATAATCAGAGAACGTTTTGCCGAAGTACTTGGCCGTGTTAGTTGGTGCACCTTCCGCTGCCCAAAAATATTATCCTATTTTAATGGCAACATAATTGTTTTCCTTAATTATTGTTTTCCCCTTCTTTATTTAGGAGCTTAATTACAAGAAAATTCCACAATTTTGAATTTCGGTAATTTGACAATATCTGTCAAATTTAGCTCCCTCTTTATAAAAGGAATTTGTAAGCTTTTTAGAAGCATCTTGAATTCAATAAAAACACTTCCTTTTCAAATATTTCTTTTTTCTTGATTTCATCCTGCGTCAATTGATATTAGAGCACATTTACATCCTGATGGAGAGCGACGTTGAAGATGTTCCACAACCACACCCTAATTGTGGTGGCCGCAAAGTCGAAGATCTTTGGCATGTAGGTGATGATCTCATTATGCAACTTATAGAACTACATGCCACGATCATCGATGTTTGTAATAATCATGAAAATCATGAGGTTGGCAACCTTGATGGATATCAAACAACTCCAAAACAACTTTGGTGGTGATGGTGCTAGAGGAGGTCGCCCACTACCCGCCAACAACATAAGGGTACTCCTTGTGAACGACTTTTATGACGAAGATGAATAATAATAGTTTGATATTCGGCGTGTTAGAGATGGATGGTATTATTATAGCATGAGTTACATTATCAAAGCCAATATCACTAATATCAACAAGAATCTTGACCTTGAATGTATCTCGATTGGTTGTATTAGTTCAAGAAAATTTTTTACATCATGGACATTCTAGAAGATTGTTTCCTGCAAACTTCATGTTAGAGTCGGAGATTGGTGGGATCAAGTCTAAGAGAGACTAAGGCGACAACAAAGGCTTTTAATGCTAAAGTGACATCTAATGAAAATGTTGATTAATGGAAGCTTTTTACCACTAGTTACGAGTAAATTATTTATTAGCAATACTATAACTACATCCAGGAAAACTTATCTATTTAAAATTATGCAGTAGACTTTATGTGGTTTTATATAGGTAAATTTTAAACTAGATGGATAAGCAACAAGTGTGAGAACTGTCAAAATTAGTCAACTTAAGTCAACCAAAGCGTACGTTAAAGTCAATATCTGAAATGTAAATTTCATAATCTCTACGTTGTATTATTTGATATTATTATACGAACAAACCATGCTGAGCTAGATGTTTTTAATATAAAAAAAAATTACGTCGTGAATAGTATCCGACGTGAATAGTGAACGGTAAAAGTTAAAACTCGTCCGAATATTACAAATTTTATATCGAAACGTAGATAAAATTACGACGATTCCAAATATATATTTATATTTTTACCAAACGTTATATATAAAACGTTATGATAGAAAAACGTTTAATTTAACTTGAAAGCGACGTTTAATTATTATAATATATTTATTTATTTAAAAAAAATTAGTCTCCATCTACCGTAGAGACATGAATTCAAAACTTTGAAAAAAAAATTATATTATTTTATTTTAATTTTATTTTATATAAAGTGGACCCCACTTCATTATTTAATCAATTTTATACATTTTACCCTCAAAGAATTCATATTTTCATTTCGAACACTACGTATTCAATACGTATTTTTAAGTTTATCAATAACATTATGTCGTTTTATAAAATAGAAAATTTATCATCAAAACGGTGCCGTCAATACGAATAATCTGAAGACAAAATTTAATATTATTGATATTAGTTTTATATTTAATATTTTCTTTTTCTTTAAAATGAAATTGTATTTACATTTAAACCCTATATTTCTATCAAACTTACAATTTATACCCTTTCGTTAATTCGTTAAAGACTTTTATTTAAAAAGTTGATATTATTAAACTACGATTTTTGTAGATTATAGTTTTATAAACAAAAATCATTTGTTTTATATAAAAATTATTAAATCTATTTAAAAAGCATTTCAAGGGTATGTTTTGCCAATAGCAAATCTTAACGACTATAATTGTCCAATATATGTATCTTGAGGGCAGCTATACGAAAATAAATCTACTATAAATAGGACTCAAATTCTCATAATCAAACCACACCAATACAAGCTATATACACATATCGAGAGAGTTGTAGATATATAGCTTGAAAATATAGTAGAAAGATAGAAAAAGAGGGTTCTAGTTAGAAGCAGGAAGAGTCGGGCGATCTAACAACAATTGGTGATAAAATCATCATCGACATTAAGGTGAGTTCATACCCCTTCTTTTTATATTTATTCAAGTTTTTAAGGGGGAGAATACAAGTTATAATATAAAAATAGCTATTTATACTCATTTGTAACAGTAGTAAACAAAATGTGAATTTTGTAAACATCATTATGACAACAATTCAATTATAGTTCCAAAATATAATATCAAATGATCTACTTACGAGAGCGGTGTCTAGGCCGATCATTTGCGCTAGGTTGTTGGATTTCCGAAAGGCTTATACGTTGAAAGGGTCCTGCCTCCCCATTTGATCTTCTACCTGGCCGTTCTTTATTTGATAGTCATGAAATATTATATTGGAATTAATAAAAGGTATAACCAATTTATTACACCACTATTATAGAGAATATATCTTAAAATAAGTTCTTTATAACTATCTAAATAAGTTATTTCACATATATTTGTAAATATACACTTTTTACGACGGAATACTAAAAATAGACTATTATAGGAATAGTTTATGGACACAAGGTAACTATGACATTTTGAACAAGACAAAATAATTATATAAAAATATATAATTATTATACATTACTATATTATCATGGGAAAAATGATAATGGGAAAATACAAAGGTTTCTCATATACAAACTTTACGTAAACAAGTTGATTGATACATACATTTTTGTGAGACGAATCTTCACAGTGCTTATTTAAGTACATACTATAAGTCCTGAAATTTATAACCAGAGTCTCGGTAAGAGAGCGTGATATTTGTGTATAGATCTATACGGGATTAACAACCCCGCACCTGAGCTACTAGCTACAGCTAGACCGACGGGTCTGAGGTGACAAATGTCATAACAGTCCGACGCCTGAAGAACGTCGAAGCAGGCCTACATGGTCACAGTATGGTTATAGGGCGTCTCGCATGGGAAATCAACTAATTAAATTGTTTACGTGGAAATATACATTTTTACTGGCTGTATACTACAAAATGCGTTACACATTTTAGTCTTTGGGTTTTAAAACTACAATAACGTTAAAGAAAATACCGATTTTCTTGGTACATATACTATTGATTTTCACAAAGGAATTATTAAATTTCTCACTACAAAATCTTATGAACTCACCAACGTAATGTTGACACTTGCAAAATTACTTGTATTCTCATGTAACAATTAGTCAAGTCTGACTACCTATTTTGGGATGGGACGCGATGATGTCTCTTTTATTTATTTGATTATCATTTTGTAATCGGGTTGAAACAATATCATTTGAATAATGTAACTTTTCAATTTCAATGTAAGATGGTTGTTTATTTACTTATGTTCCAATGTATGCAATGGTTGTGACACTATGTTCCGTTCCACCCTCAGACGTTTCTGTCATCGTGGTTTGGGGGTGTGACAACAAGTGACTAGATACATCAATGGTCTGAATTATAAATTAAGAACCGCATGGGTCTACAACATATCAGATTCATTGATCATGCTTTATACCTGGTATTGGAAGCAGACCTACATAAACTCCCGATGTCCAAGAATCGACACTCCATAACCAGCTGGGAAAAAAGAATTGCAGAACAAATGGGTGTTCCGTGTTAAGGATGAAATTGATGGCAGTAAAAGATACAAGGAACGATTGGTAGTCAAGGGCTTCCAACAGAAAAGAAAGGTTGATAACAATAAGATCTTCTCCCCAGTTGTGAAGATGACTACAATCAGAATGGCCTGGGGAATTGTAGCCTCTGAAAATCTCCATTTAGAGCACCTAGATTGAAAATAGCTTTTCTCCATGGCAACCTAGAAGAAGACATCTACATACAAGGCACATGGTGGTTAAGGGTTCCAATAGAAAAAGAATGGTTGATTACAATAAGATCTTCTCCCCAGTTGTGAAGATGACTACAATTAGAATGGTTTTGGGAATTGTAGCCTCTGAAGATCTCCATCTAGAGCAGCTAGATGTGAAAACAGGTTTTCTCCATGGCAACCTAGAAGAAGACATCTACATGGCACAATCACCATATTTTCCTATAGTTGGTAAGGAAAATCTGGTGTGTAAGCTGAAGAAAAGTCTGTATGGATTGAAGCAAGCTCCAAGACAGTGGTACTTGAAGTTTTGATAACCTCATGCAAAAGAGTAGGTATCACAGATGTGAGATCGATCACTGTTGTTAGTTGAAGAAATTCAGCTCCTCACACATCATCATGTTATTATATGTTGATGACATGTTATCGCTGCATCTGACATGCAAGAGATTAACAAGCTTAAGAAGTAGTTGTCCAAAGAGTTCAAGATGAAGGACATACGAGCTACTAAGCAGATATTAGGCATGAACATAGCTAGGAGCATAATTACGGTGCACAAAAACTTTCGCAAACTAAGTACATCAAGAAAGTTTTAGAAAAGTTCAGCATGACAGATGCCAAGGCCAAAAGTACACCTTTAGGAAGTCTGTTGAGACTCTCAAAGAACCAATCCCCAAAGAAGGAAGAAGACAAAGAACAAATGGCTAAATTTCATTATGCATCTGTAGTTGGTAGCTTGAGGTATGCAATGGTATGCACCAGACCATATATTGATAAAGCAATAGGAGTTGTGACCAGGTTCATGTCAAATCCAGGAAGAGAGCATTGGGAGGGAGTAAAGTGGCTATTACGCTACTTGAAATGAACATCTAAGGTTGCCCTATGTTTAAGAAGAAAGGATGCAGTCTTATAAGGGTTTGTTGATGCAGATTTGGGTGGATGTGCGGATTCGAGTAAGACCACAATAGGTTATGTGTTCACGATCGTAGGTACTTCAAACAGTTGGATGTCTCGGTTACAAAAGAGTCTTGCTCTTTCAACCACAGAAGCAGAATATATGGTTATTGCAGAAGCAAGCAAAGAGCTTATATGGTTGAAGAGCTTCTTATCAGAACTTGGAATGCTATAGGATGATTGTTTACTGTATTGTAACAACTAGAGAGCAGTTCACCTGGAAAAGAATTCGGTGTTCAATAGTAGAACGAAATACATTCAAATGAGGTACCATTTCATTCAAGATTTAATCAATGATGAAACTCTGAATCTGAAGAAAAATCCTTAGAACAAATAATCCAGCATATATGTTTACCGAGGTGGTTACCACTGAGAAGTTGAAGCTTTGTATGGTTTCAACTGGACTTTCAGAAGTTTGAGGAAAGGGGCACGACCGAGAGAGAAAGAGAGTGTGTGTATGTGTGTGTGTGTTTTTAAAGATCGTTACAAGCGTTGGATGGCAGAGATGTTTAAGCCTCCAAGTGGGAGATTGTTAGGTTTAATGGAGGCTAGGTGTAAAGTGGTAGTGGTGAAGCCACTTAGTCAAAAGCTTCAAATACTCCTTGATTGATGGGTGAATGGAGTTAGTCATAGCTTTCACAATGCCAATATTTTACTCTCCTAAAATGGATGACAACTTTTATATATATATATATATATATATATATATATATATATATATATATATATATATATATATATATATATATATATATATATATATATATATATATATATATGTAGAAGTATGGTACAATTGCATCAGTTCACAGAACACAACATAGAAACACATAGAGAATCAGATACAGATATTCGTGAGGCAGCCTTTTGTCCAGGGTCCTTGTTTGGCAGCCAAAAGCGTGAGTGATATCATATAGTAGGAGTGATCAGATTACAAATGCAGATTAGCCTTGTATGATTATAAACTTTTTGGTGTTAATAAAATTCTCTCTCCTCGCTCGTCCGTGGATTAGCCGATTAGACAGATCGTGTGAACCACGTTAACTATTTTGTTTCGATTTTATAGTTTTTCGTTTTGCAGTTATTCTCGTTTTATTCCGCGTTTTATAGAAGTCGTATTCATCGATTTGCCTAGAAGTGTTTAACTTGTTTTGTTGAATATCAACAACCCCAGGATCTAGGCAAATTAGAATATTTTGAGGAATTGAGTCTAGCATATAGCAAGATAAGAGATGATCCGAGTAGCATTTGTAAGTTAAAACGTCTTAGAGAGTTTAACCTTAGCTATTGTGGTCAACTTGAGAAATTGCCGGCGAGACTAGGAGACTTCAAATGTTTACAAGAGTTAAATGTATATGGTACACGTATAAGTCATCTTCCATAGAGCATTTCTCTAGTAAAAGGTTTAAAAATCGTTGGATTTAAATCAGAATATTCATCAATATACACCCATATCTCAAGGACGACAACAATTAACACAAACATCATAGAGGAGTTTGCTCTACTATACATCACAGATGGTTCGGAAAAGCAAAAATTATCGTGTGAGCCTATTCAAAAAGGACCATTATAAGAGGAGATCTCCATTTTTTTATTGATCGTCTTACTTTGTATTTGAACTTTAAATTCGATATGATTTTGGTTTATTTGTGTATAACCAACAATTAAATAAAAATACAATAACTATTATTAATACAATAAGTTGGGTTAATTAATATTATTACATAATATGGATAACTAGGTATTACAAAATGTATTATCTTTTCATTTAATGACCTTTGTAATTGTAATATTTTAACGTTAGAATTGAACTGTTTTCGATTTAATCACATATTTAAATGTTTTGACTGTAATACCTTTGTCACAGTTAAGTATTTTAAAGGGCTGATATCTTTTGTGTGTCCCAACCATCTCAACTTCTAAGCGACATGATGTTTACTCTCGTCTTTCACTTCTATCTTTCATCATTTTTCAATAGCGAAAACAAATCTTTCTCAACCTTCTCAACCCTAAATGTCACATCATATTACCTATATTTAAATTAATTAATAAAAACCAAAATTAGAAAATAACATTTAGAAATAAAATTAAAATTACATTACATTAAATTAAATTCAAAATAAAATTACATTTAAATTAAATTAAAAAAGAAAACTTAAATTGCTAAAAAAAAATTAAAAAAAATCCTAAAACGATAAATAAATCCTAAAAGATACTACATATCCCAACCATATAGGTGTGCTAGTTCTCGCTTGCAAGCAAGAACTGCACTCAGTTGATCTTCGGTCAAATGATCATGGGGTCGAAGAAAGAAGAGAAATCATTTTCCTGTCATCTGGATTTGATCGCTTCTAGCTCTTGCTCAATGAGCATTGCTTTGTTCCTCGTTTCCTCCTCTAGTAGTCCTAATTAACTTTTTAACACGAAGTCCCGCTTCGCTTATACTTCTAGCTTATTATTGTCGGCGAGTTTGGATATTTTTTCCACGATGGTCCTCAATTCATCCGGGCCTAACGAAGATCCAACCACATTCTTCCCTTTTGTTTGTCGGGACTGTGATGATGGTTGTGGTTCAACTTCATTGACCTCATCAGCATCGACTTCCTGAGTTGAATAGCGTGCATTGGAATTGGAGATCGTGTAGTTGTGTAGTTGTTGGACTCTGATGTCATGGTACGTTTGGAGGATTGGTGTGGGGGGTTCATCCCCATTTCCTTGACTATGAGCCATTTGGCATGGTCTTTCAATATTTCTCATTCCCGCAAATATACGAAACCGTCCTGGGTGATTTTCCTATACTTAAATTGCATTGCCTTTAGAACATTAACATCCCCTTTCCCGCTAGCACACATATTACATTTATTGTTGTAAATGCAGTTGAACTTGTTCACTTTCGTTTGTAAGTCCTTCCACTTGGAGTTTACTTGATGCCTTGTCCAATTGCTCCCACCAAGTTGCATATTGAAATGTGCCAACACGTGCTCCCAGAAGGACTCGTAGCATTGATGGTTGACATGTTCTTGATCCTCGGAAATCCTAATGTACGCCTTCACCAAGGCGACCTCCTCTTTCTCACTCCAAGGACGACGTCTCAATCGTGTGAGGAAATATCGTTTCTGGGAGGTGGGGGAGGGGGTTGTTCCTGTGTCTCTAGGACCTCCTCCTTTGAGTCAGTACCTCGTGTTTCAGAGAGGGGAAGGGTTTCGTCGCTTGACTCCTCATCTTGGTTACAAAAATGAGATGTGTCTGGGATGTAACATTAAAAGGTGTTCAAGTGGCCGGGACTTTATTGGAACTGGGTAGGATGTTTTTGGTATTGGGTAGGACTTTGTTGGAATTGGCCAGGACTTTGTTGGAATTGTTGGGATTGGCCGAAATCCCTAGAAAATGGGATAAAATTGGTTGGACTGGCGTTTGTTGGAATTGGGTATATTGGTTATAGTTTGATAATATAGGGATGGGGTTGGAGGAAAATCCTGACGGTTATTATTTTTCGATGAACCGTGTTTTTTGGATTTTCGTCGGCTAGAATCCATTTTATAAAAAAGGGTTTTTTTTAAAAGATGGATTTTTTATAAAATAATAGGGAAAGGGTTTGGAGAGAAGTTGAGAAAAAGAATGAAGTTGGTGTGATTTTTTAAGAGGTAGAGAGGTGGTATTTATAGAGGTGGGGGATTAATTTTTGCTGTAATAAAAGTTTTTTTTATTAAATTTGAGGGTATTTGAGCGGTTTCACCAACCCTTAACCCAATCCGTTTCATCCCACCTATCTCCAACCCGCGTATGGGGGCCAATGCTACTGGCGGGGCCGACGATGCCGCCACCCCACCTACCACCATCCCACAGCCACTCCGCCATCCCTTAGAATCATCTGGAATTACCTATATGTTACTGTTGAGAAAATTTCAAATTTTGTCCATATGGTTTGAAATTTTTTGGGTATAGTGCAGTGACTTTTTTTCAAAATCACAGATATGGTATTTTTATCTTATTTTTATTGTGGATCTAGTCCCTTCAATTTTTCAAAATCACACATACAGTCTTTTTAACTTATTTTTATTGTGGATCTAGTCCCTTCAATTTTAAAAAGACTGTTTTACCTCATTGGTTATTTATTTATTTAATTTTTGTTATTTAAAAATAAGAAATTAGCCCACACATACTCCACCCCACCCATCACCATAGGGGTGAGCATGGTACGGGAGTGGACCCAACTGATATCGAAATCGAAATAGCATAAAAGTAAACCGAATATCGAACCAAAGTATAGGATATGATACCCATTCAGTTCGGAAAGTAGTTTGGTTTAAACTTCGAAGTGGGAAAAGTACCGAAATCGATCGAACCGTTATCGAAAGCATCGAAACCAAAATAGTGATAGGTTTTATGCAAAATAACAAACTTAAACCCTAAGTTCTCATGCAACCTAATTTGGATCTATGTTTTCACTATTTGAACATATAATTAAATACCTAAGGACAATCAAAAATTACTAAAAAGAATCAAAAGAAATTACTAACCTTTGTTGATCTTTTGGAAGCGAGCACCACAAGCGTCGTGCCTCTAATGGTTCACACCCAATGCTAGCAACAAGAAAAACCAGAGAGATGGAGAAAAACCCTTAAATTTTCGTGGCTCTTAGGGTACTGGGGCTCCCTATTTATAGCCTCAAGGGTTTAGCAGATAAGCCTTATTCGAATTCAAACCGGATAAACGTTTTATCTTTAAATTCAAACCCTTATTTATCTATATCTATATATATATATATATATATATATATATATATATATATATATATATATATATATATATATATATATATATATATATAAATATATATATATATATATATATATATATATATATATATATATATATATAATTCGAAAATTATGGATATAAATATCCTAATTTTCTTTCACCATATATATATATATATATATATATATATATATATATATATATATATATATATATATATATATATATATATATATATATATATATATATATATACTATAATTATCTATTGCTCAACTATTGAACAATTACAACTCAATCACTGCACTTTCAATTAATCCAATTAATCCCAAAATTAATTCCAATTAATTTATGATTAATTATTAATTAAATGATACTATTTCTAATTAATATATTATCCTTATAATATATTAACAAATTATTTATATTGATTTATTAATCAGATAATAAATCAATCTCTCTCTAAAAGTTATTCTGTCAAATTGTCAGCTATGCGGGCAACCCAAAAGGACTGTGTTGCTATCAATTCAAGTATATTCCTAAATTATAGTCATGGCTTACACACCTAATCCAACAAATAGTCCAAAAGTAAGAGATGAATATCGAACTGAACTACAGGATACGTTATTAGTTCGGTATCGGTTCGGTACCATCAATATTTTTGATCACCCCAACCTCGCCCTCCCTGTCTCTCTCCCCTTAAATCGTTGGTACCACCAAGAAAATAAACACACACCCACATTGCTCTCCTTCGTGGCAATCACGTCTGACGTGTCAGGCACCAACATGGAATAACATCAAGCCCGGTCCAGACAGTGGTCGACCGAGCGACCGCCTAGGGCCCATGTCTCGAGAGGGCCCAAAATTCCTGACTTATATAGTTTTTATATATATAAAAATTTAGTTTATGTATAAGTTTCACTGTTGGGATTCGATCATAGTAATAAAACATTTATAAAGCGGAAGACTTAATAAGGTCAAATCCTAAGTTCATGCAAATTCATAATCCAATATCATATCGTTCATAGCATTATATCAACAAAGATGAACACAGAATTGTACCTCAGCTAATCTCCATCTTTAAGATCGAGTTAATGCCACCTTGTATTGGATGAACAGTATCCAAAGTAGAATCCCTATGATGATTCACACCCAGGAACTCCAGAAAACCAGACGGATGAACTTCCACTTGGGAAGGAGGCAAAAATCTCAAACCCTAGAGAGGGATGAGAAATCGCAGAAAGAAGGGAGAGGAGGAGAGGTGGCGGCTCACTTGGAAGCTTGGGATGCTTAAGGTTTGACCCCTAAGCCTCTATTTATACTAGAGGGATCCTAGGGTTTCAAACTTAAGGAGTCTCCTTACACTACGCCCTTGGACTTGTTTCCATTAATTAAACACTATAATTAATTACAATCCAATCCTTTGTAATTAATTTTTCCATTAATTAAACACTATAATTAATTACAATCCAATCCTTTGTAATTAATGTGACACCCGTGTCCCGGATGGGACTATAGATCAAAAGTAAGAGCGTTTTAACCTTTAATGTGGCCAAATAACGATGTTAAGGTCATTATGAGATAAGAAAAATATAACGATCAAAGCCTAGGAGTCAAAACGGAGCAAAAAGAGGAAAAACGAGACACTTTTTAGTGTCGACGCCTCGCGACGTGTAATACCATATTATTAATTTGTATAGATTTTTGTGTTAATCTTAGTGTAATTAAGATTAAATAGGTTGTTATATGAGTTAGGATGGTTAAAAACCCAATTGAGTAAAGTTTGGACTTGTAAAATGTCAATTTAGAGCTACACGGGTCGTGTATGGCCACACGGGTCGTGTAGAAAGGCTTAAGAACCAAACAGTACCCTTTTTCAGGTCTACACGGGTCGTGTAGCTCTTGTTCAAAAATTACCGAAGCGAGTTTGGGTCTCACACGGGTCGTGTGAGGCTACACGAGTCGTGTGGGTCTGTGCTTATTCAGGATGGCTTGCTGTAGGTCTCATACGGGTCGTGTGAGCCTACACGGGTCATGTCGCGCATCAGGGGTATTTTAAATACGAGTTTTCCTTCATTTGGGATAAAACCATTTCGAGCCAAACCCTCTCTAAACCCTAGAAATCGATTTCTAAGCCATCTAAGTCGAGATTTAAGCCTATTAATCACGAATTGAAGCTAGGGATTTGTACTTGGAGCTTGAAACGTAATCCTTCTTGAATTTGGTTTTGTTTCAACCGTTGAATACTTTGATTTGGAGTGATTCCATGTGGTCTCGATGACCCACCTGTGAATCGATGATGTTAGAGTTAAATTGTTAGATTAGCAAGTCTATAAGAGTTTAATTTTAGGCTTGAGCTAGTGATATGCTTATTGATTTTTGTCTATGAACATGAGTGGGTCAAAGTGGTGAAGAGCTATAACTAGAGTTTTATTGTTGTTTGATTTTGAATTCACTATGTGAAGTCAATTTCTGGATTTTGTTGATATAAATTATGAATGAGATCATATGTGACTTGAGTATTGAAATTTAGCTGTTATGTTACAGCTAAGCCGAGACAGGATCAGACACGAGGTTTTGAAGTTCCACGTACCGAGTCAACCTCAGGTGAGTAGTTATTGCTAAATAAATTTACAAATTATTGAGATATAATTGTAGATAAAAGGATATATCCTATTAGGTTGATTTGAGTAATGAATTAAAGAGTCGCAGTGTTTGGGATACACTGAAGATTGAGTTGTTCAATTGAGATTCATTGGAATGGAGAGATAGAATATATAATTAAATCATTCTCTAATTTCTCACTGAGCTTTCAAAGCTCATAATTTGTTTGCTATTGGTGTTTGTGTTAGATTCTGGTAATGCAGGTCGTGGAAAACACGTCACGGAGGGTTAGCTGGATAGATATGGACCTTGGACTTTGGACTTGTTCTAAATATTTTGAAAACTTTTTGGATACCTCGGTTTTGGTGAAAACAAATGTAAATACTTGTTGTATATAGTTGTGACTTAAGCTATTCTTTTGATAGAACTTTGTAGAACTTGTTACTCATCTTTTGGAATTACACCATAACCTTGTTTGTGTTTGATTAAGTTATTGGTGTATCCTAAGATTGAGAAACCGGGCGTTACACGACGCGATGGGCTTGGTGGTCGCGACGCGACGGCTGTCAGTCTAGTCGGTCGAGTGCGAGATGAGGTAAGAGCTTACGTCAGAGATCGCGTCGCGACCTAGGGTTAGATCGCGTCGCGACAGAGGTCCAGAGGCCTATAAATACGAGGCACAAGCCTCATTTTGAGGCAGAACACACACCAAACACATATATGATATAGGAGAGTGTTCTGGTAAGGAGTATACGTTGAGAGATGATGGTGAGAAGTAAGGAGCCAGCGGTAGCTAGCGTCGAGGTGCTTGGAGGTTATCAGAAGTCTAGAACGAGAACCGTGATAGGACTCCGGGAAAGCACCAAACTCAGGTGAGTAATCGCTACCGTATCTCCCTAGTAGTTTATACGTGTTAAACTATAGTAGAAGGGAATTGTTGAATAAAATGCAAAGTAGTACTGTTATGATTTATGTGTTAGTAGTTGTAAAGAAAGTAGGTATGCTACATACTCGTCTGACGAGTCTGGCCCATGAGAGGCTGTGTATTACAGGATGATGCTAAGCAATGTAATTAACTAGTAGTGTAGTGTCCATGCGGAGGGATGACATATGACATGGAAAAAGATAATGTGTAGATACTATGTGCCAGCTCCATATGTTGCACCAGTATTCGTCTAGTAAGTTAGAGGGGAAATGGATATCCCATAAAGCAAGCACAGGAAATCATGTAGACAGTTACCAAATGATGAATTTGGTAAAGAGCGATAGTGCCGAGAGAAACCCGGTGCGGAACCGGAGAATATTTTAAGATAGCAAGAACGAACGAGTTGTCACGGTATGTGCTACCGTAAGTTAGTAAGTAATAGCAAGTAGTAAGGAATGAGTTACCGTATGATAGTAGTAGATAACATAGTAGTAAAACACATCACAATTTGTGATACAGTAAATGAGTAACATCAGACAGTATGGTAACATTATAAGTTACCAAGTACTAGAAACAAAGTACAGACAGTACGGTAGCGTCATAAGCTACCAGATTGTAGAAGAAAGTGCAGAAAGACATAGCAAGAGTGTACGAGAGAAGTGAGTTCCGTCGGGTAATACGGTAGTTTCACAGTATGACGTACGAGAAAGGAAAGGATCGTATGACGATCAAGTGTAGTAAAATAAGTCTGTGAAACGAGTGTGGCTATTTAGGTCATACTGTGATTCGATTACTCACTAAGCTTTGTAGCTTACCCTTTTATTTTATGTGGTTTTTCAGGTTTAGGTAACGCTCGGCTTGTATCATGGGACGATCTCTGGTGATATTATCTTGTATAACCTCAGGCTTTGGAGGGCCGGGGCGTTACAAATGGTATCAGAGCCGAGATTTGAGTGAACTAAGTGTTAGTAGAAATGATTCCTAGACTCAAATCAGTAGGTATATGCAGATTACCTAATGATAGGTAAATATCACAAACATATTGTGATAAGGAGAGAGATGGGGAAAACATCAGGCTTTGGAGGGCCAGGGCGTTACAAATGGTATCAGAGCCGAGATTTGAGTGAACTAGGTGTTAGTAGAAAAGATTCCTAGACTCAAATCAGTAGGTATATGCAGATTACCTAATGATAGGTAAATAGCACAAACAAAAAGCCGTTAAAGGCTTATTTCTTACCCTAGTAAGACCTCAGACGGAGGTGACTGGAAATGACCGAAACCAACCTCCTATCACACATGTGGTTGGGGAAGGTCGGAGAGAACCAGTTGTTACACATGCTGAGACTGGAGGATCGAGTGAACCAAAAGGCTGTAATTATGAGACATTCCGCAAATGTAAACCGAACGATTTCTTCGGTACTGATGATCCCGTTGTTGCAAGAAATTGGCTAACCATATTGAGAAAGTTTTTTGTACGAGTAAGTGTGCGGAAAAATACAAAGTTGAGTATGCTACAAATTGTCTTCACAAAGATGCCCAATTCTGGTGGGAGAATATAAATCTGGATATAAAGAAAGGGTTGGAATCAGAACCGACGTGGGAGGAGTTTAAAACCAAATTTATGAAAGAATATTGCTCAAATACTGCAATGAAAAGTCTAGAGGAGATTACAGCAGGGAACACGGTCGGTGCAAGAGTATACGACAGAGTTCAATGAGAAAGCCAGATTTGCTGCTCATCAGGTAGACACGGAAGAAAGAAAGGTTGATAGGTATTTATGGGGACTGAGGACCCAGATACGAGAGTTCTTACAGAGTTCCAGCTTTACAACTTATCAGCAGATTCTCGAGGCAGCCAAATCTCGAGAAAAAGAACTACGGAGGCAAGATAATGAAAGGAAGGAGGACCAAGGAAGCGGAGGCCAGAAGAGGAAATGTGAAGGAAAAACCGAGGGTGGTTCTAAAAAACAGCCAGTTTCGAGTTATCAATATCGAGGTGATTCAAGAAAGACTGAGAGTAAGTGGTGCAAAAAGTGTCGTCGAAAACACGCTGGAAACTGTGATACGAGTACCCCGTCTCTTGTGTGTTATCAGTGCGGGAAGACAGGGCATATGGCTCGAGATTGCTTGGAGAAAAATCGTGTGTGTTTTAATTGCGGGGAGAGCGGTCACATTCGACCGGATTGTCCAAAACCAAGAACCGATTCCCGTCACGAGACTCCGAGGGCGGGACGAGGTGATAATCGAGGCGATAGATGAGATAGAGGTGGTGGGAACGTTAGAACTCGAGCTTTTCAGATGACCGTGGAGGAGGCTAGAGAGCGACCAGATGTGATTACAGGTATCTTTAGCCTAAATTCTCTTCGAGCTCGTATGGTGTTTGATACTGGTGCATCGGTTTCTTTTATATCTCTACCTTTTGCAACCCGAATTAATGTCCCGGTGTCTAAGGTGAGTGAGAGTCTGATAGTTGATATTGCTGACGGGAGAGATGTTATAGTGAATACTCAGTATACAAATTGTCGGCTTGAAATCAATGGGATTTTTTCCTTATTGATTTGAAGCCGATGACTACTCGTGCGTTTGATGTAATAGTTGGAATGGACTGGTTAGATAATAATAGGGCAAATATGGATTGTCACGGAAAGATTATTTCTGTGAGAACTTCGACAGGGTCTCAAATGTTAATATGAGGCGAACGCCGTTTTCAACATATTCCGGTAGTATCTTTCGCGAAAGCGCGAAGGTATACCGAAAGAGGTGCTCTTTTATTTATGGCACATGTTTCCCCAATTGGAACCAAACATCCTACTGTGAAAGATGTTGAGATAGTGAGAGATTTTGCTGATGTTTTTCCTGATGATCTTCCGGGCTTACCGCCAAATCGTCAATTGGAGTTTATTATTGATTTAGTTCCTGGAGCGAAACCGATAGCTCGAGCACCCTATCGGTTGGCGCCGTCCGAGATGGAAGAGTTAAAGAAACAACTACAAGAACTTTTAGATCACGGTTTTATTCGTCCGAGCTCGTCTCCGTGGGGTGCGCCGATATTGTTTGTTCGAAAGAAGGATGGTTCTATGCGTATGTGCATAGACTATCGCGAGTTAAACAAAATTACTGTGAAGAATCGTTATCCCCTACCGAGAATAGATGATTTGTTTGATCAGTTGGAAGGAGCGGTGTATTTTTCGAAGATTGATTTGAGATCGGGATATCACCAGTTAAGAGTAAGAGAATCTGACGTCCCGAAGACAGCATTTCGCACCAGATACGGTCATTATGAGTTTCTAGTAATGCCGTTCGGTTTGACGAATGCCCCGGCGGCTTTTATGGATTTGATGAATCGAGCTTGTCATCCATTCTTAGACAAGTTCGTAATAGTATTTATTGACGATATCTTGATTTATTCCAAGATCTGGGATGAGCACAAGCAACATTTACAGTTGATTTTAAATCTCCTTCGTAAAGAAAAGTTGTATGCAAAATTTTCAAAGTGCGAGTTTTGGATGCAAGAGATTCAGTTTCTTGGTCATGTGATAAACAGAGAAGGTGTTAAAGTGGATCCTGCCAAGATAGAAGCAGTGATGAGCTGGGCACCACCCAAAAATCCGACTGAGGTTCGGAGCTTTTTGGGACTAGCTGGCTATTATCGACGATTTATTGAGAAATTTTCGAGTATTGCATTGCCCTTAACAAAGCTGACCAAAAAGACAGAGAAGTTTATTTGGGCTGAAGCACAACAAGAAGCTTTTGAAAAACTGAGACGGGCGTTATGCGAAGCTCCGGTGTTAGCTTTGCCTCAAGGTGTGGAAGACTTTGTCCTTTTTACCGATGCTTCACAAATTGGTCTTGGATGTGTATTAATGCAAAGGGGGCGAGTAATTGCGTATTCGTCTCGACAGCTGAAGCCTCATGAGCAAACTTATCCAGTACATGATTTGGAGTTAGCCGCCATTATTTTTGCACTAAAAATTTGGCAACATTACCTTTATGGTGTGAAGTTCCAGATATATTCAGATCATAAGAGTTTAAAGTATTTGTTTGGTCCAAAAGAGTTGAATATGAGACAACGAAGATGGATGGATCTTTTGAATTATGAGTGTGAAATACTTTACCACCCTGGTAAAGCAAATGTAGTGGCAGATGCGTTAAGTCGGAAGGAACCACCTATTCGAGTCGTTTCAGCTCGAATGGGAGTGGTTAGTAAATTACCAGAAATGGTTCAACGTGCCAGAGGGAAGCCAATGATATGAAGAGTGAGAGAATGGTTGGCTATGTAGATAAACTAGTTGAAAATGCACAGGGAGTGAAGACTTTTCAAGGACGAGTGTGGGTCCCAAGACACGGAGACACGAGACAGCTGTTACTTGAAGATGCACATTGTACACGGTATTCAATCCATCCGGGTAGTACAAAGATGTATAGAAGTTTAAAGCCGTTTTATTGGTGGCCGGGAATGAAACGTGATGTTGGGAGATATGTGGAGAAGTGTCTGACTTGTTTACAAGTCAAGGCAAATCATCAGAGACCATACGGGTTAGTTCAACCACTACCTGTATCGATGAAAAAGTGGGATGAGATTTCTATGGATTTTATCACTAAATTACCCCGAACCCCACGAGGGTTTGATTCTATATGGGTAATTATTGATAGATTGACCAAATCAGCACAATTTATTCCCATACGAGAAGATTATCAAGCGTCCAAATTAGCAGAGATCTATGTTAAGGAGGTGATGAGACGACACGGAGTACCTACCTCTATAGTCTCCGATCGCGACAGTCGTTTTACTTCTCATTTTTGGCAAAGTTTTCAAAAACATTTGGGAACTAGAGCCTTAATGAGTACAACTTATCATCCGCAGACTGATGGTCAAACCGAGAGAACTATTCAGACGTTAGAAGATATGCTTAGAGCTTCGGTGATTGATTTTGGAGGTAGTTGGGATAATCATCTACCTTTAGCCGAATTTACATACAACAATTCATATCATTCTAGTATTCAAATGGCACCCTTTGAAGCGTTATATGGGTCAATGTGTAGAACACCATCATGTTGGACAGAAGCGGGAGAGAAGCCACTAGCGGGTCCTGAAATTATAACTGAAACTGAGACGAAGATAAAAAGTATACGTGAGCATATGAGAGTTGCTCAGCAGCGTCAAAAACAATATGCAGATAAACGAAGGAAACCGTTGGAGTTTCAAGTCGGAGATATGGTAATGTTAAAAGTGTCTCCCTGGAATGGAATTATTCGTTTTGGTAAACGTGGCAAACTAAGCCCACGGTTTATTGGACCTTTTCGTGTGATTCAACGAGTGGGAGCAGTAGCTTATAAACTTGAACTTCCTGATGAGCTACAGGGAATTCATAATGTGTTTCATATCTTGCATCTTCGTAAGACTTTATACGATGAGTCGACACGTGTTCCTTTGAAGGAAGTTCAATTAGATCGTAAACTTCAATATCAAGAGCAACCGGAGAAGATTCTAGACAAAAAGATCAAGAAGTTGCAAAATAAAGAGATTGTAATAGTTAAAGTACAATGGCGACATCATAGAGGAACATATGTCACTTGGGAAGCTGAAGAGGAGATGCGATCGAAGTATCCCTTCTTGTTTTCAAGAGATTCCGAGGACGGAATCTTTTGAAGGGGGTAAGAACTTGTAATACCATATTATTAATTTGTATAGATTTTTTTGTTAATCTTAGTGTAATTAAGATTAAATAGGTTGTTATATGAGTTAGGATGGTTAAAAACCCAATTGAGTAAAGTTTGGACTTGTAAAATGTCAATTTAGAGCTACACGGGTCGTGTATGACCACACGGGTCGTGTAGAAAGGCTTAAGAACCAAACAGTACCCTTTTTCAAGTCTACACAGGTCGTGTACCTTCACACGGGTCGGGTAGCTCTTGTTCAAAAATTACCGAAGTGAGTTTGGATCTCACACGGGTCGTGTGATGCTACACGGGTCGTGTGGGTCTGTGCTTATTCAGGATGGCTTGCTGTAGGTCTCACACGGGTCGTGTGAGCCTACACGGGTCGTGTCGTGCATCAGGGGTATTTTAAATACGAGTTTTCCTTCATTTGGGATAAAACCATTTCGAGCCAAACCCTCTCTAAACCCTAGAAATCGATTTCTAAGCCATCTAAGTCGATATTTAAGCCTATTAATCACGAATTGAAGCTAGGGATTTGTACTTGGAGCTTGAAAGGTAATCCTTCTTGAATTTGGTTTTGTTTCAACCGTTGAATACTTTGATTTGGAGTGATTCCATGTGGTCTCGATGACCCACCTGTGAATCAATGACGTTAGAGTTAAATTGTTAGATTAGCAAGTCTATAAGAGTTTAATTTTAGGCTTGAGCTAGTGATATGCTTATTGATTTTTGTTTATGAACTTGAGTGGGTCAAAGTGGTGAAGTAAAGAGCTATAACTAGAGTTTTATTGTTGTTTGATTTTGACTTCACTATGTGAAGTCAATTTCTGGATTTTGTTGATATAAATTATGAATGAGATCATATGAGACTTGAGTATTGAAATTTAGCTGTTATGTTACAGCTAAGCCGAGACAGGATCAGACACGAGGTTTTGAAGTTCCACGTACCGAGTCAACCTCAGGTGAGTAGTTATTGCTAAATAAATTTACATATTATTGAGATATAATTGTAGATAAAAGGATATATCCTATTAGGTTGATTTGAGTAATGAATTAAAGAGTAGCAGTGTTTGAGATAAACTGAAGATTGAGTTGTTCAATTGAGATTCATTGGAATGGAGAGATAGAATATATAATTAAATCATTCTCTAATTTCTCACTAAGCTTTCAAAGCTCATAATTTGTTTGCTATTGTTGTTTGTGTTAGGTTCTGGTAATGCAGGTCGTGGAAAACACGTCACGGAGGGTTAGCTGGATAGATATGGACCTTGGACTTTGGACTTGTTCTAAATATTTAGAAAACTTTTTGGATACCCCGGTTTTGGTGAAAACAAATGTAAATACTTGTTGTATATAGTTGTGACTTAAGCTATGCTTTTGATAGAACTTTGTAGAACTTGTTACTCATCTTTTGGAATTACACCATAACCTTTTTTGTGTTTGATTAAGTTATTGGTGTATCCTAAGATTGAGAAACCGGGAGTTACACGACGCGACGGGCTTGGTGGTCGCGACGCGACGGCTGTCAGTCTTGTCGGTCGAGTGCGTGATGAGGTAAGAGCTTACGTCAGAGATCGCGTCACGACCTAGGGTTAGATCGCGTCGTGACCTAGGGTTAGATCGCGTCGCGACGGAGGTCCAGAGGCCTATAAATACGAGGCACAAGCCTCATTTTGAGGCAGAACACACACCAAACACATATATGATATAGGAGAGCGTTCTGGTAAGGAGTATACGTTGAGAGATGATGGTGAGAAGTAAGGAGCCAGCGGTAGCTAGCGTCGAGGTGCTTGGAGGTTATCAGAAGTCTAGAACGAGAACCGTGCCAGGACTCCGGGAAAGCACCAAACTCAGGTGAGTAATCGCTACCGTATCTCCCTAGTAGTTTATACGTGTTAAACTATAGTAGAAGGGAATTGTTGAATAAAATGCAGAGTAGTACAGTTACGATTTATGTGTTAGTAGTTGTAAAGAAAGTAGGTATGCTACAGACTCGTCTGACGAGTCTGGCCCATGAGAAGCTGTGTATCACAGGATGATGCTAAGCAATGTAATTAACTAGTAGTGTAGTGTCCATGCGGAGGGATGACATATGACATGGAAAAAGATAATGTGTAGATACTATGTGCCAGCTCCATATGTTGCACCAGTATTGGTCTAGTAAGTTAGAGGGGATATGGATATCCCATAAAGCAAGCATAGGAAATCATGTAGACAGTTACCAAATGATGAATTTGGTAAAGAGCGATAGTGCCGAGAGAAACCCGGTGCGGAACCGGAGAATATTTTAAGATAGCAAGAACGAACGAGTTGTCACGGTATGTGCTACCATAAGTTAGTAAGTAACAGCAAGTAGTAAGGAATGAGTTACCGTATGATAGTAGTAGATAACATAGTAGTAAAACACATCACAATTTGTGATACAGTAAATGAGTAACATCAGACAGTATGGTAACATTATAAGTTACCAAGTAATAGAAGAAAAGTACAGACAGTACGGTAGCGTCATAAGCTACCAGATAGTAGAAGAAAGTGCAGAAAGACATAGTAAGAGTGTACGAGAGAAGTGAGTTCCGTCGGGTAATACGGTAGTTTCACAGTATGACGTACGAGAAAGGAAAGGATCGTATGACGATCAAGTGTAGTAAAATAAGTCTGTGAAACGAGTGTGGCTATTTAGGCCATACTGTGATTCGATTACTTACTAAGCTTTGTAGCTTACCCTTTTATTTTATGTGGTTTTGCAGGTTTAGGTAACGCTCGGCTTGTATCATGGGACGATCCCTGGTGATATTATCTTGTATAACCTCAGGCTTTGGAGGGCCGGGGCGTTACAAATGGTATCAGAGCCGAGATTTGAGTGAACTAGGTGTTAGTAGAAAAGATTCCTAGACTCAAATCAGTAGGTATATGCAGATTACCTAATGATAGGTAAATATCACAAACATATTGTGATAAGGAGAGAGATGGGGAAAACATCACAAATATATTGTGAAAAAAGATAGATAAAGATAAAGCAAACTATACATAGTAACTCGATATGAGTGTTAAAGAACTCCCTAGAAATTTAAGGAAAAAAAGGTAGTAAGAACAGAGATATGAAAGAAAAGAATAAATAAGATAGTTTGTTAAAAATATAAACAAGAAAGTAAGTGAGAAATAAGAACTACAAGAAAGTATTAAAACATGAGAATAGTACATAAGGTACCAAAGAAGATAAGAAGTATACTCACAAGAGTAATATAAGAAAGCTAAAAAAATAAAAATAAAAAGAAAACAGTTTTGAGAAAGTAAAAGTTTTACCAGAAAGCTATAAAGAAAAAAGTTGGCTTTTAGCCATAAGATATTTTTGAACGTATGATTTAAAAGTCAAAAAGGTAAGAAAGAATGTAAAAGTGTTAATAAAAGTAGCTCTACGTAAGAGCTAAAGATTTGTTTAAAAGAAGTTTATGAAAAGCTAAAATAGTAGCTCAACATACGAGCTAAAATGTTTTACGAGTTTGAACTATGTTTCAGAAAAGAGTTTTGAAAGATATGAGGTTTGAAAAGAGTTTTGAAAGCTATAAGATTTGAAAAGATATTGAAAGTCGCTTTATATAAAAGCGAGAGATGTTTTAGTTCAGCTAAGACCAATTTGAAACAAATGACAGTAGAAAAGAGAAGAGAAAGATGTCCGGACAGGCTTTCGCCATTTTAGGAAGCCTAGAAGACACTACTGGGATGGTACCTCCCTTCGCGAAGTAGTTGTCTAGCTTAGCATACCCTTGCACTTGGATCCGTTCCAAGTCACAAAAGGGGATACAGAGATAGCATAACCTAGCGGGTGGATCTGTTCTGTCCCGCGAGGGAAGTTAGTAGAATGAGTTTTATGAGTTTCAGTTGGTCTTATGCTAAGAGAAAGGAAAGAGTTAAAGAAAGAATTATTTTCAAAATGAGGGTTATTTTATAACCAAGAAAGATTAAGGGTCCTGTAATGACCAAAAGTTATGATAGAAATTTTTAACAAAAGAGTCGTTTTATGACCAAGAAGTGAAAAAGAGATTTTTTTTTCTAAAAAGAGTCATTTTTATGACTAGAGTATGTAAAAATTATTTTAAAGTACAATAGAGTCACTTTATGACTAGAAAGAGTAAAAAGACAATTTTTATTAATTAACGAAAGACCCAACTGTAACAAAATATAATGATATTTTTCAGTTGGAAAGTATGAAAGTATTTATGTGATAGTAAAAGTCACAATAGTAAGTATATGAGAAAGCAAATATATACGGGATTGGTGAGTTTTGGTATAAAAAAAGAAAGAATACAAGTATTTTATACCACGCGGTATATGAGTTAAGAGAACCAGTGAGCTAGAAAACCTAGTGTAACGTTAGAATCAGTATGTATAAGTAATTATGATAGTAAGGGCCCGTATTATCATAATCACAGGATATGTATTGATGCTGATGGAGTCACGAAGGAATCATGGTAATCTGGTAGAAAATACAACAAACATAAAACTATGTTGTGAAATGAGTAAAAGATATGGGAAACCTTATACCCAAAAGTATAAGTCAAGTAAGTATGAGTGACGGTAAGAGAAAACAAGTAATGATAAATGCAGTATGGTAAGGATACCTAAGTGTGTAGAAGAATATGTACACAGGTACATAAGAATTAGTTTGAGAAATTATTGAGATTTCGGGGACGAAATCCTGTAAGGGGGAAGGATTGTGACACCCGTGTCCCGGATGGGACTATAGATCAAAGTAAGAGCGTTTTAACCTTTAATGTGGCCAAATAACGATGTTAAGGTCATTATGAGATAAGAAAAATATAACGATCAAACCCTAGGAGTCAAAACGGAGCAAAAAGCAGAAAAACGAGACACTTTTTAGTGTCGGCGCCTCGCTTCGCGACGGGCTTGGTGGTCGCGACGCGGCGGCTGTCAGTCTTGTCGGTCGAGTGCGCGATGAGGTAAGAGCTTACGTCAGAGATCGCGTCGCGACCTAGGGTTAGATCGCGTTGCGACTGAGGTCCAGAGGCCTATAAATACGAGGCACAAGCCTCATTTTGAGGCAGAACACACACCAAACACATATATGATATAGGTGAGTGTTCTGGTAAGGAGTATACGTTGAGAGATGATGGTGAGAAGTAAGGAGCCAGCGGTAACTAGCGTCGAGGTGCTTGGAGGTTATCAGAAGTCTAGAACGAGAACCGTGTCAGGACTCCGGGAAAGCACCAAACTCAGGTGAGTAATCGCTACCGTATCTCCCTAGTAGTTTATACGTGTTAAACTATAGTAGAAGGGAATTGTTGAATAAAATGCAGAGTAGTACAGTTACGATTTATGTGTTAGTAGTTGTAAAGAAAGTAGGTATGCTACAGACTCGTCTGACGAGTCTGGCCCATGAGAAGCTGTGTATCACAGGATGATGCTAAGCAATGTAATTAACTAGTAGTGTAGTGTCCATGCGGAGGGATGACATATGACATGGAAAAAGATAATGTGTAGATACTATGTGCCAGCTCCATATGTTGCACCAGTATTGGTCTAGTAAGTTAGAGGGGATATGGATATCCCATAAAGCAAGCATAAGAAATCATGTAGACAGTTACCAAATGATGAATTTGGTAAAGAGCGATAGTGCCGAGAGAAACCCGGTGCGGAACCGGAGAATATTTTAAGATAGCAAGAACGAACGAATTGTCACGGTATGTGCTACCGTAAGTTAGTAAGTAATAGCAAGTAGTAAGGAATGAGTTACCGTATGATAGTAGTAGATAACATAGTAGTAAAACACATCACAATTTGTGATACAGTAAATGAGTAACATCAGACAGTATGGTAACATTATAAGTTACCAAGTAATAGAAAAAAAAGTACAGACAGTACGGTAGCGTCATAAGCTACCAGATAGTAGAAGAAAGTGCAGAAAGACATAGTAAGAGTGTACGAGAGAAGTGAGTTCCGTCGGGTAATACGGTAGTTTCACAGTATGACGTACGAGAAAGGAAAGGATCGTATGACGATCAAGTGTAGTAAAATAAGTCTGTGAAACGAGTGTGGCTATTCTGAAACCGTCATGCTTGGGTCCGAGTTCTGAAACAAACATACCTCTTCTCGGTATGTAATTGATTTTTAATGTTTGTAATTTTTTTTGGACTTTTAGTATGTAATTGCATAATTTGAAATAGTCCACTTGACACTTCCAAATTTCTGTAACAATTACTGTGAATAAGATTCATTGATGTTTATTTTATGATGTTTGCATAATCAGAAACAATCCTCTTCTCAGTTCTAGCTTTTTGGTGTTTATTTCTGCCAAATTATTTCAGCCTCAAGCAAGTGTAATAAGATTTCTGACTTGATTTGATAAGGTAATATGTTTGAAATATGTTTATAAGAATTGTTGTTAGCAAATTGTAATTGTATAATCAGGTTTTTGACTTAGTTTTTCTTATTGATTGTATATTGCAGCTTTCTTTAATATTACTCTTCCATGAATTGAACTTATAAAGTTTTCTAAAAGCATTTATTTGGAAGCGAAAAAAGAAAAAAGTGAAAAATTGTTGATGCTTCAATACAATTTTAAAAAGGATCTATGGATACGTTATTTGAAGCATTAATTTTATATTGCATGTTGATTTGATATTAGTCTTCCACAAATTTGTCCATTGTTTCACAAATGTTTATGTTGCATATAGAATCTTATTAACCAATCATGTTACGAATGCATTTGAAGAAAGAAGTTTTTCAAAGCTAAAGTTATTAAAGCATTACCTACGGCCAACAATTTCACAAGAAATGTTGAATGGTTTCTAAAAATGCTAGAATAAATGTTTTTATTTAAATTAGTATTTTTTTTTAAATGTTGTGGCTATATTTTGTTTTTGTTAATATTATTAAGAGTAAATTACACTAAAAGTCAATGTAGTTTGTCTAAGGTTGCAGTTTTGGTCCAAGTATTAGAAAATGAACGCGCCTAGTCCCTATGGTTGGCAAAATACACGTCGATGGTACCTTGTTCATATAAAAAGACCTTATTACTCTTTCTATTTTCTTTTTTCATTTTTTTATTTTTCTAATAATTAAAAATTAAAAAAAAAAAAACCACCCCACCCTACCCGAGCTCTCTCCGGATGCTTAAGATCCTACAAGCTAAACACGTCCTTTCCAAATCCTATCACAAATCTATTTTTAAACATATTAAACCCAAATAAAACATACAAATCTCAATCGTACACAATCCACCACTCATGATGACATTCTTCAAAAACATTCAACCGAGAAAATATGAAGATGATATCGACCAATATAAATAAACCCACTGCAAATCCAAACCAAATTCTATTTCAAAACATAAGAAACCAATATAGAACATACAAATTCAAATCAATTTCAAAACAAAAAAACAAACATACTAAACAGAAAAACACACAATCCAAATTTATTTGAAAAAAGTACAAATCTGGAACACCAACTGTTTGTTTCTTGGACTTTTGTCATATTCTTTGCAGGTTATTCTCCCAAGAAGTAGAGGAGCTCCCGATAAGATCAAGGCTGAACTCGTCAGACCTAGAGGTGGGGGTCGGCTAGGTTTCTACAGGTTATTCTACCAATCCAAAAGGACCAAAACCCTTGATGTGTTACCGTCGTCTCTTCCGCCACCGTCACTGCCTCTGGCTCCGTCGTCTCTTCTATGGCCGATTCAGAAGCTCGGCGGTCCCCAAAAATTTTAGGGAGATGGATTCAAGCTTGTCGATCTTGTATTGATCGATCCATACTTCTGGGGAGAAACGCTGATTGGTGGGGAGTCACATCTGATGGTGTTATGTTTGTGAACAAAAATAGAAACAGAGAGGTGTTGTTTATAGATACTGAACCAACGAACAGACTGTGGCAGGCGATGCATATCGATTCTGAATCCACTGGAAGATCGTCACCCCGACTGTGGCAGGCGACGATGGTGGTAACTAGGGTTCGTCTAGGGTTCTGGTTCGATTGGTTGGTTATGATAATGGATCTGTTCCACCAGATCATAGGTTGTTGCCGTCTTGTCAGCTCCACGGTACCCCATACGCACCGCCTCCTGTGGCCGTGTCTCCACTAATCCGAAATTCGGTGGTCTTTTTAACCCGGGAACTTCATATGTATCATATTGGGTGGTCCAACTCTCATGAAGTTGCTTTTGCTTTCGACGGTGACCACAGGTGGAGCTGCCGGAACCGGTGGCCGTCTTTGGGCATGAGGTCGATAACACCAATTGGAGAAGGGGTAATGACATAGAGGTAAAGGGATCAAGTTTAGGAAAATGGTATGGGGTAACCAGAGTGAGAGAGAGAGAGAGAGAGGGGTTGGGTATCGGTGGGTTGTGGGTGGTTTTTATTTCTTTCTTTTTTTAAAATTTTTAGAAAAATAAAAAGAAAATGAAACGGGTCATGAGGTCTTTTTACGAGGTCTTCTTATATGGATCAGGAACCACCGGCGTGTAGTTTAGGGATTAGGCACCTTCATTTTTTAATACTTGTGACTATTTTTGAATTTTTATTATACTTGACTTTTAGATTGTCTTTTTTTCTTCTCGTCTCCGGTCTAAAATATATTTGGACCGAACCTAACCAACCAGTGGCGGATCTGGTATGGTGCCTAAGGGGGCCTGTACCACTACTCAAAATTTGTGTAGAAGTAGCCCAATTCGTAGCTCAAACCTGACTTCCTTCTCACGTGTGAAATAGAACTCTCCGAAAAAATATTTCACGATTTCCTTCTCACGTGTGAATTACTTATGCATTGAAGTTGTTTACAAAGATGCGAGACGAAAGGGTTGAGGTTGGATGATCTTACGGGAAAGATAGGGGCGATCGAGGGTTGGACATGGCTAAAAGAACCGATAGAAGTTGTTCTCGACGATCCTCTGACCTTGGCTTTCTTCTAGCCTGCGATTTGCTTCACGAGTCAAGGAGTGGGCTAGGGTTGCATTGACGAAAAAAAAAGAGGATCAAGTAGGAGACGGGATGCAGTTGAGGTATCGATAATTTCCTTTACCTAAACCTTTATGCCAAATCCTTTTATTTCACATAATTCTTTTTATACTTATTTTAATCTTTTTCCAAAAATACCACTCATACATACCGTCCCTCCATCTTTTGCAAGCCAAAAAGTGACATTGACCCATACCCCTATGAAGGGCAATATGATCAACCAGGTTTCTGATTTCATTAATATTATTTTACTTCATTTACTTGTTTTCCTCCTTGATATACTCCAGCTCTCACAGATTTCAAATATTCTCATTCCTTGGTATAAATTAGGAAAACAAGAAAGAAGTTTGTTATGCGGCTCCTAACTATTTATGCTCTCATTTTTCGTAAATTCATATATGAACAAGTTGAACAAAATAAGAAAAGAAGAATATACTGTAAAGAACCATATGCAATGATGATGACTTAAAAATGAAGTTAAGTAAACAAATGAATTTTCTAATATTGGTAGGGGATTTCCTAAACTTCATTGCTATTGATGGTGGGTTGTTCAAAGAGGCTATAATTTAAATTTTCCTGTTAAAAATATACTTAGTGTAAATTCGTCGGTAATCCGTCGGTAATGGTTTTAGCTGCGGATTTGCCATAAAACAATGCCTATAAACCTTGTTAAAGCGTCCATAGAGTTGAATATCTGTTAATGTGTAACCATTGGAAATTTTGTGCTACCCCTGGATTCTATTCCTGGTTCCACACCTGTAAACAACATAAGTTTTTGTGAGTTTTTTCATGTTCTGAGTTGACTTTTCTGCATGCTTTGACAAGTTGCATTTTTCATGTTCTTGGCCATCATGTGTGTTTCTCTTCCGCCATGTATGAGGTTTTTGCGAACAATGATTTAGCAGGGGCGTATGTGGAGGTGCACCTGCACCAAATTTATTTTTTAATGTATGAAATTTTAATATCTAAATTAGTTTTGCCATTTTACACTTCCAACTTTAAAGCTTGCAACTTACAACTCTTATTTTTAGTCGTTGCTTTATGCATGAGGGGCCGAAGGTCTCAAGGCCCACATGGACCATATGCATATCGGTGCACTCTTTACTTGCCTCATTTTTTTTGTCAATGTGATCAAAGCGAAAGTACATAACGAGAAATCAGAATTCGAGAAACAAGAACGAGTAATGGAGATCATTCAATTTAGTCATCATATATTCAATATTAAGCCATAGGTGATATGTATGTATTTTTTATTTTTTTTTTTAAAATAATTTTTAGGCCTTCACTACTACAAAACACATCATAGGATCCAGTTAAATCATTTAAATAACCCGGTTTTCAACCGGGTTTTATGTCTGGCGAGTTCTATGCGAAAACTGAAATATAACCCGATTTTCAAACCGGGTCCTATTACTCTTAAAAGGACTCGGTTTTGATCAAAAAACCGGGACATATAAGGTTATTTTAAAACTCGGTTTTGATCAAAAAACCCGGGACATATAAGGATATTTTTAAAACTCGGTTTTGATCAAAAAACTGGGACATATAAGGATCTTTTTAAAAATCGGTTTTGATCAAAACACCGTGTCATATAAGGTTTTTCTAAGAACTTAGTTTTAATCTAAAAATCGAGACATATGAAGATTAAATTAATACAACTTACATCCAAAATTACACTATGTTACAATTGACAAAGTATAAAAGCATGCACAAACTAATAATTAAGATCACCAAAATACACATTCAATACAAAGAGTATGCATTGACGAAGAAGTTCTATTAACGTAGACAAGCTAAATAACCAACCACTAAAGTCATTGACAAAAACATGTCTAAGTTTCAAAAAAAAAAAAAACCACATTGATTTGGTCATTTCTTACCACATAATACATACATAATGATTATAAAAAAAAACAAACAAATTGCTATCGCATCGTAGATGGATTGTCCCATAATGAATTATGGTAGCTATCCTCCATCCTATATGAAAAACAAACATAAGAGATAATTAGTTTTTTCTAATATTTCAATACAATTAAAGATGATCAATTTAAAAAAAAAATCTTCCACATGAAATTACATCATAATGGTGTGTTGAGGCAATGCCAACCTTGTTACCAAAAGATAATGGGGGTGGATGCAAATAAGGAAGAACATCAACAAACAAATCATTAAACTAAAAGTAGTATCTTATAAATATTAATAACTAACCTTATATACATCTTTAAACAACCACACCATTCATACAATTATTCAGAATTTCTCTAGCCCACATACCAGCAGTCGCAACCAATGCCTTTTCCTCAAAGGGAGTTTTGTCATTCCAAAGGGTACCAAACTATATCAAATATAAAATTAATACCATCAATAACAAAACACATGGTTTCTTGCTACATACGAAATGAGTAATAATTTAAAAAGTACTTACGATACTCGGGGATCCATATTGCCTGGATTCACGAAATCAAACATCCACTTCATTACATATTGCCCACTCAGCTCACTCCCAGATACACCAACTTGGTTGCACTAAAATTGTAATAAAAAGTAAACATAAATCAGACAAAATGAGACTACATCATTTAATTGTTGGATAAGTAATAAGATAAATTACCTCGGCGAGCATCCATACAATTGGAGTTGTGTTTTTTTCATACCTTGAAAAAGCCCTACAAATAAACAATGAATATAGTTGTTTTCAAGCTTATAGAAAGTGTTATTCTCATGTCACTTTTATAAATGTCTTACATCTCCACATGTTTGAGCAAATATTAGGCGTCGACAGGATTTTGCACAGGCTTCATCAGAGAATCCAAAATGTACACGACGCGTTTTGAAGGGCAAATCACCAAGAGGGCCCAATGCATACTAGTAATGTTTAAAATTTTTAGTATAAATGATAAAAAAACAAATAAATATTAATAGAGATAGCAACTTATGGTACTTTTGTGACACCTTGTAAATAGTCTGTACAATATTCAATTATTTCCTCTGAAGCATACCCTTCAGTAATACTTCCCTCTGGTCGAAATCGATTCCTTACATACCCTTTTAATATGATCATATATCTCTCAAATGGATACATGTATCACAAGAATATCGAGCCACAATACTTTATTTTTTTTACAATATGACATATTAGATGAACCATGACATCAAAAAATGAAGGTGGAAAATACATCTCAAGCTGGCATATAGTGATGATAATATCACTTTGCCATGAATCCAACACCTCAAGGTTAATAACTTTTGAGTGAATCATGTTGAAAAACAAGCATATCTTTGTGATCGTGTGTCGGATACGATTTAGTAGTATTCCATGAATTGCAATGGAATCATATGTGTCATTAGAACATGACGATCGTGGGACTTCATACCAAGCAATTTTAGTTCATTCATCGACACTAACTTTTTAATTTTAGCCGAATACCTAGATGGAACCTTCACACCACGTAAACATTGACACAGTTTTGTTTTATCGACCTTCGACATGGTATAGCAAGCTACTGGCAGGTATGTGCGCTTTCCAGGATTCTCAACAGGAGCAAGTTCCGGTCGAATTCCCATTTTGACCATGTCTTTTCAAACACTAATCCCATCTTTCGACTTACCATTAATGTTTAATAATAAGCTCAATAATCTTTCACAAACATTTTTTTGCAATATGCATGCGATCAAGACAATGTCGAACGTGTAAGTGCTTCCAATATGGTAAATCCCAAAATATGGATCTCTTATTCCAAATATTCTTGGGTGGATTTGTATCTTTACCTTCACCTTCACCTTCACCATCTCCTTCTCCTTCTCCTTCACCTTCACCTTCACCTTCACCTTTACCTTTACCTTTACTTTTGTATTTTCCAAACGTAATGTTTATATTTTCAACTCGAGAAAATACAGTTTCTCCTTGGAAAGCTGGCCTTTCAATCATGTTCTTAGTTTTGCCATTAAACACCTTTTTTTCTTATAATAAGGGTGATTGCCTGGAAGAAATCTTCGATGATCCATGTATACATTTTTCTTACAATTTGTCAACCATAACGACTGTGTGTCGTCTTTACAAGAAGGGCATGCCTTTGCTCCTTTCGTACTATATCCTGATAAATTGCCATATGCCGGAAAATCACTTATGGTGCAATAAATCATGGCCCAAAGTTGGAAATTTTCCTCTGCTAATGCATCATAAACTTCCACGCTTGGACTCCATAACCTTTTCATGTCCTCGATTAATGGAGCTAAGTACACATCGATGTCATTTCTAGGTTGTTTTGGACCTTGAATTAGCAATGACATCATGATGTATCTTCTTTTCATGCATAACCATGGTGGGAGATTGTAGATGCAAAGAAGAACCGGCCACGTACTATGGCGACTCCTTAGGTTTCCAAATGGATTAATTCCATCAGAACTAAATCCGAACCGAATATTTCTAATCTCCTGACCAAATTCTTTAAAACGAGAATCTATATTTCTCCATTGAGGAGAATCTGCTACGTGCCTTATTTTTCCGTCTTTTTTACGCTCTTCGGCATGCCATCACATCAAATTGGCATCTTTTGCATTTGAAAATAATCGTTTTAATCTTGGAATAATAGACAAATACCATAATACTTTAGCAGGCAGGCCTTTCTTTCTAACATCACTGCTTTCTTCTGTATGATTTTTCTGCTTATACCGTGATGTACCACATGTAATACATTTATCTAGTTCTGCATACTGATTTCTGTATAGCATACAATCATTTGGACATGCATGTATCCTTTCGATTTCCATTCCCATTGGACACATTAGTTTTTTTTGCTTGGTATATTGAAACAGGTAACTCGTTATCTTTAGGAAGCATCTCATGAAAAATCTTTAAAAGACTTGTGAAACTTGTATCACTCTAACCGTTGTTTGCTTTTATGTTAAACAATTTCAACACAGCGGATAGTTTGGTAAATTTTGTACACCCGACATACAATGGTTTTTCCGATTCGTCAAATAATTGTTGAAAGTTTTCATAATCCTTTTCAGCAACATTATCCTCGCAATCATGTAACATTCCCGATAAGTTATCATAATTGTCATTGTATGAATCATCAAAATCATTATTGAACTCTAAAGCAACCGTGTTACGATCAACCACTATCTCACCATGTCCTGACCAACACGCATAATCTCTCATAAACCCACGAATTACTAAATGCTCTTCTATTATGGCAGAATCGGTGTATGCACGATAATTCTGGCAATCTATACAAGGACAACCTATGTGGTTTTCACCTTTGTTCAATTGATTTTCCTCTGCAACCTTAAGAAAACCACCCAAACATGTCAAATATTCATCGTCGTCTGAACGTTTGATTCTATATATCCAATAACTACGATCCATCTGCAATTTCATAAACTATATATTAATAACATGAATGTAGGACGAAAAATGCATCTAAATGCTTATACAATGTAAGCAAATACTAAATTAATATTGGAAAAATATGATTGAGTGCTTGAAAGTTAAAAAAAATACCCTTTTTCCACTAGTTAGACAAAATGAGCAATGTCTTTTTGTGATTCAATCGCATTCAACAAACGCTCCTCTAACATTCAAAAGAGTAACAGACAAAGTCATATAATTAATTCTCCATATTATCATTCATGGAAAAGAAAAACAGAGCAATATACCAAGTAATATAGTCCGCAAATATCTCATGTTTGGTATTTGTTGGATTGAGACAAATTTATATAATTGTATAGATATAATTGAGATGATCTCAATGATATATTATGATTTATACGGACTATCAAATAATATTTTTAAGAAATATCCAAAAACATTTTGTAAGAAATTAAAGATGTGAAATTTTATAAGATGCGATTTATATAGTTTTTAAAAATATATGAAATGGCTATCATACACATGGATCGTAGTATCTTAATCGTCAAACAATATGTTAGTTTGATATTTTTATCTACTAAACTTGTAAGAAATATTTACCTTTATTGAATGACCCACTTGATTAATACAATAAACTTTAAGAAAAACACATAAAAGTGCGTGAAACCAATACCGAGTGAAAATAAGTAACAGAACAAAAAAATTAACACTATTCATTGATTTTGTAAATTATATACATATATAATAAATCCTTAAAGGCTGTTTGTTTTTTCTGAAAAATACTTCTAAATTTTTTTTTCTGTGAGTACGCAGACGTGAACAAACGCTTTTAGTTAGCAGACCGTTTATTTTTTCGCAACCCGCAGACCTTAAAAAGTCTGTACGTCCTCTTTTGCTACAGTGATATACCTGCCACTTTTTACATCTTCTAAAAAATACGCTTTCCTTTCTTTCCTTTTGTGCCCTAAAAAAAGAACACGGTTGTATCCCTCCCTCTCGTTCCCGATCTCGCGACTACCTCCTTCGCATCTTCCCTCCGGCGAGCCGCCGCTGCTTCCTTCTCCGGCGTCGCTGCTGTCACCGGTCGCATAGTCGGTGTCTCCGCTGCTGCATTCTTCGGCTGCTGCTTCTTCCCGTGTAACGCCCCAATTTTCAATCAAAAAATTTCTTTTAAAATATAAGCAAAAACATAAATAATCTTATTAGCATGTTAAAGCGGTGTTCCTCAAAACTAATATCAGAGTATCTACGTCCCATAATTATAAAAATCTCTATTTACAAAATAACTGCAAAACATAAATATGCGATGCATCGCCGTCACACCGAGCTCACCCCTTTATCAACTGATGTACCTGAAAATGTTTTAAAATCAACGGGTAAGCTTAAAGCTTTGTGAGTTCCCCAAATACCATACATGCTACACACATCAACAAGTATTGAGACCCGATACAGTACTACCCTGTTGGTATCGGCACTATCCTGCCGCTATTTCAGGGACCCTGTACAATGCTACCCGGTTGGTATCGGCACAAAGCTACCCTGTTGGTATCGGCTCAAGGCTACCCTATTGGTATCGGTACTGACCTACTCCCCTCTATGATACAGTCATAATCATATGAACACATCAAATAACTTCAACATATTAATCCCACATACAAGCCGTCAACATATGCACATCATACAGTATGGCGAGGACACTCACCTGTCTCACAGTGAAATTAGAAATCGCTACAATTGATACTTAAGACTCCGATACACGATCAAAGGTTTGCAACCTAGATCCCGAAAGACGTGCCTCAGCCTTCAAAACCTTCAGAAATATGCCTCGAACACCCTCCAGGTCATGGGAAGCAATTAGGGTTTCTAAACCCCTTCAAAGGCGGAAATGAGCCTCAATTTATAGCCCTGGAGAAAGTTAGCGCAGCTAACTTCCAAGGTTAGCGTCGCTAACCTTGGTCCTCCGCAAGACCTGGCTTGGTCAACCCAAAAGAATCGCACAACGAAGATTTTCCTCAACTGAATGTTAGAGCCGCTAACATAAAAGTTAGCGCCGCTAACATTGGCTTTTCAGCCTATTGTCACTTTTTACCCCCTTTTTCAAACTTTTGCCACTTTTCACCCGTTTGCCCAAAAGTTAAAGGTGCTAGGGTCCGATGAGGCTCTAAGTTAGACCTAGAAAGAACTCCTTGCTCAATTTCTTATCTCCTTCTGGGAACGGGTCTTACAATTCTCCCCCACTTGTTTGGATTTCGTCCCCGAAATCCGTGTTGGCAACCCGATCAGGGTAATGCCTCAGTATTTCTTCTTCCAGCTTTCATGTTCCTTCTAACTCTATCGTGTCGCCTAAGACCCTATCCTATGTCAATATATTTATTCCTCAAGACCTTAGTCTTGACATCTAGCATCACTAATGTTTGCTCGCAATATCACCGACGTTCGCCTCGCAATATCTCTCCCAATCGCACGCTAGAAAATGCGTCGCGTTGCACAGCCTCAACTAAGAAATCTAGAACTTGCTATGAGTTTGACTAAACCCTAGATTCCCTTTTCTACACAAATAATGACCCGGTATACCCAAGGTCCAACTTGCCCCTAAAATGATACCTTAACGACAAAACTCCGATCTGTATACTCAGGTCCTAACGCTGCCTATCTTCATGATTCTTCTTCCGGCTCAAAACAGTCTGTAATCTCTTCCTGAATACATAAAAGTCCTGACACCTTCTCCCGCATGAATTCTTGCATAAGGCACCATCGCTTGCGTGCTAACCATTGACATAAAAGAATTCCACTAACGTTGCATAGAAAACCGCAGTTCCCACCGATCTAAGAACGTAATCCCGAAGAAACTCCTTCAAACGTCTATATTGATCTCTCAACTCGGCCATCCGTCTGAGGTTGATATACAACACTGAAACAAAGTTGAGTGTCGAAAACTTTGCGAAACCTTATCCTAAACTCCTAGGTGAACTGAACCTCCTTATATGATATCACCCAATCAGAATACCATATCGGGGTACCTCCTCCCGAGCCTTAACATCATCTTCCTTTCGCAGACAATGTCACTATAATAGACCTAGAGTGAACACTCATGCTCTAACAGTCTAAAACATCCCAGATGGTAACACCATGCTGAGAGTTTCCCTAGTACTTGCACGATAAATCCATAGAGACATGTTTCCAAATTCCTCCTCAAAAATCTTCGGAGACCCAATTGGTATAAGCCTGTTGGTGATTGGCCTTGACCTTCCCATCGGTCGAACATCTCTCCACATATTCAGACACATTTTCTTTCCCTTCCAAATCACCAATCATCCTCTCAATTATCATACACATCCATTGAAAGGTTTTCTGCAAATCTATGAACTAAAACCCTAAGTTCACATGCAACCTAGATTGGATCTATGTTTTCTTACTTTGAACATGTAACAAATTCCTAAAGGCAAAACAAAAATTAACTAAAAGAATAAAATAGAAAAACTAACCTTTAGTTGTTTCTTGCAAGCTAAGCAGCACAAGTGTCCTGCCTCAAATGAGATCACACCTAGGGAGCCAGAGGATAGTGGACGAAAATTCTAGAGAGAGGAGGAGTCAAGAATGGCCCAGAATAGGGTTCCCCAGGACCCCTATTTATAGTTTTCCAAATGGTTGCAGATAAGCCTTTAGAGATAAACCTTTTTGAATTCAAATAAGATAAACCTTTATCTTATAATTCAAAACCTTGTTTATCCTAATATTATTTTCGAAAATCATGGATTATCTTATCCATATTTTCGCCAACCACCAGCTGCCAAAATTGTCACTTACTCAACTATTGAATAATTACAATTCAGCCCCTGCACCTTTAATTAATCAAATTAATCACCAAATTAAATCCAATTAATTCCAGATTAATTTCTAATTAATTACTATAGTTTCTAATTAATATATTATGACTTTAATATATTAATAAACTATATATTTAATTCCTGTTGATTTATTAATCCCATAATAAATCAACCTTTCTCTCTACCGAACTTTCTACCAAACCTCCAGCTATGAGGGCAACCCAAATGGACTTTGCTACTATTAATTAGGTAAATTACAAATTATTAGTCATGGCTTAGACACCTAATCCAACAGTCTCCCACTTGGATAAGTCTATGACTATAATTACCAATTTAACCTCTAATTAATCAGCAAACTGTAGCTTCCTAGAAACTGTGCCAAATTCTGACCTAGTCAGTTCTGTCCATAGATAAGTGATCAAATGATCCTCCGTCCAACAAGATATTTTCAGACATGAGACATGGATTGAGATCAATCTCTGTCTGATACACTGTTTCCCGATTTCCGATTTTGCTTATGACTTTTAGACTTCTAATTGAACGAATCAATTTAGTCCTGGCTGGCCAGCACTTCAGTCAACTTCAAAATCATCGAGTGGCCAACAGATATCTGTTTCCCGTCAGGGTCATGGGACGAATAAGCTTCGACTCATATGTTATATCTTTTACCCGACAATTCACTCACAACAGCACGTTTTATAACACCGAGTTACCGATGCGTTTTCGTACTATCAATGAGCAACCGCCTTGCAAATTATAACTCATATATTTCCACTTCAAGACCATAAGATATTATCGTCTCAACATTGCTCGTGATGTAATCCATGAAGCAATCTATTGAGCATGGGTTTATCCAATACTCAAATCTCCATTTCCAAGTACTCATGAACGTTGCAGCAATCTTATTGCTATGTCTAACTCCTTAGACAATCTACAAACCAATTCATGACAGTCTTTCTTCATACTTACTCCCTAAGAGTATGAGCGACTGTGGATATTTGAGTAATCCAATTACTCAGGAAGTAAACATGCAAAAGCGAAACATGAAATCTGACTGGCAGCTACTCCTGCTTATTACCAAGTCTCCACAAGGTAATCACCAAGTCAGATTTACCATAACTATTATCAGTTTCTTATTTTTCTTTTAAACTTTTAATTCAAACCCTTTTATATTTTGTCTATTATGACCTTTTCACACTTTCTATGTATCCAAGTGTCTAACACTTATACACTTTATTTGCAGATAATCCAATCGGATACTCTTCCGATGATATCTCAATTTGTCATTTCGTCTTTCTCTATCACAACTCCATTCTGGTGATGTGTACTGTGACTACCCATAGTTCTCGGGATCTATAGTCTACATGACTACACCCTAATACTATTTTGAGGTATCATGATGTGTCGGTGAACCACACGCGCTCCATCAGAAAACAACGAAACTCTTCAACCATGAAGTGCTATAACACCACGTCCTGATGTAACCAATTACTGATTCGAAACTCCTTTCAAATCGTTCACCCTAATCATTTCCCAATGTTTTTTTTTTCACGTCTGTTCAAAAAATTCATTCAGTATTCTCAGCCAGACAATATCCTGAATCTAACTTACAATGCTCTAAGCATTAAGTCATCAGGATATGTTAATAACACTTCTGATTTGTCTAAGAGGCTCAAGGAACCTGATGTAATCTCATTCCAAGCCCTTTCGGAATCCTGAGATTACCAATAATCCTTGTGTCATGATTTCCGGAAACCATTTCCTTTCGGGGACTCCTTTTTTTATGCATCTTGAATCCCATCAAGATCATATTCTCAACGGCTAAGTCAATACTGTCAGTCTCATCTATCTGATAGATGTCTATGAACTACGTAAATTTGCTGCACCTTCTTTGTTTCTTTCATGCCAATTCATTACACCTTGCAATGACAGGAAACTCCTTTCCTTGGGTTATGCATCTTGAATCTCATCAAGATCACATTGGCAGAATTTTGATCTATCTAATAGATGCTCACAACCATTTGAGTATGTTGTATCTCTTAAAGTGTTTCATAGTGAACCGTTTCTTAACACCAAGTCATTATACTTTGTAATGATAAGAGACGTTTCCTAGAACTAGTATGTAACCCACATACAATGATAGCAGATCCTCCCACTGGCTTTGACACCGTTATATGACTCTTTCGGACTATTCACAAAATCCAGAACTTATGGCACATTTTGCGAAACCGAAATCCAAACCTTTCCGACATATTAAAGGAAATCTTTCAGGCTATTCACAAAATCCAAACCTTTTGGCCTATTTTGAGAATCCGAATACCCTTTCTTGCGAGATGCCCATGGGACGAATCCCGGGGCCATGTACCTTTTGTAATGGCATGCTCTATGTGAGTCCCTATTAGTGTGCCGGTAAACCACACACGCTCCACTAACGACTCACACTATGCCATGCAGAATCCTCTTGAATCTCATCTTCTATTGAGAGCGCTCTTCTCGGAATCAATTGCTTGATTCCAAGTGATCACTCAATCAACCAGATGTTCTGTAAGTACATTTCTATATTTCCTTCTTTTGATGATTCAATTACTCCCACTGGTTCCTAGACCAGTTGAAAAAATCAAACAAACTGTCACATAGACTGTGTCTCGCGCTGAGGTTCTCTTATTTGGCAGCAACCGGGCTCACCAATGCTTCCAGTAGTCGGATTACTTATCCGTATCATCTTTAGTGTTTTACCACTACTCGGTATGTCACCCATATCATAACTCCTTATGACGGTGACTACTGGTCAAGCGAAGAGAGGGTATGTCAGGTTTAACAGGAATCCAATTCCTGGTCAAGGCTCAGTGGTGACTAAAAGGTTCTTTCACTTGGCTAATCCCTGAACTCCTTCAGGATTATTCTTACTCCCACTGTTTCCTTAGAACATGAGCTCTTTCTAAAAAAAAGCTCTTCTTTCAAAGGATAACCGGGATGGCCAATGAAACGACATCGCTGATTAGTTTCAGGCTTGTCAAGAGATTCGGATGAATGCTACATGACCCTGGACTTTCTATGTACTAGTGGGATGATCCCAGCTTAACATTTCAGATAGCGTCGAGATAACCTACTTAGTCTAAGATATGGTGGGAATATGGTTTTTACGTTCTGACTGTTGAATATTTAATGGAAATACTAATCGGAAATGTATCTTATACATCGAGGATCAAAACTATTTCGATCAATGCTCCATCATCTTCCCTAAGACACATTATAACCATTAGTGTTCTTGGAAGAGGATAAACTGTGAAACATTTTCTCAGTCTATGTAGTCATTCAGGTTCTGTTGATCTTATACTTCCTTTGAAATCCTTGAACACTTCAAGGTTCCAATCAATCACTTATTCCGATAAGCGACACCATATTTGTCAAACTATTTGGCAAATATTTTGAAGCATAACTAATCGTGTTCTGTTCGAAGATTCGAGCAATACACAGTAACTTATGTGTCTGTCGCTCAAAATCTTAATACCTTTACATCTCCATGTAAATTTATGGCTTTGTTAATATTGTTCAAGACATGCAATCATCACCTGACTCCAAGTCAACTGATTCCAAAATCCTATCCATTGGATCTTTGGGTGATTCCTTTCTTGCCACAATTAATTTTATTAAGAACTTAATTCATCATGTGACTCTAAGTCAAATGATTCCAAAGTCCTGTCCAACTGGACCTTTGGTTGGAGTGATTCTTATAAAATTGACTTTAACAATCATAAAGAACACAATTTATAAATCCAATCCCATTGGATGTATCAACATTCAAGTTATTACCATTTATGCCATTAACACATTCACATAACATTTCGAGGATATTTAAAACAATCATGTTAAAAAATTTTGTTAAACCAGAATTATCCTCAGGACAATGTACTATGCGAATCCATGTCATGTGTGTCAATAAACTAATAACAAGAATAAATATCTAGCCTAACTCCAAAAACTGCACGAGCTCCAGATCCAATCTGAATATGCTCTTGTGCGACAACATCCGCATCCTACAGAGTCCGTGCATACAGTGCAAATGTGAGAAAAACACATCCTGTATCAAGGAAATGAGGATCAGGTATTATGAGTTTTAAGATATTACTGAGTTTGCCAAACGGTTTGGCTTTGGAGCATTGTTCCAATCTTTCTGTGACTGTGTCCCACCTTATGGATTCCCAGTTTGAAACATCGAACAATCGGTCCAGACGATCCGGATCATTTTTTGATGCACCTTAATACTGGACTCAATCCTAAAGCAGCTGAATCAATGGAACTATGCTTCTCCATGAACGACTCATACAGCGTCGACATTGAATGCATTTCCACGATTGTCTTATCCGATTATCCTTTCTGTTCATCTGGATGAACAGATCAGCGAGTCGAGCTAATGCTTAACTCCTGATCGCAAAGGGAAACCAGTTTTATACTGTTCGCCTATGTATCCCTTAAACTTGGGAACATGCAAACTAGTGCTACTTCCTTCATGCTTGAAACTTCAAGCTCTTTGAAGATCCTAGTTTGTTCCCTTTTTCAACCAGTTCTCGGAACCTTTCCTCAACTAGCTGTACCAACTTATCTGACCCCAGGAATTCTAAATCCCTGCGGAACTCGGGGTCAATGATCAATAGCATAGGGTAACGAACTTCCTTGGACTCAATGGTCAAGAGTCATGCTCATCACAAGCTGCTGTGTGATGTCATGTTTGGGAGCGGACACTCAGTCGGATATGGTTCCCCAGCAAAACTAAGAACTATTCTCTAATTGCAAAACCATATCACACAGTCAAGGCCAGTCAGCCTTACCATATTTAACAGGTGCTTTCTGAAGCTCTCAGAAAAGGGTGAAGGAGGGGAAGGAGGAGAATGACATTTTCTTCAGACATATACTCCCTCCGTCCCAAAATGATAGTCCATAGACAAAAAACACACAGATTAAGAAAACATTAAATGCATCTTACTTTTTCCTAGAAAATGACTGTTTTACCCTTTCTTTGCATTTAATGTCGGCACTAGATGTGTTGGCTGTTAGGGGTATTTTGGTAAAGATGCAATTTATATTTAGAAGTGGACTAATATTTTGGGACAAACTAAAAAGGAAACATGGACTATCATTTTGGGACGGAGGGAGTATAAAATTTGAATTTATTAGTTTAATTAATCCTTTTTAAATAATTACCCAATTTATTATTTAACAAGGCTAGGACCCAAAATACCCCAACTATGCTATGAAGAGGGATGCCGTAATCACAACACAGTGGTCATTAAGGTAGATAACATTTATCAATTTCAGTCTTATGAAATTCCTAGATCTGTGAGACTCATTGAACTGTTCAATGGCATGTTTAATCTCGGATATGCCCCACCGTTTGTGACTGGGATGCCGAGGATCACAAACCGGGTGTGAATAACAATGCAAATTAGCTTGGTACTCTCGGGGTCCATTATCATCTCAAATTGATGTGCCGGTTAACCACACACGCTCCATCAACAATGATAACACCCGAGAAACCCATTCCCACTCTTTATGAACCCCCATTGGTGTGTCGGTAACCCACACACGCTCCACCAACGTTTCATAAAGTGCAATGTGCAACTTCATGGATTAGCATCAAATTCACATTTTTCCTAAACTAACTAGATTTGGATTTTTGTAAGTGGTTCCAGTACTTTGATCATTATACTTTTAATGATTAAGCGGTCCTATCAAAACTGTTCGGCTAACGACCCTCCACTGATCAGGCGAGCGGTGGGCGAGAGTGTTCACCCATTAGACTGCCATTTTATAGGCAGCCTCCTTATACCCACTTTATAGATCAGCTTCGTGAATGAGGCCTACTATTGAATTGACTGACCAATTTTATCTTATACATATAGTATTAACTTTTAATAACATATATAAGATATATTTTAAAACCCTTTAAAATATTCCAGGTTTATCTTTTAATTTTACCAATTTAACTATTAAATTTAAAATTAAATTAAACCTTTAAAAAACGATTTAATTATCCTTTAATTAACAATTAATTGAAATAATTAAATCTTAATATTTTAAACATTTAAAATATTTTTTCCGGATTTATCTTTAATTTTCGCAAATTTAAAAATTAATTAAATCCTTTGAATTATCTTTTAATCAATTAATTAAATTAATTCAAATGTAGATAGGTATTACCAAATTAATCAAATTAATTTTAAACCTATCTTAAACCCTTAAATTTTGAAATCAAACAATTTGGGTTTAAGGTTATCCATTTAATTAAACAATTAAAGTTACCAAAAATAGAAAACCTCCTAAAACCCTAATAGGCTTTTTCGAAAATACTAAAGGGGGGGGGGGATTAGGGTTTCCAAAACCCTAATCCTAGAAATCGATCCAAGCAATAATTAGGGTTTATAAGCTTTAAACCCTAATTTTAGGAAAACTATTACAGCAATTCAACAAGAAAACAACCAAAAGCTCTGATACCACTGAAAGGTTTTCTGCAAATCTATGAACTAAAACCCTAAGTTCACATGCAACCTAGATTGGATCTATGTTTTCTTACTTTGAACATGTAACAAATTCCTAAAGGCAAAACAAAAATTAACTAAAAGAATAAAATAGAAAAACTAACCTTTAGTTGTTTCTTGCAAGCTAAGCAGCACAAGTGTCCTGTCTCAAATGAGATTACACCCAGGGAGCCAGAGGATAGTGGACGAAAATTCTAGAGAGAGGAGGAGTCAAGAATGGCCCAGAATAGGGTTCCCCAGGACCCCTATTTATAGTTTTCCAAATGGTTGCAGATAAGCCTTTAGAGATAAACCTTTTTGAATTCAAATAAGATAAACCTTTATATTATAATTCAAAACCTTGTTTATCCTAATATTATTTTCGAAAATCATGGATTATCTTATCCATATTTTCACCAACCACCAGCTGCCAAAATTGTCACTTACTCAACTATTGAATAATTACAATTCAGCCCCTGCACCTTTAATTAATCAAATTAATCACCAAATTAAATCCAATTAATTCCAGATTAATTTCTAATTAATTACTATAGTTTCTAATTAATATATTATGACTTTAATATATTAATAAACTATATATTTAATTCCTGTTGATTTATTAATCCCATAATAAATCAACCTTTCTCTCTACCGAACTTTCTACCAAACCTCCAGCTATGAGGGCAACCCAAATGGACTTTGCTACTATTAATTACGTAAATTACAAATTATTAGTCATGGCTTAGACACCTAATCCAACATCCATGTCACCCAAAGTAAATGAAAAACAAAGCTTGACACGAATGCATCGCTCATTATCGCTCAAAGAGCCCCGCCCATCTTTGACATCCAAACCGACCATAATGAGTTAGCCAACCTCTACTAACCCTACCCCACTACCTTCATTTACTCGAACTATCTCACTTTAAAGCGTTCCTTTTCACAGTTTCCCATCTAATCCCTCGAATAAAATCTGATCCGCCTGGCCTTGAGGTCGCCCTGATCCGCTCTTGGATTTCATTCCTCCAGCTAAGCAGCCTTCAGCGAAACTAATGTCGTCTTCACCTCAAATTAATCTGGCACCTATAAATATGGAGAAGTCCAAAATCATCTCCCATCCCACCGGACAACCTAAGGGTACTAAACCTCAGCACCCGCATAACCATTATCTCTTCTAGTGTGAAAATCATCTGCCCTAAAAACCAGTCTGACAAATCAGCCCGCTGTAACCGTATCTCATACTCGTGGGAACACGGCACAATATCGCTACGATAAAGGACCTGACACTCCCGACCAGCACGAAGTACTCACCGGAACACAGCATAGTACCACCTCAACAGAGCATAGTACACTCCATCCAGTCAACACCCTTATCTCTCACCGGGCACGATGCGGCACAACTGTGAACAAGGCACAGTACCGCGGTACCCATGCGAGGTACCAATCCTTCAAGTCGTCAAAAACTCCCTCGGTCACCATACCAATAAGTCCTATTCATTCCTAACCAACGCTTTTCCTCAACCCTACAAACCCTTATATTTCTGACTAACATAACCCTTGCCATGTCTTGATCTCGCCGCTGCTTAATATGTTGCTTCCCTGATGATCCTTCCTGTTTGCTACCCAATCTCACTAAATGATTCCCCAATACCTCGTTTCGACCCCTTCCTAACTTCCGCCCAGCCTTTCCTGCCTTGGAAGGCTTCTCGCCTCGCGATCCTTCCTTCCTTTGAAATTATTGACTAGTGCTCCTGAGACGTGCTGTCATATATGATAGACTCCTTATTTCGAAGACTCCTGACCCACATGTATTACTCTTGTTGAAGCCTGAAGTAGATTCCCGGTCTCTGATTAATTCCTCTGTGCAAATCTTCCTGAGTGTCAACCATTGCAAGCAGAAACTTGTGTCTCTAGTTGCCATAGCTTTCACATTCTTGTGATCGAACCAACAGGTTGCGTCGTCTCCTCAGTCTGGAATCTCACCTTCCATGTTCTACCCTTTATATACCAAAACTCGAATCTCTCGCTCCCCACTGCTGCCAAGGTCTTGAATCGAAACAAAAAGACAGTCGTCCAACGTTCTCCACGCCTTAACGGGAATAGCCAGAACTCCTGAGGAGGTGACCATGCTTCCCTAGGGTGGCCAAGATCCTTTCCTCTTTGTAGTGTATACAAACTTCCAATCGCATCCTCGAGGTCGTAAAATTCCTTCACTCCAAGCCATTCCCAACACCTTTACCCTAAGGTGAAAGCTACTAGATGCACCAATAATCACTTACCAGCTCCAGTATGAGATGTCACTCCCATCTTCCTCCTAAAAGCTACCACAACTTTTCCTCTCCTCAAGGCCTTCGTCTCTGCCTATCGGGCTCCCTGCTTCGCCACGTCGTGGATATTCATCCTGACATGCCTAGGTCATCGTGCGGTCAAAAATTGTAAAATACCTCACTCTCACTAGTACAGTGGTGGTCAAGGTCGATCCACAGGAGTTACGTGGTCAAGGTAGGAAACAGATTACCAATTGTAGTGTCACTCTACAACAAGAGGATCTAGTTTCTAACTTTTACCTAAAACAATCCCGAAATCATAAACATCTAACAATTCCAAATCAAGCATCAACTAAACTAAAACCAATACTTAACCTAATTACTTACTGAAATCAGAAATGCAATGCAGAATCAGAAGCAACAAAGGTTAAATCAAAACATCCAACACATTCAAAATTCATCCAAAAGCATAAAACCATAAAAAGAGCAATTAACAATAACCGAATGATTAACTATTAAAAACTCAGATCCACACTTGTTCAAAACAGAAAACATAAACTTTCAGAAACTAAAAACTATTGCCAATGGTTCTCACACCCAATAACACTAGCCAAAGTTACCAAAAACTACTAAACTACTTGGAAATTAAAAGAGAAAAACATAAATATCAATTATGGTTGACTGAAAACTGAAACTTGGAGTCAAAGAAGCCTTGGGGATCGTTCCTATGCCAGGTCTTTGCTGCTGATTTCGACCTAGAACCCTCTATTTATAGTTTTGGAAAATAAGAGTGTAACACCACGTTATTTCTGGTAAGTAATTTTATTTTAATCGTAATGTGATTTTAATAAGAAATAATGTTATAGGTGTTTGGATGGTTATAATACCTTTAAGATAGAGTTTTCGTGCGAAAAACGCTAAAAACAGGTAACCCGGGTCGTGTTGGCCAACCCGGATCGGGTTTCAGTTACGAAAAATCGGAAATTCAGCAACAACGTCAACCAGGATCGGGTTTTGCAACCATGGTCGTGTTGCATAGGAACCAGGACCGGGTTTTGCAACCAGGGTCGGGTTACGCGCAGATCAGCATTTTTAAATACGCGATTTTCAGCCATTTTGTGCATTTTTCTCGAATGAAAAGTGCTGAAAACCCTAGAAAATAATTCCCAAACACTTTAGAACCAAATCGGAAGGCTAGAACTCAATGGATTGAAGTAATCTTCGATATTTCACTTCTTGAAGGTAAGGTTTACAGTTTTAGCTCTTTTGAACGGTTGATTTGGATTGGGTTTGAGTGGTTTTGAAGAACCACCTGTGATTATTTGAAATTGAGTGTATAGCACATGTTTGGATGTTCTAAAACATTCATGATCTTGAGTATTAACCGAAGAGAGCAAGCTTTAAGCTTTGATGGTGAAAAAAATAGGATATTCACCTCTATTTGATATGTATATGGTTGTGTAGGTGCAGGGAATTGTTGAAGAAGAGTTTGTATTTACTATTGATGCTAGCTAGAACTTCAAACCAGGTGAGTAATCTCACTTATAACAGATGTAATATATACTGTTTGAACTCTTATAACATGTAGCAGTTCCTGAGTTCAGTTTTTGGTAGCTTGGAAGTGAGTAATCTTAACTATATCTAGTATGATATATGATGATTGCTATGGCACTACTTGAAGTAGTTGAAAACGAGACAAGGGTAGAATACCCAAATGATATTTAATCTTGAAACTAAATGGTGCGGTCTTAGCACCATGATTTTGGGTTATTGATCCTAAATTGGTGCGGCCTTTGAGCTATGATATAAACGATGAAATTATTGGTGCGGCCTTAGGGCTATGATTTGAATTAACTAAAATGTTCTGGTGCGGCCTATATGACTATGATATTGGATGCTATATCCAACTGGTGCGGCCTATATGGCTATGATATTGGATGTTAAATCCAACTGGTGCGGCCTAAATGGCTATGATATTGCTATATGGAAATGGTGCGGCCTTATGGCTATGATATTGGATGCATATACAACTGGTGTGGCCTATTGGGCTATGAAATAAATGTTGAAACTGTTTGGTGCGGCTTATACGGCCATGAAATACGGTGCAGTCAATTGTGACTAAGAAATATGGGACAAAAATGGTAACTGAGAATTTATATGTTTATTTTCTCTTGTACACATGCGGCTTTATGTGGCTAACAGATTTGATTTGATCAATATGCAAATAACAGGTTAGATATGATAAAATGTCAAATAACTGATATGATTTGATAATCATATGATATTACAGTTCAGCCTGTAAGGCTATGAAGTAGGATGTGAAATCCTAAGATATATATGGTCAGCCAGTTAGACTAGGAGTTTGGATCCGATATCCAAATATATATACGGTTAGCCGTAAGAGGCTATAAAATGGAACTTGATATGAGACGGATGAGTAGATAGAGTCCGTGACTAAAGAAGTGGGACTTTTAGATGCTGCAGTAGCAGCCCGGCTTCAAAGGAGATTATGGTATTTTATACTCTCCTTGATACACTTGTACCCGTTTTTAATAAAAATATACCCCTTTTGTTATGGTTTTACGTATTGAAACCTTGGTTGTAAATGAAAATTTTTCAGGGGTGTTTTTGTTTTAAAAGCCGGGTGTTACAAGTTGGTATTAGAGCCGTGGTTTAAGTAAACTAGGTGTCTATAGAGTAGATTCCTGGACTTAAACCTTGAGATAATAGACATGAGGTATAGTTAGGTGTATATAAGTTGTTATTATACATATATAACCTAACCGTTGCTGACTTCTGACGTATAAGAAGTATGAGCAGTGAATCTTATTGAGAAGAATTTAGGGCGTGGAGCTTTAAGAGGTGGACCAGCCCTTTCTCAAGGCTCCATTGAACGAGGGGCAAAGAGACAAGTAGTATAAAAATCCACTTGACAAGCAATAGAAGATGATGTGGTCAGAAAAAGAAACTGGTTGCTCACCCTGACTGAAATTCAAGGTGAAAGAAAAGTAGTTGAGACTACACGAAAAGCAGAAAAATATTAGTGGACGCTTCAGAAGAAGTTAACACGATTTAGGTCTAACCTTAAAGGGAAGGGACCAAAACGAAAAAGGTGATGCGGTGTAAGAAGTGCAGGAAAAGCACTCAGAAAATTGTAGAGTTGAGACTCTACCGTTGAATTGTTGAAAACGTAGAAAACTGGAGCATATTGCTCGAGCCTGTTGGATGGAACGGAAGTGTTTCCAGTGTGGAGCTATAGATCACTTTCCTATGAAATGCTCACATGCTAAATGTGGAGTAATGGGTGATAAGCCCAGGAAAGAACGGGGAGGAATGAAAGAAGAAACGAACGGTCAAAAAGGACCAGTGGTACCATGAGTATCCCAACAGACTGTGGAAGAAGCTCGTGAGAAAACTGATATGGTCTCAGATATAATTGTTTCGAATATACTCCCCGTATGTGTTATATTTGATCCATGAAGCTATGTTTTGGATCGGTGACTTTGATGTATTGTCTGAATATTTCATCAACGATTATGGATGAAATTTTGGAAGTAGCTACAGCAGATAGCAAATGTGTTCGAGATATTGAACACCTGGGAGGTTGTCTGCCTAGGATTTATGGGACCATTTTTCCCTATAAATCTGAAGCCGATGACTACCAATGAATCTGAAGAAATTGTGCATACAGATTGGTTAGCAATGAATGATGCTAACATGAATTGTAGAAATATGAACATTATGGTTCTAAAATCAGAAGTGAATTGGATGAAAATTTATGGTAAATAACCGTTCTTGAGAATACCGGTTACTTCTATTTGCTTAAACTCAGAGAAGAGTTAGTAAAGGAAGGATGTTTTAGTTGGCATATGTAGTATAGGCCAAGCTAAATAAAGTGGTGATAGAAGTGTAAAACTTTAAATGAACTCTTGGATGTTTCTTCCAAAGAACTTCCAGAATTTTCGCCAGATTGATGAGAAGAGTTTACGATTAAACTGGTTCTGGGAGCCGTTTCTGTTATTCAGGCTCTATACTGATTAGCATCTGCAGAGATGGCAGAGTGGGAAAACAATCAGAAGAAAATTTTAAAACGGGGTTTCATAAGACCGCGTATGTCATGATGTGAAGCCCTATCTTGTTTGAAAAGAAGAAAGACAAGTTGATGTGTATGTGCATTGACTACCAAGAATCTGATATTCTCGAAACCAGACGGAATATAATGTACATTTGTACCAGATATTGGAGTTACTTTGTGGAGAAAAGTGATATGCGAAGTTTTCCAAGTATGAAATTTGGCTAAAAGAAGTTTCAATTCTTCGGGCATGTTAATAATGCCGAAGATGATAAAGTAGATCCAGTGGAAATAATGTTGTGATAAAACGGGAACCGCCTGAGGAATCTGACTAAAATTGTAGTTCCTTGGATTGGCGGGTTATTATAGGAGAGTTGTAGAAAACTGCTCCTTGATTGCTGTCTAGTTGACTAAAGTTGATCAAGAAAAGTGAAAAGTTTGAGTGGGTAGAAAGACCACAAATATCTTTTCAAAGGTTGAGACAAACTTTCTGTGAAGCTCCGGTGTTAGCATTATCGCTAAGCGGAGAAAATAATTTGTTTTACAGAAATGCATCCAGAGTTAACTTTGGATACATAACATTGCAGTAACAATTATGATTTCAGCATTGAAGCTTTGAAGACACTACTTATGTGGTGTAAAGCTTACTGTTTATACGGATCATAAAAGTTTGAAGTACTTAATTGATAAAAAAGAAGCTGAATATGAGATAGCAAAGACAGATGGGTTACTTAAAGATTTCGGTTGTGAAATCTTGTACCATCTAAGAAATGCGGAGGTGACTATAGATGCCTTGAATTGAAAAGAAAATATCCTTTGAAGGTTACATACACGTGTATGAGTATGGCGAATCGATTACCCGAATTGATTCAAGTAGCACAAGAAGAAATGCGCAAGTCTGAAAACATGAAAAGTGAATGAATGATTGGCTATTGAAAGAAGCTAGTTAGAAACTCACGGCGATTAAAAACCCTTGGTGGTTGTGTATGTGGATTCCAAAGTAAAGCAAAACATGAGATGTATTTTGAGAAGATGCATATTATAGTAGATATACAATAAATCCGGGGCAGTGCCAAATGGTATAGGAAGATAAAACCTATGCTTTGGTGGCCGGTAGTGAAGAAAGATGTTGAAAGATACGTGAAAAATGTTTGATTTGTTCACAAGTAAAGTCAAACTATTAGTAACATACGGAGAAAATTAACTGTTGCAGATTATAGCGAAGAAAAAGGGACGATATTATTATAGACTTTGTAATAAAGTCTCCGCAAGTACCGCATGAGTATGACACCATATGGGTAATAGTTAACCGGATGATGAAACTAGCGTAAATTTATACCGACTAAGGAGGAAATTAAGATCGAAAAGTAGTGAAAAATTACATAGAAAGAGTAATTTGTCGACGTGAGTTACCGGTGTCGATTGTATCGGGTCGAGAAAATAGAATTATTCACTGATTTTGGCATAAATCCCAAGAATAATTAGTTCGAAAGTACTAGTAAGTACTGTATTTGATTTGTAGATTGATAGACGAGGCGAGATAATGATGCAGAATCTAGAAGATATGCTTGAAATTTGCATAACAGACCCTGGTGGAGGATGAGAAGATCGCCTATCTTTAGTAGAATTTGTAAGAAATAACAACTTACATACTAGTATTCTAATAGCTCGCACGAAACGTTGTATAGAGTACCGTGTCATGCTCCGATTTGTTAGATTGAAGATGTGGAAAAGCCGTTGGCTAGATCCTAGATTTTAGTACAAACGGAAGAGAAGACTTGATGAATATAAGAAATTTGAAAATGACTAATAATTAGTAAAAGTGGTATGCGGATCATCGAGTAAAAACCGTTGACACTTCAAGTGAGGAAAGATGGTGGTACTCAAAGTTATCCTTCGGAAAGACTAGAAATTGATTTGGGACAGAAAGGGAAGTTGAGTCCTCGTTTTATTGGACCTTTCCGTATATCCCAAAAGTAAAAACTGTGATGTATTAATTGAAATTTCTTGATGAATATCAAGATATTCATAATGTTTTCCATGTGTCTCAATTGCGGAAAACATTGCGTGATGAATACCTCTTGCTGAAATTGAGGTAGACGAGAAGTTAAGGTACCTGGGACAACTCAAGAAGGTGTTTGACCGGAAGATAAGACAGTTGCGAGATAAGAAGACTAGTATGGTTAAAGTGCTTTGGCAATACCATAGAAGTTTCACATGATATGGGAAACCGAAATTGTAATGAGAAAAAAAATTACCCTCGCTTGTTTATATGATTCCGGGGACGAAATCTTTTGAAGGAGGGGAGAATTTGTAACACCACATTATTTATGGTAAGTAATTTTATTTTAATCGTAATGTGATTTCAATAAGAAATAATGTTATAGGTGTTTGGATGGTTATAATACCTTTAAGATAGAGTTTTCGTGCGAAAAACGCTAAAAACAGGTAACCCGGGTCGTGTTGGCCAACCTGGATCGGGTTTCAGTTACGAAAAATCGGAAATTCAGCAACAACGTCAACCAGGACCGGGTTTTGCAACCAGGGTCGTGTTGCATAGGAACCAGGACCGGGTTTTGCAACCAGGGTCGGGTTACGCGCAGATCAGCATTTTTAAATACGCGATTTTCAGCCATTTTGGGCATTTTTCTCGAACGAAAAGTGCTGAAAACCCTAGAAAATAATTCCCAAACACTTTAGAACCAAATCGGAAGGCTAGAACTCGATGGATTGAAGTAATCTTCGATATTTCACTTCTTGAAGGTAAGGTTTACAGTTTTAACTCTTTTGAACAGTTGATTTGGTTGATTTGGATTGGGTTTGAGTGGTTTTGAAGAACCACCTGTGATTATTTGAAATTGAGTGTATAGCACATGTTTGGATGTTCGAAAACATTCATGATCTTGAGTATTAACCGAAGAGAGCAAGCTTTAAGCTTTGATGGTGAAAAAAATAGGATATTCACCTCTATTTGATATGTATATGGTTGTGTAGGTGCAGGGAATTGTTGAAGAAGAGGTTGTATTTACTATTGATGCTAGCTAGAACTTCAAACCAGGTGAGTAATCTCACTTATAACAGATGTGATATATACTGTTTGAACTCTTATAACATGTAGCAGTTCCGGAGTTCAGTTTTTGGTAGCTTGGAAGTGAGTAATCTTAACTATATCTAGTATGATATATGATGATTGCTATGGCACTACTTGAAGTAGTTGAAAACGAGACAAGGGTAGAATACACAAATGATATTTAATCTTGAAACTAAATGGTGCGGTCTTAGGACCATGATTTTGGGTTATTGAACCTAAATTGGTGCGGCCTTTGGGCTATGATATAAACGATGAAATTATTGGTGCGGCCTTAGGGCTATGATTTGAATTAACTAAAATGTTCTGGTGCGGCCTATATGGCTATGATATTGGATGCTATATCCAACTGGTGCGGCCTATATGGCTATGATATTGGATGTTAAATCCAACTGGTGCGGCCTAAATGGCTATGATATTGTTATATGGAAATGGTGCGGCCTTATGGCTATGATATTGGATGCATATCTAACTGGTGCGGCCTATTGGGCTATGAAATAAATATTGAAACTGTTTGGTGCGACTTATACGGCCATGAAATACGGTGGAGTCAATTGTGACTAAGAAATATGGGACAAAAATGGTAACTGAGAATTTATATGTTTATTTTCTCTTGTACACATGCGGCTTTATGTGGCTAACAGATTTGATTTGATCAATATGCAAATAACAGGTTAGATATGATAAAATGTCAAATAACTGATATGATTTGATAATCATATGATATTACAGTTCAGCCTGTAAGGCTATGAAGTAGGATGTGAAATCCTAAGAGATATATGGTCAGCCAGTTAGACTAGGAGTTTGGATCCGATATCCAAATATATATACGGTTAGCCGTAAGAGGCTATAAAATGGAACTTGAAATGAGACGAATGAGTAGAAAGAGACTTATCATATATAGAGAATTATATATGAATGTATTTGTTATACATGTTATTTGCAGACATGATTACTCACTGAGCTTTATAGCTCACGTTATTTGTTAAATGTCCCTGCAGGTTAGCATGATCCTGATAAGGGAAAAGATAGAGTCCGTGACTAAAGAAGTGGGACTTTTAGATGCTGTCAGTAGCAGCCCGGCTTCAAAGGAGATTATGGTATTTTATACTCTCCTTGATACACTTGTACCCGTTTTTAATAAAAATATACCCCTTTTGTTATGGTTTTACGTATTGAAACCTTGGTTGTAAATGAAAATTTTTCAGGGGTGTTTTGTTTTAAAAGCCGGGTGTTACAAGTAGGTCGCGTCGCGTGCATTAAGATTCCGCGGTGCGCGTATGGGTTTATCCCTGTTTTCTCGGCATTTGAATCTTCTCCACCGCCTCATTGCTGACTCAGCACGTCGCGCCCTTATGCATATCCGCGGCGCGTGTGCTAATTCGACTGTTTTGTATTTATCTTCAAACTTCTTCCATTTTATATGCTTTTAGCCCCTGTTTACATCTTTTCTTTCCAAACAAGCACTGACACAAAAAGTGAGAATACCACAGCATATATGATATAATTTCACCAAGAATAAGGCTCAACAACGACTAAAATACTTGATATTACTAGGCGTTGTCACATCCCACGCCGACTCCTTCATCATCACGAGACTTCCATCCCTAATGGTCGATAACGTCACACTGGGAACCCTTCTTCCCCTTCCGCTTCAGTCCCTCTACTTGTTGTAATCTGTCCGAGAAGCCATATTTTGTGGGTCTTCATCCCATACATCACACGCTGCACGCATTTTTCGCCATACGTTATATGCAATTTCTGATTACTCTATCTCCTACTGAGTCGCAGGAACTCCATAGTCCAACAACTGGATGGACACTTCCCACTCCTCGAGTGACACAAGGCGACATGACGCCTTGACCAACAGGTCAGCACATACGTCAATCCGGATCCTTGTCCATCTCCTTAAAGGAATACCCGGTAATCCTCTGGAACCTATCTGCGAATTCCCAAGCCACGGTTTCTAACCAGCTGCCAATTCCTTCTCCCTTTACCGTCATAACCCAAGCCAACCCAAGTCAGCTGCTTGATAATTCGTAATGCAGAAACTTCGATGGTCCAGTTGCTGAGCTATACTTGCATTAAGCTTCGTTTCTTCTCTTAGAGTAGTAATTCTCCCCCACTTGGAGTCTGCACCAATACCTAGTGCTGATCGCGATCGAACAGCGCCTCGAACCTTTGCGACCAATTCAATCCTCATACCATGCCGATTTAGTCCATTCGAAAGGAACAAGGTCTATCGGGATTCACATCTATAGACCTTCAAAACATTGCCATGCAAAACCCAGACGCACCGTCTAGAAAACCCGGATGCATCGCCTAACCCATTGCCGTCAATCATAGCCCTCGTTGATACCTCAGCGACTATTAAATTTGGCACCTTACGTTCCATCCTAATCCATCTCGATCGGTCACATCCGAACCGACTCCTGATCCATTCTTCTTGATCGAACATCACCACAATGAAGACGTGTACTGTCTTTTCGCCACTAATCCATAATGTGAATCATACCTGATTCTCTACACTACCCGGTTCCTTAGAATTTTGGGTAACTCCTCCTGACTCAAGTATGAATCCTGTGCTTTCGGTAGTACGGGCCGTGTACTACCTTCCACACCTATTCATACTGGTTCCTGAATTTGTCCCCCAATCCTCTAAGTCGCCACTCACTCGTCTATTAGACATTTGTATTTATACGATCCCGCGCCAAAGTGCCTAACACTCATCCTAGGCTACCTAGGATCTCACACCCCACCCGTGCCTAAAAGAACTTCTGCTAAAACCGTCGGGTCACCTCATGGACCCACCGTCATACGCAATCGAGAATAAGATAGATGTTTGAACAAATGATCTTACCCTAAAGTCACAACACAAGGAACAGCCAGTAAGGTCAGACCAAGAATTCTTAGGCTATCTTATCCTAATTGTATATAACCTAAGAGCATTCACTAACCAACCTAACAGTGTTAGCATGGATACAAAAGCGGCACATAGTCACAAATAACAGGCAGTAAGAATTCTTAGGCTATATTGGATTTCAACCATCTTTGTACCCCCATGTGGAATTTTCTGGCTTCGCCAATTAGAGCTCGACGGAAAATAAGTTTCACGTGGCAATTTTGTATATTTCTTAAATATGATTAGTTTGACCTAAGAGATCGTAACCAAAATTGTTAAACACTAAATTAATGTGAATAAACTAAAGTGTGTCATGCTAGGTTCAAGAACAACACAAAGGAACAATTTTTTATAGGTAAAGTACAAATGACAAAGAATCTATATGCATGTGAGAATGAATTGTGCCTTGGTCTGGGTCAAAATATGGAGCAAACACACAGATTTTCATCGTACTTTCTTCTCAAGAACTTGCATACTCGACAAGGCCCACCACAATTGTTGCTCATCTTTCACTCTCTCAAACTAGAAAAGAAAAGGGTATTTATTAGAGAGATCTGCAAAAGCTTTTCTCCATATAATCTCCCTTGTTGTACTTTCGATCGAAACCAAATGGCATAATTTCTTATAGAACTTCATCTTCAACCCTTCAGCAGCTTCATCACCACCTCGTCATTGAACATTCACTACAACATTTAATGGTAACAGGGGTGCCGGTTGTTATAGCCTAAAATGTTGCTGCTATTGTTATTAGTGGCGTTATGTCGCCGCTAAAGTGTCGTTGTTATAGTCTTGTTACTATTGCCTAAAAGTCATCCCTATGGGTGTCGCCCTAATACCGTTGACCCTATTGCCTAGTGTTGTCTCTATTGATATCGCCACAGATGTTTCTTTTTTCAATATTTATTTATTATAAATGCGTTAAGTGCTTAACATACAGCTTAATCAAAGCAAAAAATACGCATATTATACAAAAACAACATAAACTACTATACAAAATCCATAATATATGTTTTAAATTATTTGTTGCATAACAACTTCTACAAAGTAGTAAATAAAACATAAAACTATACGTCACTAGTGTCGTCCTCCTTATTCTCCACGTTATCATTTTCTTTCAATAACGATTGAAGCAAGTCCGTAAGTCTCGCTCTAGCCACTGGGTCCTTAATAATACGCTCAAGAGGATTTGACTACAAAATTAATAGACACTATGCGCATAAGTAAACTTATAAGTTAAAACAATAAGCTAAATAAATCAAAATAGCAAATTAGCAAAGTACTAAACTACCAAGTTCATAACAGATGCATTAAGTCCTTAACAAATAAGTCACAACAAAAACAAAATAATTATCTAATTATATCATTACAATAATATTACATAACAAATGCATTATGTCATTAACAATTACGTCCAAAAAGCAGATTAACAAGGACTCGCCAACCGCATTAACAAAGCATTAAGTCATTAACAGTTAAGTCATTGCCAAGTTATCAAAGTATCAACATAAATCAAAAATACTAAACTAACAATTATCAAACTACTAAAATACCAAAGTATGAACATAAATCCAGCTACCAATTAGCAAAGTTTATAACAAATAATCAACATAAACTAAAATTCCTGCAATAAGTGCATTCATCGAGATCATTGAATAAGACTTTGAAATTAGTTGAAATTAAATAAACTAGTTTTGTTAAATAATTATCTACGTAATTTGTGGTGTTTGTGATGACTGACACTCATGGAAGGCACTAGAAGTCGTCGTTGCTAAAGGTTTACAGTTGATGCCTCTTACATATCTTCGTCAAGCACCCAAGACCTTTTCGAACACAACTACCTTGTCTACTAGATTGCTTAAGGAGGCTAAGAGCTGAGTTTGTTCGGAAAGCTCATGCACTAAAGCATTCTGTAATTTACAAAGATGATTACATGGATAATATACTTCTAATTTATAGCAAAAACAACAATGTACTTCTAACTATAAGCAAAAAAATAACAATGCACTTCACTTTTAAGCATTAAACATCATTATGCTTCTAATTTAAGAAAAATAACACTTACATATTGTTCCTCAAGTATTGGGTCGCTGAATGTCACATCTTTATTGCCATGACCAGTGTGAAAAGCTTTACTCTACTCATGTTTTGTTTAACATTAAAAATTAGATTATACTTTAAAGATATCACTTAGATATATATTATTTTATGGTAACTTGCTTTCTAGTAACAAGCCCTACTATACATGCTCGTCCCTCTATGCTTTTTGATTGTTTTCTTGGCATGATTACTTTTGTTTTGCACAGAACACTTTATATACTTTGGATCTATGAAAAGGGTTACTTTATTCCAAGTTTCCTAACTCATACCGGTAGGCGGAGTTTAGCCCTTGATCTTTCCACATCATGATACCCTTGTATATGATCAAAATGATTCTTTGTTATAGTGTTGTTGGCTCTATAATGCCTCTTACATGTCTTCGTCAAGCATCCAAGACCTTTTCAAACACAACTACATTGTCAACTGAATTGCTCGAGGAGGCTAAGAGTTGAGTTTGTTTAGAAAGATCATGCACTAAAACATTCTGTAATTTACAAAGATGATTACATGGATAATGTACTTCTAATTTATGGCAAAAAACAACAATATACTTCTAACTATAAGCAAAAAAATCTACTAGGGAGTCTATGTGAGGCAGCAGGAAAGGATCCTTCGGGCATGCCTTGTTTAGGTTAGTACGGTCCACACATACTCTGCATTTCCCAATCTTCTTTTGAGCTACCACCACACTTGCTAGCCACTTCAGGAACCTGACCTCTTGAATCATCTTTGCCTTCAACACGTGCTCCACTTATTCTTGGATTATTTGGTTTCTTTCAGGCGCTTATTTTATCTTTTTTGATGTATAGGCCTGAAAGATGGATCAACATTCAGTTTTTGAGTGATTATAGTTTTATCAAAACCTGCCATGTCTTTGTGCTACCATGCGAATGTGGATCTCTGTTTCTTCAAGAGTTGGATAAGATCATCTTCAAGATCCTTGGTAAGATTCGTGCCCAAAAGGACCTTGATCTTTTAGCCGTGAGGATCCAAGGATACATCCTTCACTTCTTGTTCTCGTGCTTCAAGGACCTCTGGTGCTTTTTTTTTTGTAATTGCTATGTCTGTTTAGGGGCCACCGTAGGTTCCATGGAGGTTGTGTAATAGCTTTTGGCCTCTTGCTAGTCACCGAAGATCTTTACTACCCCTAGGGCATGGGCATCTTAACACATTGGTGGTACGTTGAGGGTACCATGACGCATAATAGAAAGAGAGGGAATCCATGAAACATAATTTTTTCATCGAATTCATCCCTCCTACGTAGATTGGCAACTTGATTTCTCCAAGGGTGTTTTTGGTTTCTTCTCTGAATCCCACCAGCACCGAGGATTTTGGCAGAACTTCTGTTTCGGGGATATTTATCCTTTTCAAGGTTCCTAGTGGATTATATTTACCGAACTCCCTCCATCCACCATGATCCACCTCACATAATGGTTGGCGATATAACAGGTTAATACCATCATATCGTGGTGAGGATGCAAGAGGTCCTCTCTTTCATCTTCAGCGAATGTGATCTCACTTTTATTAGTGGTGATCACATTGTTCCTTGGACCTTCCTCTTTTTCGTATTTCAAAACTTTCGCATGTCTTGTTGCTGAGGAGTAAGCTGTTCCACAGATCTTGAACCTCCAGAGATGAAGTTGATCACCTTGGCGTCTCTTGGGGGTGACATTGGTATCTCTAGGATCCTGCTCCTTGGGCTTTGAGTTCTTCCTTCCTAGGATCTCTTTCAAGTATCCCTTGCTGAGCACATAGTTGATATCCTTCCTCAACGTGATGCAGTCTTCCATTTTATGACCGAAATCTTCGTGAAATGTGCACCACTTGGATCGATCTTTCCAAGCATTCAACTTTTCACCTTTCTTCTGCCACCTTGCCTTTTCCCTTAGATCCTGCATAGCAAAAATTAGTCTGGTAGTGTACCGATACAATTGACTTAATACATGTGGTAATTCTTAGATATTTCTAAGAAGTATCTTTAACATAAGGTGGTGTTAGTGTGGCGATTTTCGCGAAAAATGACCAAATTGTAAAAATTTTGGTAAAAAGGGGCAATTTTGCCAAATGGTCAAACTATGTGTCAGGTTTGTTTGATTCGGTATGTATATGTTGACCATCTTTTCAATAATTATGTAGTGAAATTAAGGGGTTTAAGTGTAAAAGCCCAAACTTTGTGATGTATATATATATATATATATATATATATATATATATATATATATATATATATATATATATATATATATATATATATATATATATATATATATATATATATATATATATATATATAGAGGGAGGTTCAATGCAGAACCAAATATATATCGGCTAACCACAGAACCACCTTTATAACCCTACGATCATTATATCAAGGGATTGGATTAAAAGGGTGCACAATAAGATTATACACGCTTGTTCAGGGGATTACGTCCAGGCAATGGTACAATGGGGATTTGTATGTTCACTACCTCATAACCATCTATCGTCATTCCATTCTCCACCAAAATCGACTTGATAAAGCGATTATCACATCTTCAATTGGGATCTCGAGAGTCAATCTAAAACGTTTCCCGTCCAGAGAAACCCTAATGATTCCTCCTATAAACCCCTAATATCGTTTGATAGCGCGAGTTCACAACTACCCGTTCCCAAATCAACTAGTTCCACAATTCTACGCAACAGACTTCTACGCACATCATTCAATCTTGCTACCATCGTTCAATCCTATGCAAGAAACTAAATAAACGAGCTCGTTATTGAGAAATTGGACCTGGAATTGTTGAATTTCTGCTGCACAATCGAAACCCCCACATCACCCTACACTACTGTCTGAGGGTTTCAATCTTGTTGCCATAGTTCAATTCTACGCAACAGACTAAATCAAGGAGTAAGCCGTGTGTTTTTGTTGTCAATTTTGGTTCGTTTTGAGTGCTGTTATAATTTTAGATCGTAGCCTTTATTCCCTAAAACTTGGAATTGCGTTCATTATGACTTGGCTAATATGACTTTTGGTTTGTTTTCAATATCGATCATAGATTTTGGTTCTAATAATTGGTTTGATTGCTACTTGATAGGAATTCCTTTCAATATTGGATAGATTTTGGTTCGAATACTGGAAAAATTCTTGTTCTCTGGTTTATTTTATGTAGAATGTTCATAAATGAACATAAGTTCATATATTAACATTTGATCACACTGGGTTATTATTCTACCTTGGTTTGAATAACTTGTTCGATATGAATGTTATTTTGGATAAAATGCTCATAAATGAATGTATGTTCATGAATATATCATCATAGTAATTTGTTATTTCTTTCATGATTTACGATATCTATTATGCTTTCGGTATCTATTTTGTTTAGTTGGTTATATGTTCATAGATGAACATATGTTCATTTATGAACATATGGTGTTTGTATCTTGATTTAGCCGTGATTAATCAATTCTCCATGAATTTGGATGCTAATCAAAACGTGACTAATCAAGGTGCACACCAGGTGCTTGTTAAAATGCCAACAAGGTCTATTTTGTGATTCTCACTTGTAACAACATGATTTGATCAGCATCTGCATTTATGTTCATCTATGAACAGTTCATACATTACGCTCAATCCTTTTTTTCATGTTCTTATGTTTAATCAATGTAATTGGTTCATATATGAACATATGTTCATAAATGAACATGTGTTCATCAATGAACATGTGTTCATATATGAACATAAGTTGATATATGAACATATGTTCATAAATGAACATATTTTGATTTTCAGCATTGTTTGTTAACAGGTTAGGGTTCTTACTTTTTTGGTATTAAATGATCGATTCCTTAAATATACAACTCGAAATTTTGTTGAAATCGTATGTATTTTAGGGAATACGATTTTAGCACTAAGAACCTAATCAACTTTGATGTTTCGTTGCTCACAGGTCAATTAACAATATGATGTTCACACAAAGATTTGTTTGATGTTGAAGAAGTATAGAAGCAAGAACAGAGTGATTGAGAACCACCATGTAATGTTCATATATGAACCATGTTCATATATGAACATGATTCACATATGAATATTGTTTCGTTTGTTTGATACTTTGATACTGACTCGTGATGTATTCTTAATCTTTTAACTTTACTCATGTAATTGTTTGAGACTTTGATAACTGTACTTGTTGATCTTATTGTGATTGAAGCTTTCTTTGTACTTTGATCATGTAATTTACATGTGTTCATTGATGAACATATGTTCATTGATGAACATAACAGTTTACGTTGACGATCGTACCCTTTACTTATATTTTAATCTTACGGTTAGAAACTTGGTTCTGCAGTTAGGCAATATATTTTGGTTCTACATTGAACCCATCCCTATATATATATATATATATATATATATATATATATATATATATATATATATATATATATATATATATATATATATATACACACACACACACACACACACACACACACACACATCAACATTGTAAAAATCGTTTAACGGTACCTTGGCGGTCGAGTGGGGTTAAGAGATTAATTGTGGATTAGTCGGGGATTAATCGGAAACCCTAAATTATAAAGAAATTTATTTAAAAATATATAAATATAAAAATAGCAAAGTTTGATTCATTTTATTCCGAGATACACAACAAAGATTGTACATTTGTTTATTTTTATTCTTTAATATTTGATTTTTTTTCAGTTTTCTTGAGTTATTAGAGAGTGTTTGTGTCGTCATTTAAAATAAAAAATAAAAAATAAATGAAAAAATGACCGCCAATACCGATTAATTGGCTGCCAAGGCCAATATTTGACCGATTTTTGCAGCAAACTGTCAAGCTGGCCAATAAGACCTAATCGTAATCGGTTGAAGACCGCCAAACGATCAATCGTCGATTAATCGGCCGCCATATGTATATATATATATATATATATATATATATATATATATATATATATATATATATATGTATATATATATATATATGTATATATATATATATATATATATATATATATATATATATATATATATATATATATATATATATATATATATATATATATATATATATATATATGGGTAGAATGATAATTTTTGTAATTTGAGGGGCCAAATGTGCCAAAATGGCAAAGCGGGATTTTCTTCCAACAAATGAAATACATGAGTGTGAGAGAAGCTTCTAAGGTTTTAGAAACCAAACATTCAAGGTTGTGATCAAGTTTCACATTTTTTTAGTACCTTGCTATGGTGTTCGGATGATCCCCGTGGATTGCATCGTTAGATCGTCATGATTTTTGTATCGGAGGTTCAGAAGATACATACACAGGTTTTGACCGGAGCTATTTCGATTTTGATTTCTGGAAGTCGAGGTATATGCTTCCGATCGGAACTGATGAATTGTAGGTTGATTGAGGGTGATGATGCTCGGTTAGGGAATTGGTGGCTACAGTCCTTTGGGTGGACGAACTACACATCCAGGTGAGTAACCTTCGATTTACCCTCTTGTGTGACTGATGTAGCTATATATTATATTGTGAGGATAATTTATATTTGTTAGACGATGAGCCATGCTTATGGTGATTTATATATTATTTTTGGTGGTGATAACCCATGGTTATGATGCCAATTTATGATCAAGGCGAGTAACCTTCTAATCCCTTTCTTGTAGGGTTGTTGTAGGTGTATCTCATATGGTGGAGATACTTACAATTGTTTGGTAATACCTGTTTTCTGTTGAGCCTATATGGCTACACGTGTTGATAATTATTTCTTGTTGGGCCTAAATGGCTATAATTGGTGATAATAATTCCTTTGTGGGCCTATATGGTTATAATCGGTGATAATGATTTCTTGGTGGGCCCATATGGCTATTTTTGGTGATAAGTATTTCTTGGTGGGCCTATATAGTCATGTTTGGTGTTAGTCATTACTTAGTGAAACCTATATTGTTGTTTATGGTGAATAAATCTTAACTACCTTCTTAGGTAGTATCTATGGTGTATTTAATTCTATGGCGATTAACTTAATATTTAGCCTCAAGTTTATTGTTGTTTATGCCTTTGTGGTTATTTATGGTGTATGTTATTGTTGAAGTATATATGGCTAGCAGTAGTTGTCTATGCCTTCATGGCTTTTGGTGTATTATTTTATGGTTGGGGTTTTGGTGTGTCAGTGTGACTCGAGACCACGAGAGTTGAGGAGGGGACGAAGTCCTTAGGTGTGATGATGTTTAGGTGGTACAATGTATTGAAGTAGGCGCGGTGTGGTGACATTTAGGTAGGTGTGGTGTGGTGTATTTAGGTGGTGTGTTGTGTGAGGATATTTAGGTGAGTACCGTGTATTGAGATGGGCGCGGTGTAGTGATGTTCAAGTGGGTGCGGTGTGATGACATTTAGGTGGTCGGGTTGACGTGAACTCGGGGGGGGGGGGGGGGGTGAGGTGTGACTTAGTTGCTGGTAGTGATGTGGTGAAATGGGTGTTCTACAGGGAGGTAACTGATGTCGTTAATAATACAGTGGTGATATTATCGTTGATAATACATGTTATATTTTTGTTCTTACATGTTGTTTTATATGACTTGTTTTATATGACTGGTTACTCACTAAACTCTTGTAGCTTATCATTGGATGTGTTAACCTTGCAGGTTTATAGAGGAACAGCTATAATCAGACAGTAGACGCTGAGTAGCTCGTTGTAGTAGAAGACCCGACTTTCTGTACCGCTAGACCTCGGGTATGTTGGTACTACTTGACATGTTGTACTTGTAACAATGTACACCAGCTGCTTTTGGATGGTAAAGTACATGTATAAGTGTATTTGTAAAATCAAAAAAAATTTGGGTGTACTTTGTTTTATAAGCCGGGTGTTACAGGTAGTATCTACAGAAAAAGAATAATCAGAAATTCATGGATATTCCTCATCGTTCTCCTCATGATCTACAACATTGATCCGATGATTCTCAGATTTGCTATAGGGCCTCGATCTGTGGGACCTTTGAGAGGAGGACTCCGACTTCCTGTTCAGGTTGTCATAAGTGCTGGAATAGTTTAGCTTCTTTTGTATCATGTTATCCTTCTCGAGCCTTATGAATCTTAAGGCCCGATTCGAACTTCGTCGAGCTTTCAGAAAGGAGTCATGACAAGATCCTCATAGAAGGGATAATCTTTCTTTAGACCCATCTTGAATGCGTCCACGGCGGTAGCTACCTCCAAGTTGGGAATATTCAGAGCCTCCCTGCCAAACCTGCTAAGATAGTCCCTCAAAGATTCGTTAGACTTTTGTGAAATTCTATATAAATCGCTAGTAAGTATTTCGAAGGATCTATTACATGAAAATTGATTGTTAAAAAGATTAATGAGACGTGAAAAAGATGCAATGGACTATAGAGGAACGTTTAAGATCCATTTCAAGGCTAGGCATGTGAGTGTTGAACCGAATCCTTTGTACATGCATGTTTCTTCAAGATCCAAAGGAATGAGGATAATCTCCATCCTTTATCGGTAGCGTTCGACGTGTTCCTCAGGATCCGTGGATCCATCATACAGCTTCATGCTAGGAGTCTGGAATCTTTTGGGGATCCCTACATCGTTGATCTTTGGTGTGAATGTTGACAGGAGATGACGCGTGAGAGATACTTCAAGTAGCAGTGGGACCACTCCGAGAACAGTGGAAATCATTTGTTTTAGCTGCCGAATCTCTCGTTCGACTATAGGGCGTATACCTGCAGTTGGGTTAGTATTCAAGGAAACATCATTATTGAAAATACCAGTGTTGGGATAAAGGGTTGCGAAGATCCCATCCACGTGTATCAGATCTTGGACTCGAGTAGTGGAGGTAATGTGATCTGCCAACGTTGCACTTGCCATGGGGATCAAATCCTCACGGTGAACTTGAGAAGATACTCCTGTCTCAAAGTTCAGAATTCTTGGGACCAGTGGAGTGATCCTTAAGGTTATAGATTCCATGACATTCCTTGCGGAATTCCTTAGTTCAACCCTCAACCTATCCATCTCCTTTTGTATGTTTCTAGTGTTCTCTCTTGCCTTTTCATGTGCTCCGCCAATTGACCTAGAGTAGCCAAGAGCTCCTTATTGGAAATTAGGATAGGTGGTGGTGGAAAAGTTCCTCTCGTGGATTGTAGGGCAGCCTCCCCAGTAGCAGCAAATGAAGATCTTATGGTGGATCCTGAGACTCTAACTTGAGGATCCGTGGCTAACGAAGTGGAGTAAGCAGGTTCTTTGGACATTTGCGAGGGTGTAGAAGTCGATGACGAGATATGCAGAGTGGCCATGGCTTCAGGAACGATGCGAAAGGCTAAAGGTTGATAGAAAAATGACACAACGGCCCCACAGTGGGCGCCAAATTGTTTTGGTAAAAAATGTGCAAGACCAAATTAATTGAGGTCGTGGTGTTAGGCTTAGGATCCTTGAGAGGGTCTTGAAATTGATACAAAAGGATTTATAAGGAAAACCCATGATCCTATTAAGGATCTCCGACACAAAACATCGGGAACTGGAAATACCCGGTTGTTGTGTTGATTTTATTGATCGGAAAAAATGGTTACAAGTATGAAAGGTTTTATGCAAATCTAAGAACTAAAACCCTAAGTTCACATGCAACCTAGATTAGATCTATGTTTTCTTACTTTGAACATGTAAATAAATTCCTAAAGGCCAAACAAAATTACTAAAAGAAATAATAAAGAAAAACTAACCTTTTAGCTGTTTCTTGCAAGCTAAGCAACGCAAATGCCTTGCCTCAAATGAAGTCACACCCAAGCTAGAGGAGAGAGCCACGAAATTCTTAAGAGAGAATGTGTAAAATGGCATGCCGAATGGTGTTCCTAGGCCTCCCTATTTATAGGTTCCAACTGATAACCAGATAAGCCTTTAGAGATAAGCCTTTAGAGATAACCTTTTTGAATTCAAATAAGATAAACCTTTATCTTACAATTCAAATCTATTTATCCTAACTTATTATCATCGAAATTATATATATCCCATATATAAATTTCGTGGTCATCTGGCCTACTAAAACTGTCATTTACTCAACTATTGAATAATTACAATTTCAGTCCCTGCACCTTTAATTAATTAAATTAATCACCAAATTAAATCCAATTAATTCCAGATTAATTTCTAATTAATTAATATAGTTTCTAATTAATATATTATCACTTTAATATATTAATAAACTATTTATTTTATTTCTATTGATTTATTAATCATATAATAAATCAACCTTTCTCTCTCCTGGAATTTCTACCAAACCTCTAACTGTGAGGGCAACTCAAATGGACTTTGTTACTATTAATTAGGTAAATACAAATTATTAGTCATGACTTAGACACCAAATCCAACAGTCTCCCACTTGGATAAGTCTATGACTATAATTATCAATTTAACCTCTAATTAATCAGCAAACTGTAGCTTCCTAGAAACTGCTGCCGAACTCTGACCCAGTCAGTTCTGTCCATAGATAAGTGATCATATGATCCCCCGTCCAACAAGATATTTTCAGACATGAGACATGGATTGAGATCAATCTCTGTCTGACACATTGTTTCCCGATTTCCGATTTTGCATATGACATAAGACTTCTAATTGAACATATCAATTCAGTCCTGGCTAGCCAACACTTTAGTCAACTTCAAAATCATCGAGAGGCCTACAGATATCTGTTTCCCGTCAGGGTCAAGGGACGAATAAGCTTCAACCCATATGCTTATATCTTTTACCAGACAAATCACTCACAACAGCACTTTTTATAGCATCGAGTTACCGATGCGTTTTCGTACTATCAATGAACAACCGCCTCGTAAATTATAACTCATATCTCTCCACTTCAAGATCATAAGATATTATCGTCTCAACATTGCTCGTGATGTAATCCATGAAGCAATCTATTGAGCGTGGGTTTATCCAATACTCAAATCTCCATTTCCAAGTACTCATGAACGTTGTAGCAATCTTATTGCAATGTCTAACTCCTTAGACAATCTACAAACCAATTCATGACAGTCTTCCTTCATACTTACTCCCTAAAAGTATGAGTGACTATGGATATTTAAATAATCCAATTATTCAGGAAGTAAAACATGCGAAAGCGAAATATAAAATCTGACTGGCATCTACTCCTGCTTATTACCAAGTCTCCACGAGGTAATCACCAAGTCGGATTTATCATAACTATTATCGGTTTCTTATTTTCTTTTAAACTTTCAATTCAAGCCTTTTATATCTATGTCTATTTAACTAAATGACCTTTTCACTCTTTCTATGTATCCAAGTGTCTAACACTTATACACTTTATTGCAGATGATCCTATCGGATACTCTTCCGATGATATCTCAATTTGTCATTCTGTCTTTCTCTCTCACAACTCCATTCCGGTGATGTGTACCGTGATTGCCCATGGTTCTCGGGATCTTTAGTCTACATGACTACACCCTAAGACTATTTCGAGGTATCATGATGTGCCAGTGAACCACACGCGCTCCATCAGAAACCAACAAAACTCTTTAACCATGAAGTCCTATAGCACCACGTCCTGGTGTAAACAATTACTGATTTGAAACTCCTTTCAAATCATTCACCCTAATCATTACCCAATGATTTCTCACGTGTGTTCAAAATCCATTTAGTACTCTCAGCCAGGTAATATCCTGAATCCAACTTACCATGCTCTAAGCATCAAGTCATCAAGATATGTTCATAACACTTCTGATTGGTCCAAGAGCCTCATGGAACCTGATGTAATCTCATTCCAAACCCTTTCGGAATCTAAAGATTACCAATAATCCTTGTGTCATGACTTCCGGAGACCATTTCCTTTCGGAGACTTTATCTTATGCATCTTGAATCTCATCAAGATCATATTCTCAATGGCTAGGTCTGTACTGTCAGTTTCATCTATCCGATAGATGTCTGTGAACTTATGTGAGTATGTTGCACCTTCTTTATTTCTTTCATGCCAAGTCATCACACTTTGCAATGATGGGAAACTCCTTTCCTGGGGTTATGCATCTTGAATCTCATCAAGATCATATTGGCAGAAATTCAATCTATCTAATAGATGTTCACAACCACCTGAGTATGTTGTATCTCTTAAAGTCTTTCATAGCGAACCGTTTCTTAACACCAAGTCATTACACTTTGTAATGATAAGAGACATTTCCTAGAACCAGTATGTAACCCACATACAGTGATAGCAGATAACAACGATACTCCCACTGGCTTTGACACGGTTATATGACCCTTTCAGACTATTCACAAAATCCAGAACTTTTGGCACATTTTGCGAAACCGAAATCCAAACCTTTCCGACATATTAATGGAAATCTTTCAGGCTATTCACAAAATCCAAACCTTTTGGCATATTTTGAGAATCCAAATATCCTTTCTTGCGAGGTGCCGATGGGACGAATCCCGGGGCCATGTACCTTTTGTAATGGCATGCTCTATGTGAGTCCCTATTAGTGTGCCGGTAAACCACACAAGCTCCACTAACGACTCACACTATGCCATGCAGAATCCTCTCGGATTTCATCTTCTATTTAGAGTGCTTCTCTCGGAATCAATTGCTTGACTCTAACTGATGACTCATTCAACCAGACGTTTTGTAAGTACGTTTCTATGTTCCCCTCTATTGATGATTCAATTACTCCCACTGGTTCCTAGACTAGTTGCAAAATCAATCAAACTGTCACATAGACTGTATCTCGCGCTAAGGTTCTCTTATTTGGTAGCAACCGGGCTCACCAATGCTTCCTAGTAGTCGGATTACTTATCCGTACCATCTTTAGTGTTTTACCACTAATTGGTATGTCACCCAGATCATAACTCCTTATGACGGTAACCAAAACTACTGGTCAAGCGAAGAGAGGGTATGTTAGGTTTAACAGGAGTCTGATTCCTGGTCAAGGCCCAGTGGTGACTAAAGGTTCCTTCACTTGGCTAATCCTTGAACTCCTTCAGGATTGTTCTTACTCCCACTGTTTCCTTAGAACATGAGCTCTTTCTAAAAGGACTCTTCTTTCAAAGGATAACCGGAATGGCCAATAAAACGACATTGCTGATCAGTTTCAGGATTGTCATGAGATTCGGACGAATGCTACATGGCCCTGGACTTTCTATGTACTAGTGGGACGATCCCAGCTTTACATTTCAGACAGTGTCGGCATAACCTACTTAGTCTAAGATACATTCGGAATATGGTTTCTGCGGTCTGACTGGTTGAATATTCAATTCATTGAAATACTAATCGGAAATGTATCTTATACATCGAGGATCAAAACTATTTTGATCAATGCTCCATCGTCTTCCCTAAGACACATTATAACCATTAATGTTCTTGGAAGAGGATAAATTGTGAAACATTTTCTCAGTCTATGTTGTTACTCAAGTTCTGTTGATCTTATACTTCCTTTGAAATCCTTGAACACTTCAAGGTTCCAATCAATCGCTTATTCCGATAAGCGAAGCCATATTTGTCAAATTATTTGGCAAATATCATGAAGTATAACTAATCGTGTTCTGTTCGAAGATTCGAGCAATACACAGCAACTTATGTGTCTGTTGCTCAAATCTTAAGGTCTTTTACATCTCTATGTAAATTTATGATTTTGTTAATATTGTTCAAGACATGCAATCATCACCTGACTCCAAGTCAACTGATTCTAAAATCCTATCCATTGGATCTTTGGGTGATTCATTTCTTGCTACAATTAATTTTATTAAGCACTCAATTCATCATGTGACTCTAAGTCAAATTATTCCAAAGTCTTGTCCAACTGGACCTTTGGTTGAAGTGATTCTCATAAAATTCACTTTAACAACCATAAGGAACACAATTTATAAATCCAATCCCATTGGATGTATCAACATTCAAGTTATTACCATTTATGCCATTAACACATTCACACAACATTTCGATGATAATTAAAACAATTATGTTTTTTTAAAAAAAATATTTATTAAACCAAAATTATCCTCAGAACAATGAACAATGAACAATGTACTATGCGAATTCATGTCATATGTATCTATAGCCTAATAACAAGAACAAATATCTAGCTTAATTCCAAAAACTGCACGAGCTCCAGATCCAATCCGAATATGCTCCTGTGCGACAACATCCCGCATCCTACAGAGTCCGTGCATACAGAGCAAATGTGAGAAACACATCCTGTATCAAGGAAATGAGGATCAGGTGTTCTGAGTTTTTAAGATATTACGGGGTTGCCAAACGGTTCGGCTTTGGAGCATTTTTCCAATCTTTCTGTGACTGTGTCCCACCTTGTGGATTCCCAGTTTGAAACATCGAACAATCGGTCCACACGATCTAGATCATTTCTTGATGTGCCTTAATACTGGACTCAATCCTGAAGCAGCTGAATCAATGGAACTATGCTTCTCCATGAATGACTCATACAGAGTCGACATTGAATGCATTTCCATGATTGTCTTATCTGGTTACCCTTCCTGTTCATCTAGATGAACAGATCAGCGAGTCGATCTAATGCTTAACTCCCGATCACAAGGAGTGACCCACAGTTTGACCATGTATCCCTTAATCTTGAGAACATGCAAACTGGTGCTACTTCTAGCTTGCAACTTCAAGCTCTTTGAAGATCCTAGTTCGTTCCTTTTTCAACCAGTTCTCGGAACCTTTCCTCAACCAGCTGTGCTAACTTATCTGACTCCAGGAATTCTAAATCCCTGCGGAACTCGGGGTCAATGATCAGTAGCATAAGGCAACAAACTTCCTTGGACTCAATAGTCAAGGAGTCATGCTCATCACAAGCTGCAGTGTGATGCCATGTTTGGGAGCGGACACTCAATCGGATATGGTTCGCCAGAAAAACTAAGAGCTATTCTCTAATTGCAAAACCAAACCACATAGTTCAGGCCAGTCAGCCTTACCATACTTAACAGGTGCGTTCTGAAGCTCTCAGAAATGGGTGAAGGAGGAGGAGGACGAGAATTGACACTATCTTCAGACATATATAAAATTTGAATTTATTTGTTTAATTAATCCTTTTAAATAATTACCCAATATATATTATTTAACAAGGCTAGGATCCAAAATACTCCAACTATGATGTGAAGAAGGATGCCGTAATCACAACACAATGGTCATTAAAGTAGATAACATTTATCAATTTCAGTCTTATGAAATTCCTAGGTCTGTGAGATTCATTGAACTGTTCAATGGCATGTTTAATCTCGGATATGCCCCACCGTTTGTGACTGGGATGCCGAGGATCACAAACCGGGTGTGAATAACCATGCAAATTAGCTCGGAACTCTCGGGGTCAATTACCATCTCAATTGATGTGCCGGTAAACCACACACGCTCCATCAACAATGATAACACCCGAGAAACCCATTGCCACTCTTTATGAACCCCTATTGGTGTGCCGGTAAACCACACACGCTCCACCAACGTTTCATAAAGTGCAATGTGCAATTTCATGGATTAGCATCAAATTCACAGTTTTCCTAAAGTAACTAGATTGGGATTTTGTAAAGTGTTCTAGTACTTTGATCATTATACTTTTAATGATTAAGCGATCTTATCAAAACCGTTCGGCTAACGACCCTCCACTGATCAGGCGAGCGGTGGGTAAGAGTGGCCACCCATTAGACTGCCATTTTATAGACAGTCTCCTTATACCCACTTTATAGATCAGCTTCGTGAATGAGGCCTACTATTGATTTGACTAACCAATTTATCTTATACATATAGTATTAACTTTTAATAATATATATAAGATGTATTTTAACCCTTTTAAAATATTCCTGGTTTATCTTTTAATTTCCTGAAATTTAACTATTAAATTTCAAATTAAATTAAACATTAAATTCAATTTAATTTATCTTTTAATTAAACTATTAATTAAATTAATTAAATGTAGATATTTTAAACCTTTTAAAATATTTAGGATTTATCCTTTAATTTTCGAAATTTAACCATTAAATTAAAATTAAATTAAATCCCTTGAATTATCTTTTAATTAAACAATTAATTAAATTAATTCAAATATAGATAGGTATCACAAATTAATCAAATTAATTTAAACCTATCTTAAACCCCTAATTATCGAAATTCAAACAAAATGGGTTTAAGGTTATCCATTTAATTAACCAATTAAAGTTACCAAAAATAGAAAACCTCCTAAAACCCTAACCATGAAAATCGAAAAAGAGGGGGAAGGGGCTAGGGTTTCAAAACCCTCAAACCCCAAAAACGAAATTAGGCCAATTAGGGTTTATAAGCTTTAAACCCTAATTTTAGGAAAACTGTTACAACAATTCAACAAGAAAATAGCCAAATGCTCTAATACCACTGAAAGGTTTTATACAATCTAAGAACTAAAACCCTAAGTTCACATGCAACCTAGATTGGATCTATATTTTCTTACTTTGAACATGTAAATAAATTCCTAAAGGCCAAACAAAATTACTAAAAGAAATAATAAAGAAAACTAACCTTTTAGCTGTTTCTTGCAAGCTAAGCAACGCAAATGCCTTGCCTCAAATGAAGTCACACACAAGCTAGAGGAGAGAGCCACGAAATTCTTAAGAGAGAATGTGTAAAATGGCATGCCAAATGGTGTTCCTAGGCCTCCCTATTTATAGGTTCCAACTGATAACCAGATAAGCCTTTAGAGATAAACCTTTTTGAATTCAAATAAGATAAACCTTTATCTTACAATTCAAATCTATTTATCCTAACTTATTATCATCGAAATTATATATATCCCATATATAAATTTCGTGGTCATCTGGCCTACTAAAACTGTCACTTACTCAACTATTGAATAATTATAATTTCAGTCCCTGCACCTTTAATTAATTAAATTAATCACCAAATTAAATCCAATTAATTCCAGATTAATTTCTAATTAATTAATATAGTTTCTAATTAATATATTATCACTTTAATATATTAATAAACTATTTATTTTATTTCTATTGATTTATTAATCATATAATAAATCAACCTTTCTCTCTCTTGGAATTTCTACCAAACCTCTAACTGTGAGGGCAACCCAAATGGACTTTGCTACTATTAATTAGGTAAATACAAATTATTAGTCATGGCTTAGACACCTAATCCAACAAAGTACTTGTTACAATGGGAGCTTAATGAGAGTGAAAAGTAACAGAGTGTGCTTGTCATCGTGTGTGTAAAAATGAGAATACAATGGTTATTTATATCTGAACTAGCTAACTAATCCCAAGAATCTTGACATAGTCTTCTGATCTGGGATCCTCTTTGAATCAGCCTACTAGCTATTGAATGGACTTGACCTGAATGGAACAAGTGAACGTACAAGCATCAAAAGACAACATATAGTTTTGATCAGGATCCTGATCAAGATCTTGGCCAAGATCTTACTCAAGATCCCTACAAGGATGTTAATGGAAAATTTCACCCGTAACATTGAGGATTTCACGGATGTAGTGTAGCAATTCTTGGCCTCCTGTTGATCGCCAAAGATCTTTACTACTCCCCAAGGTCTAGGCATCTTGATGCACTGGTGATATGTCGAAGGCACTACTCTCATCTCATGGATCCAAGGTCTGCCTAGGATGACATTATAACTAGAGAAGGAATCCATGATGTAAAATATCTGTATCGAGTTGATTACTCCTACATAAATGGGTAGCAAAATTTCATCGAGTGTGTTCTTCGTTTCTCCGTTGAAGTCAACTAGTACTTACGATTTTGGCAGGTATCCGACTTCGAAATGTTCATCTTCTGTAGGGTTTCCTGATGGATGATGTTTATTGAACTTCCTCTGTCCACCAGGGTTCTTCTAACCTAGTGGTTTGCCATGTATAGGTTCAACACTCAACACCAACCCATCGTGGTGAGGATCCAAGGTGTTTTCCCTCTCGTCCTCAGCGAAGGTGATCTCACTCTTATCCGTGGCACTCACATTGTTTCCGGGACCTTCTTCTTTCTCTAACTTGGAGATCTGCATGCCTCTTGGATGATGAATAGGTCATTCCACAGATGTTCGATCCACCTAAAATGAAGTTTATCACTTCTACATCTTTGGGAGGTGATGTTGCCTTCTCCGGTATCTTGGCAGCATCTTGTTCCTTATCCTTGGATTTTGGATTATTCCTTCCCAACATCTCTTTCACGCATCCGTTGCTGAGTAGGTAGTTTATCTCCTTCCTCAATGTGATGTAGTCTTCTGTTTTGTGGCCAAAATCTTCATGGAATGCATACGACTTGGATCGCTCTTTCTAAGTGTTTGACTTCTCGTTTTTCTTCATCCATCTTGCTTTGTCCCTTAGATCCTGCATAGCAAAAATTATTCTGGTAGTATCAACAGAGAAATAATAATCAGAAATCTTAGGGGTATCCTTCGTCGTCTTCCTCGTCCCTATAGCAATAACTTTGTGATTCTCCGGTTTGATGTAGGGCCTTGACCTATGGGATCTCTGGGAAGATGTCTCAGACTTCCTGTTAGGATTTTTGTAGGTATCCAAAGGGCTGAGCTTTTTCTGCATCATCTTGTCCTCCTCTAGCCTTATGAACCTTAGGGCTTTATTCCTGACTTCATCAAGCTTCCTGTAAGAGGTCAAGACAAGATCCTCATAGAACACAGATTCCTTATTCAAGCGCATCTTGAAAGCCTCCACAAAAGTTACTACCTCCAAGTTAGGGATGTTCAGTGCTTCCTTGCCAAACCTGCTAAAATAACCTCTCAAATGTAGATTGTTTTAATACAAATAACATGCAAAGTGTCACTGAAGAAACTAAGAAAGGGGATGAAACCAGAAAAAAGCAACTCTCTTTGGATTTAAGTGGGACTTAAAACTTATCCTCTAATGTTACAAAAGAAAGAAAAAGGTAAGATGCTACAATAAACAAATAAATGAAAGTATGTTGCTATTACTTTCCTTTTCACTCTTTATTAAATAATGAAGCATGAAATTTCACTTTACATGAATTATTTTCCTATTGTTGTTTCTTTTCCCCAAATGCATTTGGAATCTGTTGAAGCAGAAAATAAAATCATTGAAATTAAGCAACCCTTATATAGTATTTTACTTTCATTTTTTGATTAAAATTTAACAATTAAACATTTGATGTAATCGACCGGGATATCTTCAGCTATTGTATGTATATGTATATGTATACACATACACACACATATATATATATATATATATATATATATACATATATATATATATATATATACATATATATATATATATACATATATATATATATACATATATATATATATATATATATATATATATATATATATATATATATATATATATATATATATATATATATATATATATATATATATATATATATATAGGGTGATATCGACAGGCTACGACATGATAAGCAAATACGACAAGTATTGGGGCAACATGGAAACACTCAACGACTATATATATTTTGCGTTGAAGGTTATGTCCTTAATAAATGATCTTGAAATGAGATCTGAGAAAAATTTTAATGTTCACGATGAAAGGTTAGACAATGTTGGATGTTGGATCTTCTTAAAAATGTGCTACTCACGATGTAGTGTATGTTGATGACGAGAATTACTTCATGGGTGATCTCCTAGTAGAAGTGGAGAACTCATCGGCTTCAACGGAAACGAAGTTGATGCAATACTTAAACATGCAGCCTACTCCATACAATAAGGAGTTTGATATTCTATTTTGGTGGATACAAAACGCATCACATTACCTGATTATATCTCGCGTGGAAAATGTATATCATTAAAATATTAAGTTCTATTTTTAGAGTATTTGTTATATTTTAGCACTTTGTTATTTATGTTGGTAGATGTTTTGGGGATTCAAATTTCTCCTATGGCATCTGAGGCAGCTTTTAGTACAAGCGGTCAAATATTAGAGCATACCAAACAAACTTGTCCACAAATATAGCAGAGGGTTTGGTTTGCACTCAATATTGGGTAAAATTAAGAAAGCCTATTATGGACAACATTGAAGTAGTCTAAAAAATGATGATGTCACCAAAGACTTAGAAAATGCGATAGACAATCAAGGTGGATACGGGAAAGAGTCAATAGATCTTATCGAGTAGTTATTTTGAATTTGCTTTATTGGTTAATGGTTATTTCTTGTAAGTGAAGTTGCAAATTGAACTTTGTTATTGCCTTGTGAACTTGCAAATTAAACTTTTATTTACTTTATTGGTTAACGGAGTTTGTTACAAAATTACATTTGGAACGTTAAGATGCAAGACAAGTAGTACTATTGATGTTTTGCAATATTAAGATTTTATATTGGAACGTTAAGACTTAAGGCGTTAAAAAAGGGTCAAACCTGGTTCTACACACAAACCCGAGTTTTTCGGTCATTTCAGTCATGTTTCCCAATTTAACACGACGCATACCCGAAACTGATATCATAGTTCTGGTCCAGTTTTCAGTTATCGGTTTTTCTGTTTTGGACCAGGCTGGACCGGTTACATCCCTAGAAGTAGCAGCCCCTTTGACCCCCGTCGTTTTGTTCAAACCGAGATCAAACTGGTTTTACATAGGCATGCACTCCACACCTCCTAACTTGTCTAAAATCAAGACTTGAACTCCATTGATAACCCTATCAATCCTGTAAATTTCATTATACTAAAATGACGTCGTGAGACTGAAACACCAAGATAGACGGAGCAAAAGGGGTTAAAGATGAGATTCTGCATGGCGATATTATTAAATGTTGATAAGTCCACGGGTGACGAAGAATCGGCCACAGCGGAATTAGCTAAGGGAGCAGAATAAGCGTCTCAAGTGTTATTAAACTAGGAGTTTTGTACCGGAAGATAATATTTTTAAAAAATATTTACCAAAGTATGGTAGTTTCAAATTTATTTAAAAAATGGTTTTTGTTGGGCCCACCTCCTTTACAGAAAATAAAATTAGATGGACCGAACTCTCAATTCGTCGAAGACCATCCTCTCTTTTTTGTTTAGTTTGCTCATCAGAAAATGATAAAAGTGTCCGATTTCATTTTGCCATCGGTAAGGCGTAACGAATATAAGAAAATTTATGAATTTATTTGTAAATTCTAAGTTGATGAAGGCATATACAAGCTTTGGTAGAAACTAACATAGAATGGGTTTTGGAGGTTTTGGATCTCAAAATAAGAAAAACTACCAAAATTGATGTTATTATAACATTATTCAACAAACAGAATTCTATATGATCCTGTTTTTTTGTTTAACTCCATATGCGAAACATGTTATACCAAAATTACAAAGGAGCATCGATTATGTTTGGATTGTAGAAAATGTAGTAGAAAGAGAAAGAAGTCAATGGAAATGGGTTTTCACACATTGTTAATGTTTCTATGATGATGGCATGTTTCGCCAATGTAGGAGCTTAGGAGGACTGGGTTCGTCGATGGCGATGGTTATTGTCAGGCGTAGCTGAAAGCTTTTCCGGTATTGGTAGGGGAGGCGATGGTTTATCACTGTGCATAGGAGGAAGGGTAGTTCATTGGTTGTGCAAGGGTTGTCGCCGGTGCAGAAAACCAAATTACAAGAACAAGAGCCAATGGTTCATGAGAAGCGTCGGTGGGTATCACGGAGAAGAAAACAATCATCGTTGCAAGGGTTGTCGTAGGTGCAAAAACACCATGACAAGAACTAGCGCAAATGGTTTAGGAGATGCACCGATGGATAGAATTAAAAGGACAAGAACATGTGTGATGGTATATGAGAATTGGAGAAGCAGTCATTGGTATCAAGGAGAAGAAACCGATAATTTTTGTTAACATATTTCTTTTTAGGGTGTTGGTAAAAATACCACATCTGATGGGACATGTGTGTGTGTGTAAAGTCAAACACACACATATACACACACCTACACATATGTGAGAGTTTATTTAAGATTACATTCTTTTTATTAGAAAAACACAATCAAATGATAAATAAATTCAAAACTACTATGTTTTAGTAAATATATTTTCCAACTACAATCTTTTGGTAAAAAACTCATTAAACTAGTTCCTTTTTCATCATGCGATATCTTCTTCCCGATGTCCTCATTTTCAGCAACTGGTCTCATGATTTTGGGATTCAGAGGGCTGGAATTTGCACTATTTAAATAATTATTTTGAGGATGCCAATAGGTGATAACTAATAAACTTTATGTGTCTGAGCATGTAAATAGAAAATAATATCGACTACTTTATCTATTTTGGCTATGTATAATATTAGGTTTGGCGGGGGAATCTAATCGATCCCCACCCTGTTCCATAGCTTTTCCAAGCAAGCAGACCACGTTGACTTTACATCTGAATCGACATCTCACGGTTATACATACGATCCCTAGTTTCTTTTCAACCTTTCGTATTTATCAAAGATTTGGTTTAATATATAGTATCTGTCAATCATACCTCAATGGCGTCTTCTTCATCATCATCGACTCAGAAGTGCTATACGTATGATGTATTCTTGAGCTTTAGAGGTGAAGACACCCGTAAGAATTTCGTTGACCATCTTTATGATGCTCTTGATCGTCAAGGTATTAACACTTTCAAGGATGATAAGAGACTTAAGAAAGGTAAAAGGATCAGCCATGAGCTCTTGAAATCCATGGAAGAATCAAAATTCTACATCATTGTTTTCTCCAAGAACTATGCATCCTCCTCTTGGTGTTTGAATGAGCTTGTGAAGATTATTGAATGTCAGAAGGAGACCGAGCAGATTGCTTACCCTGTATTCTATGATGTGGATCCCTCCGAAGTTCGTGAACAACTTGGGTCTGTTCGAAAAGCTTTTGTCAAACATAAAAACAAGCATAATGCCCGGAAGTGGAGAGAGGCTCTAAAAGAAGCAGCCAATCTGTCTGGATGGGATTTGAGGAACACTGGTGATGGGTAAATTCATTCATCATGTTTCAGCAACATTTTTTTTTCTTTTCTTATTAGTCTATATTGGAAAAGTGTCATCCATCGCATCTCATGTGGTATTGCAAAATTCTAGCTCAAATTTGACTCTTATCAAAGATGAACAATGACGTATGCGCATATGTTTGTATGTTATAGCCCTTAATTAACCAATTGTTTGTTAGGATCGAGACATTTAGCCTACGGACACGGAACTCACACACTCAGCTCACAAATTAAGAACACAAGAATTTAACGTGGTTCGGTCTAATCTGACCTACGTCCACGGCGGGTAACTAGAAGTTTTATTGCTCTGTGTTTATTTGTGTTGTGTGGTACATAAATCTCTTCAACTGAAGCTCTATTTATATGTGTAAGCAATTAATGTGAAATGAAGAACTTGGAATGAGGCTACCAAACTTATTAGGCTACCAACCATTCACCAACTCTTCAAACTTCACCAACCTTTGAATAAATCTTCAAAAGCTTCACATTTACCTAACAATCTCCCACTTGAAGATTTTGAACAACGTAGTCTTTCTCTACCGTCCAATTGTTGCAAAAATTCTTCAATCTCTCACTTGAAGCCACGGAACAATCTTCACCTGTGCTTCAACTGTGCATTCCAAAAAAACACTTTTAATCTTAGCTCTTTCCTAGTTACCCTGGCCTTCTCTTCAATTTACCTGAAGGCTAGTTGAAGCTTCCGTTAGCTCCAACACATTAGTCATGGCTAAGTCTGCCACTGACCTGTTCTCTGTCTCCACCGGCTCCCACTGAAATGAACTGCCCGATCCTGGAACATCCTGAGAACAAACGACACTCTCCATGTGTAGCAGATAATCTGGAGAGATTTTTACAGATGGAATACTGGTTTTCTTAACCCATTGTGTTCTGGGTATTCTAGCTGAAACACAACCCTTGCTCCCACTGCTATGAATGCCCTTGACTGGTATTTCTGAACCGTTCCAAACACGTTCAACCTGAATCAGACCTGTGACTCTGGGTTTGCCATCTGCAAAGCAAACCTTCTTCTGTCTACGAGACTCTATGAACCGGACTTTAGTCTTCTTCTGAACTGGGACGGTTACTCCCTCAGACGGTAAACTGACCATATATAATGAACCCCTCTTGTGTCCACGAGCTATCACACGATTTCCTTTGACTACCTTCCACTGCCCATTCCTGAACTTAACCTTGTGTCCTTGTTCATCCAACTGCCCAACAGAAATTAACTGTTTCTTCAGACTTGGAATTACTCGGACATCCTTCAAAGTCCATAGACCGACTGGAGTCTTCATATCTAAGTCACCTATGCTCGTCACATCAAGAACCTCATTGTTTGCTAGTCTTACCTTACCAAAATCCCCTTCTTTCAGATTCCGCAGTGCTTCACGGCTGTGGGTAGCGTGAAATGAAGCACCCGAATCCATAACCCAGGAATCCACATTGCTCTCCACACTATAGATCAAAACATAATCATCTGAATGGTCTACTGCAATGTTAACTTCTTTCTTTTCTTTTGGACATTGATTCCTGAAATGTCCAACCTCTTTACAGTTCCAACAAGTCACATCATTCCGAGTCCTCGACTGACTCCTTCTCCTGTTCCTGCTCCCACTACCTCTGTTATTTTTTCTACCTCTGACCGCATTCAATTGTTCACTTGATGATTCCCCGGAATTTCTTCTTCTGACGTCTTCGCCTAGAATTAAATCCCGAATTCCCTCAAAAGTGAGCTCTTTCGATCCTGCGGAACTAGTAACGGCTGTAACTGTTCCGGACCAACTGTCAGGTAATGATGATAACAGTAGTAAAGCTTGAACTTCATCCTCGAACTTTATTCCCACTGACCCAAGTCTGGATAAAATCGAGTTTAAATTGTTGATGTGCACTGTAACTGAACTTTCTTCCCTCATCCTCGTGTTGACTAACTCCCGAATCAGGAAGACTTTATTTGCTGCCGACGGCTTCTCGTACATATTAGACAATGCCTCCATGATTCCTTTTGTCGAGGTCTCCTTCAAAATGTTGAAGGCAACATCCTTTGACAACGCTAGTCTAATAAATGCCTTGACCTTTTTATCCAAAGTCTCCCACTGTGCCTGTGTTATCGCCTCCGGTTTTTCACCTAAAACTGCATCCAAGTCTTTCTGCACGAGCAAATCTTCAATTTGCATCTTCCACCAACCAAAGTCCTTCCCATCAAACTTCTCAATCTGAATCTTGCTGCTTTCTGCCATTATAACGGACAAGCTGCACCTTTTTCAGAAATTAATGGTAAAAATGCAAATTTTCTGAAGTTTTAGGGCTCAACTGCACTTTTCTGAAAGTTCAGGGGCTAATCTGTACTTTTCTGAATCTTCAGGGACTAAACTGCACTTTTCTGAAAGTTCAGGGACCTATCTGTAATTTTCTGAAAGTTCAGGGGCTAAACTGCAATTTTCTGAAAGTTCAGGGGCTAAATTGCAATTTTCGAAACTTTAGGGACCTGTTTTGCAATTTTCTGGAACCTTAGGGACCTATTTTGCAAATTCTGGAACTTCAGGTACCTATTTTGCAAATTTTGGAACTCCAGGGACCTATTATGCAAATTCGGGAACTTCAGGGACCTGTTTTGCAAATTCTGGAACTTCAGGGACATGTTTTGCAAATTCTGGAACTTCAGGGACCTATTTTGCAAATTCTGGAACTTTAGGGACATGTTTTGCAAATTCTGGAACTTCAGGGACCTGTTTTGCAACTTCTGAAACCTCAGGGACCTGTTTTGCAAATACTACAGTACCGCTACAGTGTCGTCTTCTCCGGCGAAACTCCGGTGCTACAGTGTCGTGTTCTCCGGCGAACAGGTTTTTCCGGCCAACTTTCCGGCGAGTTTTGACCAACTTTGACCGGCGATTTGGAGGTCTTCCGACGCTCAAAAAATTCGAAAATATATATTTTCGGAATCTGCGGAACGAGACCTTTCCAACGGCGTAAACCAAAATCGTTTTTGAGACAAAAAATTTTCGACCCAAAAACAGAAAATCACTCTCTGGAGCTATACCAAGGCTCTGATACTACTTGTTAGGATCGAGACACTTAGCCTACGGACACGGAACTCACACACTCAGCTCACAAATTAAGAACACAAGAATTTAACGTGGTTCGGTCTAATCTGACCTACGTCCACGGTGGGTAACTAGAAGTTTTATTGCTCTGTGTTTATTTGTGTTGTGTGGTACATAAATCTCTTCAACTGAAGCTCTATTTATATGTGTAAGCAATTAATGTGAAATGAAGAACTTGGAATGAGGCTACCAAACTTATTAGGCTACCAACCATTCACCAACTCTTCAAACTTCACCAACCTTTGAATAAATCTTCAAAAGCTTCACATTTACCTAACATTGTTCATGTGGAAGATCGAGCAAGCTAATTGACTCTCAATTATTCTACAGGCACGAAGTTAAAGTCATCCGTAAAATTGTTGAAAAGATTTCACTTGAGTTACGTACCCTTAATTCAAAAGTCGATGAAAAGTTAATAGGCATGGAGAGCCGGATAAAGGATATTGTTTCATCTTTGGAAATGGGTGTTCAAGATGTTCGCATGATAGGTATCAAGGGGATAGGAGGTGGAGGGAAGACGACTTTGGCCAGAGCTGTTTTTGAAAAAATATGTTTTTCATTTGAAGGTAAAAGCTTTGTTGAAAACATCAGGGAAGTTTCAAAAGCATCTTCGTCTGGGTTGCGATCGTTGCAAGAACAAGTACTTTCCAATGTGTTAAATGATAGGATTTTCACCATAGGGAGTGTTCACGATGGGAAAAGCATAATGAGAAAGATGTTTTGTGGTAAAAAGGTTCTTCTTGTTCTAGACGACGTGGATCATTTAGAACAGCTAGACAGTTTAGCTGGTGGGCTTAATTGGTTTAAACCGGGAACTCGAATTATCATTACAACAAGAGATGAGCAAGTGCTTGTAGCACACAAAGTGAAATGGATTCATGATGTCACTTTGTTATCACATATGGAATCAATTTGCCTCTTCAGTAGATATGCATTTGGTAGAGATGCTCCAATGTTAACATATAAAGAGTTGTCACTCAAAGTTGTACATTATGCTGCTGGTCTTCCCTTAACAATTAAAGTTTTGGGTTCATTTCTTTGTGGTAAAGATTTACTTGATGTTGGGAATCATGGTTCATGTAATTAGTTTCAAAAACAAGAGTTTGCAACGGAAGCATAAAATCATGAACACAAATTCCATTTTCAAGAGGATCATGCTACATGCATGTAGAGATAAGATGAAGAACAAACATAGATTAAGTTCAAGATCATAACCTTTGTTCTTGGGTTTGGTTTGGATGATTTTGATAGCTAGGAATCAAATTAGAATCCCTCTATAGTTGATCCACCACAAGCTTGAACACCCTTGAATGCTAGTTCCACAACTTGCAAGTTAGAACTCCTTTTCTTGTGAAACCAAAAACCAATTTTTGCTAACTATCAAGAGAGCTTTTAGAGAGTTTCTTTGGCTGATTTTTGAAGCAAGAATGATCACACTTACCCTCTCAAAACCGTCCACAATATAACCACCAATAGAAAAGAAAAGCACATGCAACTAGCTTAAAAGAAAGATCCATTTGATTTCTATAATCAAAAGCTAGAAGACACAAGGCATCTTCTTTTTCTTTTAAGTTCTTAATGCATTCTTTTCTTTCCAATATGACTAGTTATATGATGACTAATGAAGTGCTAGTGGCTTGTTATTATTTATAAAACTTAGATAATTATAAGCTTATAAATAATACATCTTCTCATTTCTTTAATGGAATAACATTTAACCCATAATCAAATATATAAATAAACCATCTAAATATACAATCTTAATTGTATAATTATATATATATATATATATATATATATATATATATATATATATATATATATATATATATATATATATATACATATATATATAACAATATATATATATTTTATTTAATTTACTAATTAAATTAAATAAAAGGCTTACTTATAAATCAATTAAATCGTTTAACAAATTAAACAATTTAATTGTTACTTAATTAATTCATCACATATGAATTACTAATCAACCTTTAATTTTGTAGTTATTATTATTTACCTCAAATAATAATAACATACAAGATTAAATTGCAAGTTTAATATCATTTGATGTTAAATCAAATTTAACGTTCTAAATGATCAATTGGTGTCAAACTTGTTGTTGGTGTGACCCTATAGGATCATGTATTATTAGTAATATCATTTTATGATCATCCTTGGGCATATAGAACTAACAATCTCCCACTTGCACAAGGTTACATCATAGAATGATATCGACAGTGGTAAACGTCTAGCAACATTTCACTGCCCCCAATAACACATGACATTGTGCCATTCAACAACATTCAATTCTTCAGAAAACACGAGGCTCTAATTGATGTATAAGGTTATCTATCAATTATCCCTTTGTCACAGACATCATGTTGAACATGAGACATGGATCTTAATCATTCTCATTTTATGTTCAACTTTCAAACAGGCGCCTTAGATGTCTAACTCTCAACACATAAGAGGAACAAATCCCGTCTTGACTACATACGCCCCTCATATAGTTAGTACTATACATGAGTATGGCCTTTATGGTTGTCTGTATTTCAAGAACAACAGTAAACCATATCAAAGCATAGTGCACTCTACACTTGAGTCCCAAATATGTATCTCAGGTCAAAGGATACAATGATAATACCTTTATTCAAGAATCACTTATGATGATGATCCATGAAGTGATCTTGAAACGGGTCAAGTCCAATACTTGTTCACTGACAAGTACCTATGAATTTGGTTGCAACCTTTTGCTACTTTTACCCATAAAAGTCAACCAATCCAATTCATATTAGTCTTACTTCATAATTGCTCCCACAACTATGATCGACTATGGATGTTTAGAATAACTAAATTATTCAAGGATTAAACATGCTAATAAAACACAATAATTATGAATGAAACATCACGTCACATATATTACATAATTCTTGTCGTTTACATAAGTTCATATTCATAAAACATTAAACACAAATCAAATCCATTCATTAGAAAAACGGAGTCCTATACCCTTAGCATGACTTTCATGCTTAGTTTGGGGTAAAGGTTTCGTGAATGGGTCTGCCAAATTTTGATCTGTATGAACCTTGTGAATACTTATTTCACCATTCTTAACTTCATGTCTAATGTAGTTATACCTTCGGTGAATGTGTTTGGTTTTTTGATGCAATCTAGGTTCCTTTGCTTGAGCTATAGCACCTAGATTGTCACAGAAGATTTCTATAGGGTCCCGAATGGAAGGAACAACCCCTAGATCTTCTATGAACTTTCTCATCCAGACAGCTTCTTGAGCAGCTTCTGAAGCAGCAACATATTCTGATTCTGTAGTGGATTGTGAAATCACTTCTTGTTTGGAACTCTTCCAAGACACGGCTCCTCCATTTAAAATAAAGACATACCCAGATTGAGATTTCGAATCATCCCTATCTGTTTGGAAGCTTGCGTTAGTGTAACTCTTTACCTTTAAGCTTTCTTCCAAACCGCCGTAAACTAAGAACATATCTTTAGTTCTTCTCAAGTACTTAAGAATGTTCTTTACAGCAGTCCAGTGGGCTTCACCTGGGTTCTGTTGATACCTACTAGTCATACTTAAGGCACATGAGACGTCGGGCCTAGTGCATAACATGGCATACATGATGGACCCAATTGCCTAAGCATATGGGACATGTTTCATCCTATCAAGTTCAGTCCTAGTGTTTGGGCAATGAGACTTGCTTAGGATGGTGCCATGAGGCATTGGCAAGAATCCTCTTTTGGAGTCTTGCATCTTGAACCTTTTCAAGATTTTATCAATATATACACTTTGGCTAAGACCAATAAGTCTCTTAGATCTATCTCTATAGATCTTTATGCCTAATACATAAGCAGCTTCCCCTAGATCCTTCATTGAGAAACAACTCTCAAGGAACGCTTTGACACCTTTTAAGGTTGGGATGTCATTTCCAAATAAAAGTATGTCATCTACATACAATACTAGGATTATGACAATGCTCCCACTAGCTTTCTTGTAAACACAGGAGTCATCCTCATTTTTGATGAATCCAAAACTCGTAATCTTTTCATCAAAACGGATGTTCCATGTTCGAGACGCTTGCTTTAATCCATAGATAGATCTTTTAAGCTTGCACACTTTGTTTGGATGCTTGGGATCGACAAAACCTTCAGGTTGATCCATATAGACATCTTCCAATAAGTATCCATTAAGGAAAGCGGTCTTGACATCCATTTGCCATATCTCATAATCATAGTATGCGGCTATGGCAAAAAGTATCCTAATCGACTTGATCATTGCCACTGGAGAAAAGGTCTCATCATAGTCAATACCATGAGTTTGTGAGTATCCTTTAGCGACAAGTCTAGCCTTAAAAGTGTGAACATTTCCATCCACGTCGATTTTCTTCTTGAAAACCCATTTGTTCCCAACAGTCTTACAATTGGTGGGAAGATTAACCAAGTTCCAAACTTGATTATCGTGCATGGATTGCATCTCAGTGTTCATGGCCTCAAGCCATTTATCAGATTCAGGATCTGATATTGCACTCTGATAGTTGACGGGTTCATCAGAATCTATCGTATAACATTCCTCTTCCATCAAAAGGTAACCATACCTTTCTGGTTCAATTCGAACACTACCAGATTTGCGAACACCTTGTGTTACAATTTGTTCCTGATCAACCGTTTGTTCAGGTTCAACAATTTCTTGTTGAATGCTAGATTCAACTTCTTGTGTATCAGGTTGTGGTTCCTGAAGTTCCTCAAGTTCCACAAACCTCCCACTAGCCTCTCCCGTCAGAAACTTGTTTTCTAGGAATTCAGCTTTTCGAGAAATAAATATCTTATTCTCGATGGGATTGTAGAAATAGTATCCAAGACAATCTTTCGGATACCCTACAAAGATACATTTAGTTGAACGGGGTTCTAATTTGTTTGAAGCTTCTTGTCTAACATAAGCTTCACAACCCCATACCTTGAGATAGGATAAAGATGGAACCCTTCCATGCCATATCTCATAAGGCGTTTTATCTACCTTCTTAGTAGGTGCCATGTTTAGGAGACGAGCAGCTGTTTGTATAGCATAACCCCAAAATGATAAAGGTAGAGTACTTTTACTCATCATGGATCGAACCATATCCAATAGTGTTCGGTTCCGCCTCTCAGACACACCATTATGTTGTGGTGTTCCAGGTGGAGTAAGTTGTGAAACAATTCCACAAGTCTTAAGATGATCCATAAAGTTTATACTTAAGTACTCACCTCCTCTATCAGAACGAAGAACTTTAATTGTTTTGTTGAGTTGATTTTCCACTTCACTTTGAAACGTTTTGAACATTTCAAACGCCTCATGTTTATGTTTAATTAAATAAACATATCCAAAACGACTAAAGTCGTCAGTGAAGGTGATGAAATATCTTTCACCATATCTAGTCATTGGCTTGAAAGGACCACATACATCCGTATGTATGATTCCTAACAAGTACTTTGCTCTCTCATTGGTTCCAGAGAAAGGAGCTTTAGTCATCTTGCCATGTAAACAAGATTCACATATATCAAATGAGTCATTCTCATTTGCCTTCAAAAGTCCACTCTTTTGAAGTTGGGATATGCGATTCTTGTTTATATGCCCAAGGCGACAATGCCATAGATAGGTTTGACTCAAATCAAATTTGGGTTTCTTGGTGAAAGTGTGGTATAAAGAGCCATTGTTAGTCTTTTCGTCAAGGTTTACTTCATAAATTCCATTTAAAGGCCTAGCCTCAAAATAGAATACATTATTTTTGTAAACACAAATATCATCATTATTAAAGGAAAGATCAAATCCACATTGTCTTAATTTAGCAACTGAAATAATATTCCTAGTCAAGCTAGGAACATAGTAAACATTCAACAATGTCACACACAAGCCATTAGGTAGTAATAAAATAAAACTTCCAATTGAATCCACCGCAACCCTTGCATTGTTTCCAACTCGAAGTACTACCTCATTTGCCTTCAGTCGCCTACTCCTTTTGAACCCCTGTAACATATTACATATGTGAGTTCCACAACCAGTATCAAATACCCATGTGTTAGGAGATAAATTATAAAGTTCTAGGTGTAACGACCCAAATTTATAAAATAAATATGTAAAATAAGTTTTTGTGTGATTTAAAGCTTTATGCGCATTTTTACGAGAAATTATGATTTAAAGGGGTAATTTAGTCATTTTTCACATAAAGGGTAAATTGGTCATTTGACCAATGTGGAAATTACTATAAACTTTATTTATGATTTAGGACTAAAAATGCAAGAATTATAGTTCCAAGTGGTCAAAATAAGTGCTAGTGTCAAAAGTCTAAAGAATGCAAGCTTAGGGACCAAATTTGCAAAATTTTTATAAATAAAAATAAACATAAATGAGTGAATTATCACTCATTCTCCAGAAGTTGTAGAGTGATCGAGAGAGAAGAAGAAGAAACGGGAAGAAGCAAGAGTCTAGGAGGTTCTACAAGGAAGGAATTGAAGAATTCTAAGGAAATAAGGTAAGAAGATCCTACTATTCATCATCTTCTCCACATAGAACCTGGAAATTCGTGAGATGAAGATCATGAATGTTTCCAGGAGTTCATCTCCATCAAGTTAGACCAAAGTATCAAGTAGATACACATGAATTTCAAAGAGTTATTGGAATTTTGGTAAAAATCCATAGAAATGGGTTTGAGCTCATGAACCCTAGAAATTGGGTTTATGGGTTTGAAACTGATTTCCATTGTTTTAGCAAGTCCAAAGGGTCATAAAGGATGTAAGAAATCTGTACCAAACAAAAAAATCTAACAAAATGGTTTTTGTTCAAAAATGGACATTACGGGAATGTTTTAAGCCTTGGAATGGAATTGTTGATTCCATGGTTTAAAACTATAAGTGAACTGCTATTTTAGGCTTAAAAATGACCTTAAAATGATTAAGTCACGTATTAAAGACTTAACCCTCGGACTAAAGGACCTGCAGCACAAAAATCAGATAAGGAAAAATTTCCCATGAAACACACGAGTCGTGTGTCCCATAGAAGGAAAAGCACACGAGTCGTGTGCCCCCTGGAATTCCTTCTGTCCATTTTTTGAGTTTGGAATTCGATGTTAGACTTGTCCGATCGACCCGTAACTCATACCATGGCCTTAAAATGGTGTGAAAACATATGGGAAATTGTTAAATCAATAATCCGACCTCGCGGAAAATCACTGTAGCAAGCAGTGGCTAAAAATCAAGTAATCATCCAAACTTGATTTTGAGATTTTAGCTAGACTGGTCCGATAAACTTCAAACTTGAAACACAGGTTTAAAATGGCATAAGACTTCATGGAAAGGTGTTGGAATTAGAATACGATTCCCTGAGACTACTGTAGCAAAATACGTGCAATATACGACTTATTTAAAGTTGATCATTTTAAAGCTATCTACTTATTATGATCAACAAAAGTATTAGAAAGGACTCTAACATGTTATAGAGTCGATTTAAATGTAATTAATGTATCAAATACTATATATATAGGTGCAAGTCAATTAGGTGGACACCGAAAGGGTAAAGAACCAAGGGACGTCTAAATGACTTTCAAGAGTAAAAAGGTGAGTACATGCAGTATTTTTACCCATTCTGGGGTACATGGCAAGTAAGTATATTTAAGATTTCTTATAAAATCTTTTTATGTGACATTATATGCAAGAGTACTATTATCGATTCGTTTATGAAAGTATAATGCTATGTTTGAAGTTATGTTTTTAAATATAAGTCAAGTTAAATGATAGTATGTTGGTCTATGAACACGATGTGTAAAAAGTATGTTTTGGTCTAAGAACCAAATTATGTGAAAGTATATTTTGATTACAATTATATATATTTTTGAGTATGAATGGCATATAGCCATATAATGTGAAAAGCATGTTTTGGCATAAAGCTTAGTATGTTAAAAAAAAATATGTTTTAAACGTATGATTATTATAAGATTAAAGCTATACTTGGCATATAGCCAAAAAGATATAATATGATGAAGTTTGGCACCTAGCCACAAGTTATGTATATGAGAAATGTTTAAGCAAGCAGCAAGTATTTTTTTTATGACTGGTAATTGTAGCAAGCAGCATTAGTAAAGGAACTATGTTCCAACCTACCCGGGTTAGGTAAGGGATCTACTGGGGGCGAGCCCCATCGCGAAGTAGATTGCCTCAGCACTTCTATGGTAAGGATTGATCCGTTCTTTCTAGCCATAGAGACTTGGGGTATCACTTATAGTGATTAACGCCCTAAGTATAAAAATCCAGCAAGCTTATAAAACCAGTCAAAGGAAGTAAGAACAATGTATTTTCATAAAGTATGTTAAAGAATGATTTACTTGAAATGTACAGAGTTGTACTATGTTTCTATTATAAAGTTTTGAAAGAATGTAATTATGCAAAATATGATATGAAATGATTTTGAAAGGAATTAAGAAATATTGATATGGTAATATCTTGAAACTTTGAAAGATGTTATCTTTGTAAAGAAAATCTTGAAATGTTTTCAAGAAGTAAAAGGTATAGTATGATATTATATAAAGATTTGACAGAAGTTTATGTTATAAGTTTTATAAAAGTTGGCAAAGAAGTAAAAGGTTGAGTCTAAAACTCATGTAACTCACGAGACAATTATTGTCTTACGTATTCTATTTTATGCCATGTATTCCAGGTTAAATGCTATTCTATAATGGGATGAAGTTTAGCTGGAGTGGAGCCCACATAGCTCCTATTTTGGACTTAAGGTTAAATCCTTACTTGCTTACTATGGTTAGTTTTGATATAGATTTGTACACCCACAGTTTTAAATTGTAAATAATCGGTTTTTGATAAACTGTATTTTTTTTGTATTCATGAAATTTTATGAAAAACCATAGTATTTGCAAACAGTAGAAATGGGGTGTCACACTAGGTCTATCACATAGATACCTGAAGTGCCTTCACCGGCCTTCTTCTTCTTCAACTCCGCAAGATAAGTAGGGCAATTTCTCTTCCAATGCCCAGCTTTGCCACATTCAAAGCATGTTTCATCTTTGGCAACCTTTGCCTTCTTCTTGGGCGGATGGGAAGGTTGGACAACTTTCTTGCCCTTACCTTTGAAAGCTTTTGCTTTCCCTTTGCCCTTGGAGTTGGTGGGGTGTTATGGTCTAGTTCTCTTTGTTCCACCTTCCTTGATCATGAGAACTTGAGTGGTTTTCTTAGGCAGATTCTTTTCCTCGGTAATTAGCATCCCATGTAATTCCGGGATAGTCTTGTTGAAACCATTCATGTTAAAATTCATGACAAAAGGATCAAAGGACTTTGTCAAGGAGTTAAGGATCATATCCGTTGCTAGCTCTTCGGGCATCACAACTCCAAGACGTGCCAAATGATCAATGTGACTTTCATTTTGAGCACATAAGAGCTTACCGACTGCCCATCCTCCATCTTGCAAGCATGGAAAGCCCGAACAGTTTCGAACCTTTCCGTTCTTGCAAGTTGTTGGAACATTTCCTTTAGTTGATGAATCATGTCATAGGCAGAATGATTCTCCAAATCCTTCTGAAGGTCGAGAATCATGGTTGCCAACATGAGGCATGATGCATCGATGGAATCATCCATCTTTTTAAGCCATGCATCGTGTGCGGGCTTAGGAATGGCAGGGGGCTCTTCTGGAAGTGGTTCATTGAGAACATATTCTTTCTTTTCTTGTTTGAGAACAATTCTCACACTACGGTGCCAATCCAAGAAGTTGGTATGATTAAGTTTTTCTCCTTCAAGGAGAGACCGTAGTGAGGTTTTGTTAGGAGCCGAGTGTGTGTTGTTTGGTGCCATCTACAAAATTTTTAACAAGGTTATATTTAGTAAATTATGATATTAAGTCCTTAATAATTAATACCCTTTCTTGTTTCATAAACTTTAATTAATTAAGGTCTAGAATCCAAGTTGCATCACGAATAAGTGGTTAGGTATCCTTTATCCCGCATATTCGAATCAACAAGGTAGGTAACGGTTTACCAATTATATCCAAATATAATTTCTAGAGTTATGGGATCCTATTATAACATTTATAAGTTTGGCATGTTTGATCCCATCTATGCCTTGGATTTCTAATGCTTAGGTGACCTTTATCACAAGAGATTTCCAAACGAATCATCCTACTTAAACGGACGTGTAGTTTTGACAACTATTAATGGTTAGGTGTCCTTTATCCCATCAATATTGCAAAACTACTTCTTGTATCACAAGAAGTCTCCAAGTGGTTAGGTATCCTTTATCCCACAAGGAAATACAAGTGATACATGAGTGTCTTTAAGAGGGATGGCATTGATTCGTATTTTGTAAGGGATTTGAATGTTTTACAATTCTAATTTTGAAAAACATATGGTATCATGTAGATTGCATGCATCCAATGAACATGGTACCATTAAATCTTATTTTGTTAATTGGTTCCTAAATCATAAAATCTCCATTTTATTGATTCTTTGTTTGTGGTCAAGATTACAATTAATATCCTATATTAAGTTTGAGTTTGATCACATATATAAGAACCAATTTACAATCCTAAATAATTACCATTATTATTTAGGTTTGGAGTTTGTAAGAGTTTATAAAATCTCCATTTTATATCTTGTTACAATCATTTTCAAAACTTGACTTAATAGGTTTTAAACAAAACCCATTTTAATAAAACCCATTTTATCACATCTTATGTTTTAAATGTCAACTTTTGAAAATACAAACTCCTTGATGATTATGTTTAATTATCTAAGTTGTCTAGCATGCAAAATCTTATTTTCATCCACAACATAACATAATAAAACATTCAAACATCACAAGCATGCATGGGTGCATAAACACAAGCCAACTAGTTTGATATTTCATGTGAGCCACACATGAAATATCAAGTCCAAATCTAGGGACAAAAAGGTGACAAAAACTCAACCAAATGATCTTCGATTTGGCTACAATTTTGCCAAGCTTCTTATATAATCAAATGATACTTGAACCACCATTCCTTGACGTCCTTGAGTGAGTTATGAATTTTCTTTGGCCCCCCATGAAACTTGCGAAAATCAGGCAGCAGGAAGGAGATTTTTTGTGTTTTTGTTGCATTTTTCAATTCTTTCTTGGCCATATTGATGCTAATACTTGTTGAAACTTAATGTATATACTAGATATTAAAGTTACCAACAAGTATAACACCAAATGACCAAGATATGAATTTATAAAACACTTCCAAAACATTTTTGAAATCTGGACAGCAGCTCTTCAGAAAGTGCTGCTGTTGGGTGCAATCTTTTCTTACTTCCTTCTCTTGTTACATTTTGTGAATGAAATAAAATACAACTATTCTAACAATTACAAAATGAATATCAAGAAGGAAATAACTAATTATTATTACAAACCATTTGAATAAAAGAATAGATTACAACCAAATTGAATATAAACACAAAACATGCATCATATGGTCCTTGGCTTGTTTATGCACCATTTTATCACATAAAATCATAAGAAAACCAACACTTTGTTTTTCTAAGGCAACAAATTTATGTAACCAAAAGCATGCAAACATAAGATATAGTTGGTTACATAAAATCATAGATAATCTACTTGCATGTTGCCAAAGAAGCCATGCATGAAACTTTCATTTAAGAAGATGAACATTCATGGCTTCCAAAAACCAAGTTTATCCAAATAAACTTATTATCTAAACATGCAATATAGCCATGGCTCTGATACCAATTGTTGGGAATCATGGTTCATGTAATTAGTTTCAAAAACAAGAGTTTGCAACGGAAGCATAAAATCATGAACACAAATTCCATTTTCAAGAGGATCATGCTACATGCAAGTAGAGATAAGATGAAGAACAAACATAGATTAAGTTCAAGATCATAACCTTTGTTCTTGGGTTTGGTTTGGATGATTTTGATAGCTAGGAATCAAATTAGAATCCCTCTATAGTTGATCCACCACAAGCTTGAACACCCTTGAATGCTAGTTCCACAACTTGCAAGTTAGAACTCCTTTTCTTGTGAAGCCAAAAACCAATTTTTGCTAACTATCAAGAGAGCTTTTAGAGAGTTTCTTTGGCTGATTTTTGAAGCAAGAATGATCACACTTACCCTCTCAAAACCGTCCACAATATAACCCACCAAGAGAAAAGAAAAGCACATGCAACTAGCTTAAAAGAAAGATCCATTTGATTTCTATAATCAAAAGCTAGAAGACACAAGGCATCTTCTTTTTCTTTTAAGTTCTTAATGCATTCTTTTCTTTCCAATATGACTAGTTATATGATGACTAAGAAGTGCTAGTGGGTTGTTATTATTTATAAAACTTAGATAATTATAAGCTTATAAATAATACATCTTCTCATTTCTTTAATGGAATAACATTTAACCCATAATCAAATATATAAATAAACCATCTAAATATACAATCTTAATTGTATAATTATATATATATATATATACATATATATATATAACAATATATATATATTTTATTTAATTTACTAATTAAATTAAATAAAAGGCTTACTTATAAATCAATTAAATCGTTTAACAAATTAAACAATTTAATTGTTACTTAATTAATTCTGTTGAAAATACGATTATCGATCTCCACGAGTAAGGTTTTTAAGCCGATTACTGTGTGACAGATATGTATTTTATCTATAATATGCGGAAATAAAATAAGAGTTGCGGAATAAAATAAAGCGGTAAATCTAAAGTAGACAGTATTTAAATAGACAGAAAGCGGTAAATAAAGTAAAAGTTAGAAGTTAGAGGTTAGATGTAATAAACGCCATTATCAACGATAACGTGTTTTTACAATAAATAAAAAGGTTAGAAGTTAGAAGTTAGATGTTAGATGTAATAAACGCCATTATCAACGATAAAGTGTTTTTACAATAAATAAAAAGGTTAGAAGTTAGAAGTTAGATGTCTCGGTTAAACACAGTTCACATATGTTTTCGTTGTCACGGTTCAATTCGGGTGTATTTGATATTTGGTACAGTTGATTTATAACAGTTTAAATAAATCAATAACGACACATATAATTTTAAAAGAACTTATCGATAGCTGCGGAAGATAGCGTTTTTCTTGATGTGTCGATTTCTTGTTCTTTGCGGTAGGGTGAGGTTTTGGTGATTTTTGGTGTCGGGTAGAGGTTGTTTGGAGGTTTGAAGTTTTGATGTCGGGTGGAGGTTTTGTTTCTTGCGGTTTTGCGGTTTGATCCTCGTTGCCAAATGCAGAGATTTCAGAGTTTTGAGCTATTTGGTCGTGGATATGCTTGAGGTTAATGTGTGTAGGTTGTACAAAATCAGCTAGAGGAAGCCTCTATTTATAGTCTGTTCCAGCGAAGATCGGGTCGCGATCGGCCATAGGATCGGGTCGCGATCTTGAGTGGTTCCCGCTTTTGTGCTGGCCACTACCCGACTCGGTGGAGTTGGTCGCTGGGATCGGGTCGCGATGGGCAGATGGATCGGGTCGCGATCTAGTCGGGTTGCCGTCGGTTCGCGATCTTTGGTCAGCATAGTGTCACGTGTGTGTCATCACGATCGGGTCACGATCTGGGTTGGATCGGGTCGCGATCTGCACTGTTCCAGCCTTTTTCTTCTTTTGTTTTGATTTTCTTCACTTCGCGACACATGAGCTGTTGGGTCGCGATTGCTGTCGCTGGGTGACATTTTTGCTCTTTGGTACATAGCGTCATTTTCTTCCGGTTTGGTTGATCTTGAATTTATGCAATCTGAAATAAACTGTTAATAAAAACATTTCGACTTATTTCAGTGATGGTCACATAAAAACATAAAAAACATTATTCAACAATTTCCGCCTATGTGATCATTAATGAAATGAGGAGAAAAATGTTTGATTGAAATTCTTGAAATTTGGATAAGACATTTATAAAACCATATCACTTGTTTTGAAAGAGTGTGACTAGATTTTACTTATGTTTTGAAGAATGTTTGTCAAGAATATTTGTTTCTGAATCAAAGTCTCGAGTTCGATTATCAAAAGGTTTTTGTATATGTATTTTCATAATATTCCTTAAGATTTTATAGCATTTATAAAGACGACAAATGATCTTAATAGGTCGATTCAGATGAACGCTCATAGGGATAGCTCACACTTGACTGAGGTGTTTGTTTGTTCTGGGTGCAGAACTGGTGTATAATCACTAAGGATGAGTGATATCTCTCAGTTTGAAGGTGTTGACTTATGCTTAATGTGGATTTATACCTATATACTTTAGTCACTTGGTCTTCATATTAGATAATCAATCACATAAGACTGGTTTCGGCATTACTCAGAGGGTTTCTTCATTCATACCATTGATGTTCACTCTCTCTCCGTCGGGAAATACATGTAGAAGGGTTTAGAAATATTCATAGTGCAGTTTGCAACTAAGAACATTCAATTATGAAGGCTACAGTGTCCCGGTAAATCTTCGGTTTTAACAATTATATTTGATAAAGCATTTGAGAAACTGTTGTTTGGAAAATTTTGAGAGATGTCTGTCTTGATGGATTGTTGTGTGTAAATCTTCATTTTCTTTGGTGAAGTGTTCACCTTTGTTTTATCTTTTCTTGATTTTCGCGAATACCTTTTGTGTAAAAGATATCTGATGTGGTTACCAGTTGTGATTTGTAGACATCATTTGTTGGATATGACTTTGCGTTTCTTCGATTGTCAGATTCGTTATGCCAGATGATGAAGCTTTTCTTTGAAGTGGTTTGATTGAGGATAGGGATAGGTGATATAATAGACAGTTTGTCTAATATATAAGAAAATGATTGTATCGTCCCTGGTCATTTTGATATCTAAGCAAAAATGAGACTAGCATCATGGTATAAGAGTATAAATCCTATAAGTCATCATGAAAACACCTTTGCTCACAGAAATGAATTCCACTTAGCATTTAAAGACGAGGCACAATTTCTCACATGGGTTTGGTTTTCATCTGAATCTCCTAATCTTTTGTCCCTTAATAGATAAAATCGTTATAATTGAAATAAATTCAAAGGGAATAGGAGAATATACTTAACAAAAATATTTGAAATTTGAACCTTCTCTTTAATTAAGAAATCAATATTACTGAGAACATTCATCGAGCATAAGTATCTGAAAATTTAGTCAAGAAGATGTTAATCACATGGTTTTATAAAGGCTTTAAAAAGATAAAACTTTATCCTAATTTTTTTTGTGATTTTTGATTATGTGGATGTTTTTGGAAAATTTTGGTTATTTGAATGTTTTTGGAAAATTTTTGGTTATTTGAATGTTTTTGGTAAATTTTGGTTATTTAAATGTTTTTGGAAAAATTTGGTTTGGGGGTGAGAATGGGGTAACGAGAGTTCCCCCATAAATGATGCACTGGGATCATTTTGGATAGGTAGATTGGGATTGTTTAAAGAGGAATATGGTTTTGGTGGTTCTCCCATAAATGATGCATTGGGATCCTTTTGACAGGTGGATTGGGGTGTTTTAGGAGGGTTTTGGTATTGGTGGTTCCCCCTCGACTGGATCCGCATCATTTTGGTTTGATTGTGAAGTTTCTGCATCGGAGGTAGTGTGGGTTTGAAGTCTTGTAGAAGGCTATGGTTTGTTGTCATATGCTTGGAATGGCCACTATCGATATACCATGTATCATCCTTGGGCTCTCCAGCACAAAGTGCCTGCAATTAGACAGAAATTTTAGGTACCCAAACCATGGTGGGTCCTGATTTGTTAATGGTTTTCGGTGATTTGAAATTATTATGGTTTCTGTTAATTGGACGAAGTGGTTGAGGCTTGATTTGACTTATCAGATTTTCCCAATTTAAGATTTGTTTTTGAAAACCTGTAAGTTGAAATGGTCTTTGATTTTGTGAAAGGTATCCTATATGTGAAGATCTGTTTGATAACCTTTCTTTGTTTTTTGGGATGAGGATGGTTTTGAAAGACCTTATGATGATGGAATGGAATTTGGTGAAATGATGGTTTTTGAAAGTTCCTTAAGAGATTGAAGTTTATCTCTTGAAAGTGACTTTGAATCGATTTTTGAAAAGGTTTTGGATTAAAAGTTTGTTTTTGTGGCAAGGAGGCTGGTTTCAAAGGTTTCTTTTGGGTTTGTTTGAAAACTTTGGGTTTGCCTTGTTCCTTTTGAAGAGCAATTATTTTAGAGGTACTGTCTTTCTCGTAAAAGGAGTTTGCTTTATTCAAAAAGTCTTTAAGTTTGGAGTTTTGGTTGGTAATTTGGATTTGGTGGGTTGAAGACCTATTAGTGAAAGATCTTTTGGAAACAGTGAAATCAGTATCATCTGGGTTACAGTTGATAACTGTTTCGTCGTCTGAATTTTCCTCATTAACAGATGTGGATAGATCTGTTAGAGTTGATTCAGAGTTTTCACTGTTAGTCCTGGTTTCTTGTTTGGCTTGTTCGATTTCGAAGGATTCTCTTCCTAATCCAGGTCTGTAATTCGTATCGATTTTGCCAGATCCTAAGGATGTTGCTTTGATGAAAATATCATCACTTAGCTTTCTAGCAAGATTGATAGAATCCAGTTTTCCTTGAAATCTTTGATTCTCGGATTCAAGAAGTTTGATTTGTTTTGAAGAATCATCTAGTTTTAGAATCAAACTAGTGTTTTTGTCAGTTAAATCTTGAATTTTTAGTTTTAACTGAAGGACTTCTATTTCTAAGGTATCTTTTATTTCAGATGGAAAAACAGATTGATTTTTTATTTCTAAGTCCCTTTTTTGTTTTAGAGCTTCATTTAATTGATCTAAGACATGATTATATTCTTCTGTTTTTCGTTCGACGTCTCTTTCAAGTTTGTCTCTAGTCCTTGTTGATTCTCCAAATCTGAGTTGCAAGGTTTGTAATTCAGATTTGCAGATATCAGATTTGACTATTGTGTCATGATATAGTTTGAGGTCAGCTTTCAAACTGTTCTCAATCTTAGTCATGTGGGACTCAAATGGTGTTTTTGAAAGACCGATTTCTGAGATCATAGACCATACCTGATCGATGACATATGGAGCTCTTGAGTAGGTTGTGGAAGACATTTTTGGGTTGTGTTTTTTTTTTGAAAATTTTAAGATTTTAATTTTTTTTGTTGAACAAGTGATATTAAGATGAAATTTTTAAAGAAAACTTATTGGTGGTTTATAAAAACGCTACACAAAAGTTCTCAACAAAAATTTCAAAGTAAATCACACAAGCTCTGATACCAATTGTTGAAAATACGATTATCGATCTCCACGAGTAAGGTTTTTAAGCCGATTACTGTGTGACAGATATGTATTTTATCTATAATATGCGGAAATAAAATAAGAGTTGCGGAATAAAATAAAGCGGTAAATCTAAACTAGACAGTATTTAAATAGACAGAAAGCGGTAAATAAAGTAAAAGTTAGAAGTTAGAGGTTAGATGTAATAAACGCCATTATCAACGATAACGTGTTTTTACAATAATAAACGCCATTATCAACGATAAAGTGTTTTTACAATAAATAAAAAGGTTAGAAGTTAGAAGTTAGATGTCTCGGTTAAACACAGTTCACATATGTTTTCGTTGTCACGGTTCAATTCGGGTGTATTTGATATTTGGTACAGTTGATTTATAACAGTTTAAATAAATCAATAACGACACATATAATTTTAAAAGAACTTATCGATAGCTGCGGAAGATAGCGTTTTTCTTGATGTGTTGATTTCTTGTTCTTTGCGGTAGGGTGAGGTTTTGGTGATTTTTGGTGTCGGGTAGAGGTTGTTTGGAGGTTTGAAGTTTTGATGTCGGGTGGAGGTTTTGTTTCTTGCGGTTTTGCGGTTTGATCCTCGTTGCCAAATGCAGAGATTTCAGAGTTTTGAGCTATTTGGTCGTGGATATGCTTGAGGTTAATGTGTGTAGGTTGTACAAAATCAGCTAGAGGAAGCCTCTATTTATAGTCTGTTCCAGCGAAGATCGGGTCGCGATCGGCCATAGGATCGGGTCGCGATCTTGAGTGGTTCCCGCTTTTGTGCTGGCCACTACCCGACTCGGTGGAGTTGGTCGCTGGGATCGGGTCGCGATGGGCAGATGGATCGGGTCGCGATCTAGTCGGGTTGCCGTCGGGTCGCGATCTTTGGTCAGCATAGTGTCACGTGTGTGTCATCACGATCGGGTCGCGATCTGGGTTGGATCGGGTCGCGATCTGCACTGTTCCAGCCTTTTTCTTCTTTTGTTTTGATTTTCTTCACTTCGCGACACATGAGCTGTTGGGTCGCGATTGTTGTCGCTGGGTGACATTTTTGCTCTTTGGTACATAGCGTCATTTTCTTCCGGTTTGGTTGATCTTGAATTTATGCAATCTGAAATAAACTGTTAATAAAAACATTTCGACTTATTTCAGTGATGGTCACATAAAAACATAAAAAACATTATTCAACAAATTCATCATATATGAATTACTAATCAACCTTTAATTTTGTAGTTATTATTATTTACCTCAAATAATAATAACATACAAGATTAAATTGCAAGTTTAATATCATTTGATGTTAAATCAAATTTAACGTTCTAAATGATCAATTGGTGTCAAACTTGTTGTTGGTGTGACCCTATAGGATCATGTATTATTAGTAATATCATTTTATGATCATCCTTGGGCATATAGAACTAACACTTGAATGGAAAGATGCACTAGAAAGACTTAAAACAATTCCGTTGAAGGAAACTATGGAAAAATTGGAATTAAGTTATACAGGCCTCGAGGATGATTACAAGGAAATATTCCTAGATGTCGCATGCTTACTCAAAGGGTGGGAGAAAGACGATGCAATTATGGCTCTTGAAAGCTGCAGATTTCATGCTAGGAATGGCTTAAGACTTCTTGAGCAAAAATCTTTCATAACTATTTCTCCTTATCAAGTCTTAGGAATGCATGACCACATAGAAGACATAGCCGGTTGTGGATTCGAGGGGAGATTGAAGACATATTGGCTAATGACTTGGTAAGGATTAAGTTTACTTACAAAGTGAAAAAACACTAACACACATTCAATAGTTTAATTTGACCCAAGTTTCATGGTCATTACTCTTGGATTGCAGGTTTCTGAAGAGACAAGAGCTATAGCAATTAACACAATTCCAAGGCTTGATGAGGATAATCTCTATGCACAGATTCTTGCAAAAGGTTTTGGAAACATGAAGAAACTTAGATTTCTTTACATGGTTTCTCAGACCATTGATTTATTTGCGGAGGTTAAAGTTGGCCAAAACTTTCCAAATGCGTTACAATTTCTGAGTTGGCGAGGCTACCCTTGTTGTTGCTTACCTAAAACATTTCAAGCAAATAATCTGGTTGCACTTGAAATGCCTCACAGCAGAATCGAACAACTATGGGAAGATGGAGAAAGAAAGGTAAAATAGTTGATTGATTCTTATGTTATAACTTTTACTGCTATACATCTATTGGTTGGTTTGGTTATTGCTGCAATATTAATCTATTTTTCTTTCTTGCTAATGATAGGTTCTAAAAAGCCTCAGATTCCTTAACCTCAGTCATTCAAATTTGACAACCCTTGATTGTGGTTTATTTCCGAATCTGGAGAAGTTAAATCTTGAAGAGTGTCATCGTTTGGTAGAACTTCATGTGCCCATTGGATCTCTAAGAAGGCTCGTCTACTTAGACTTAAAACATTGCAGCGGACTCGATTCTCGTTCATTTATCAAACAGTTGGAATCACTTCAGGTTATTGATCTAATTGATTTATATCAAGCTAACTTCTTTTGGATATTCATTTTACTGCTATACATCTATTGGTTTGTTATTACTGGAATGTTCATCCTTCTCTTCTTTTTTGCTTATGACAGGTTCTTGAAAACCTCAGATCTCTTGACTTCAGTTATTCAAATTTGACGACCCTTGATTGTGGGTTACTTCCAAATCTCGAGAAGTTAATTCTTGAAAGATGTTATCATTTGGTAGAACCTCACATGCCCGTTGGATGTCTAAGAAGGCTAATCTACTTAGAATTAAATCATTGCGAGGGATTGAAATCTCTTTCATTTATCAAACAGTTGGAATCACTTCAGGTCCTTGATCTAAGTTATTTATATCTGACTGAGTTCCCAGATGTACTTCCAGGGCACTCCAACTATAAATTATTGGAGCTTTACTTCTCAGGGAACAAGATCGAAGAACTTCCATCATCAATTGGAAATCTTCAAAACCTTGTTTCTCTAGATCTTAATCGGTGCACAAGGCTTAAGAGTCTGCCACAAAGCATATGTAATTTGCGGAGTCTAAAACACCTTAACCTTGGAGACTGTGCGATAGAGGAATTACCCGATCACTACAAGAAATGTCGTCAATACCGGCGTCACCTTTACCGGCGACAGCCGGTATTAGCGGCGACACCAAAAACACGCGTTTGGTGTCGCCGCTAATACCGGATGTCGCCGGTAAAGGTGACGCCGGTATTGAGTATTCGGCGATCCGTGTGATGTTTAATCCAAACCAACCGGGGGGGGGGACAAGCACATATAGCAACGCTTGTTTCAAATCGGTAATGCTTTGTATATATATTACTGCTTGTTTCAAATCGATAATGCTTTGTTTCAAATCTAATTTTTTATTGTTAAACAGGGTAGAAAGAGAATCGAACAATTCAAGAAGGCTCACACCCGCAAAGATGGGACATGGGACAGTGACCTGGCTTATCAACAATATGTAAGTGTTTATACAAAAAAAATTAGTTCAACATCATTATTATATTTAATATATGTAAAATGCTAACTTTTTATTTATTTATGTAAAATGCAGATTGAGTTGGAACGTGAGTTTGAGTTATTAAACGATCCTTCCCCGGAACCCGCGAAGGAAGTTGGGATATTTGAAAAGGTGTTGGGTTCTCGCCGTGGACATTACAAAGGGATTGGCCGTAAACCTCCCGTGACTCCGACAATACCGCCTCATTTTGATGTAGGCCAACCTTCCCAAGAAGCACCTACAAAGGTAAATATTAATTGTTAACTACTTCATTGTTAAATACTTAATTTGTTTTTAACTAATAATATACATTTTTATTTTTTTGAAGGATGCCCTTGCACAGATGCTTGAGGATCCAAGACACAGAGATGCGTTGGCAGAATTTTTATGTACGTACATGCAAGGGCACGGTGGTGGAACGAGCAAGGGTGCCGGGGATACCCAAGGTGATGAAAGCGATCAGGATGATCAAGACGACGTAGAGTAGTTTCTTATTTTTGTTGTGTGACTATTTTAATTTGTGTAAAGAAGATTATGTTTTAGATATTAGTATTTGTTTGGAATTGTTTATCTCGTATGTTGCTTCATTTATTACAATTTTGGTTTTATATTAAAAATATAAAAATAATAAAAATATTATTATATTAAAAATATAAAAATATTATTATATTAAAAATATTCATAATTCTAAATATAATAAAAATAATAAAAATATTATTATTATTAATATAAATATAATAATTTATAATAATAATAATAATAATTTAAAAAATGAATTTAAAACACCTTTAGCGGCGACATAGTTACCGGCGACTCAAGTCATCAGCGGCGATAGGCTTTACCGGCGACGCTTTAGCGGCGATTTTTGAGCATTAGCGACAAACTATTTGCGGCGACACATTAGCGGCGACAAGTCGCCGGTAAAGGCATTAGCGGCGACAGTTAATACCTTTAGCGGCGACAAGTGTCGCCGGTAATAACCCCGATCCTTGTAGTGGATGATCTTGGCCATTTAGAAAGTTTAGAAACGCTAGACTTAAGGGCCACCCGTGTCAAACATCTCCCTAGTAGCATTTTTATGTTGAAACATTTAAAAACTCTACTTCTTGCTCTTTGTAAAGTTCTTATGACGTTACCTGAGGATCTTGGCAAATTAGAATCTTTGGAAGAATTAAGTGTAGCGTATAGCAAGATAAGAGATGTTCCGAGTAGCATTTGTAAGTTAAAACACCTTAGAGAGTTTAACCTTAGCTACTGTGATCAACTTGAGAAATTGCCGGTGAGACTAGGAGACTTGAAATGTTTACAAGAGTTAAATGTTTATGGTACACGTATAAGTCATCTTCCACAGAGCATTTCTCTAGTAAAAGGTTTAAAAATCATTGGATTTAAATCAGGAGATTCATCCATATACACCCATGTCTCAAGGACAACAATTAACACAGACAACAATTGCATCACAGACGATTTGGAGAAGTAAAAAGTATAGCGGGAGCCTGCTCGCAAAGAACCATTTAAAAGGAGGTGTCCATGTTTTTTTTATTGATCGTCTTTGTATTTGAACTTTAAAATTGATATGATTTTGGTTTATTTATGTACAACCGATAATTATATAAAAAATTATAATAACTATTATTATAATACATTATGTTTGGGTTAATTAATATTATTACATATTAGGGCTTATTAGGTGTGAAGGTTGAACAACCTTGTCAACAAAAGGAGAAAGAACTTCTGGATGATTGATCATTTTTAAAGCTTGCCTCTTTCTTTGATAATAAACTTTCTCATTTTCACACTAATTTATGTATATTATATACATTCCAAGATGTATATAAATAGAGGTTCAGTTGAAGAGATTAGATGTACCACACAACACAAAAACACAGAGCAATAAAACATTCCTAGTTATCTGCCGTGGACGTAGGTCATTTTTGGACCGAACCACGTTAAATTCTTGTGTTCTTAATTTGTGAGCTGAATGTGTGAGTTTAGTGTTCGTATGCTAAGTGTCTCGATCCTAACAGGGCTAAGTGAGTATTACAAAAAGCATTATCTTTTCATTTAATGACCTTTGTAATTGCGTTATTTTAACTTTTGAATTTGAACAGTTCTCGACAATCACATATTTAAACTTTTTCACTGTTATTCTTTTGTTACAGTTGAAGTATTTTAAACGGCTGATATCTCTCTTTTGTCACTATTGAAGTATTTAGAATCGTCAGTTTACCGTTATGGCATTACCTACTATTTTGAGAAATTTGCAAATTTGGAGTCTCTGGTTTGTAATTTCATTAGTTACGGTCCTGTGATTTCAAAATTAGGGATATAGTCATTTAAACCTATTTTAACCCACTTATGTTATTTATTTATTTAATTTTTTTTGGTTATTTAAAGAAATGGACCCACACAGATTTTGGAGTTTTTGGCTAAAATGATGTTTTTGAAAAAAATATTTACCAAATAGGTGTGGTTTTCAAAATATTTACCAAATAGGTGTTGTTTTCAACCAAAAAAGAATTTTTGAGAAAATTTATATTTTTCTAATTATATTTTTTTTTGTGTTTTTTAATATATTTATTTTGACTTTTTTCAAACTTTTATTATGGTTTATAACTTGGTTCTATCGCTTTCATCCTGAAAATTGTTCGACAAAATAAAATTTCTTTTAAGCAATTAGTTCTTAATACAAATAATTTCATATATAAATCATCTTCAATTTTTTAGTATCAATGTCTATTTGATTAAAGACAAAGCTATATTCAAAAGCACCGACTATTATATCAAACTTTTTAATATTCCTCAAGAGCTTATTTCACTAATATCATTTTCTATAATTTATAGAAAAGATAATTAAACATGATAAATAACTGTACATCTAAAAACAAAAGTTAGCAGACACGAAGTCACAATTGTACAGTTCTAAAAACAACAAACTCCTTATAAGGCAATGAACTTCAAGATATTGTGCCAATTAAGCAATGCACTTTTAACCTCCAGCAATCCATAAGCACCCAGCTAGGAGATTAACCACATTTCTCCCACCATGAAGACGAGCAAAAACTGGTATGCATTGAAAAAAACAGTAGTCTCCAGAAACATCCAACCAAACAGACATTGAGTTTCCTTGTATTTACTTCATAATCATGGACTTTTCAGCATTCAATCCCCATACGTATCCAAACAACGAGAACACTAAGAACTTCAACTTCTTTAAACATCAAAGTCAACCTGTGATTCACATAAATCGAGGAGAAGAAAAGAAAACACCATAACAGAGAAGAGAGACTCACACACACACACACACCAAAATTGCTTAACGCAGATGTAGACTTCTTTTCGGCAATTTATCAAATTGGTGGTGTGCAATATTACCAAACATCACTCCTCTAACAAGTTATCGTGCCAATGATCCTTTTCCAAACTGAACACCAATCCAATTGAAATCACATTACCAGAAATTGAATAGAATTCAAAATTGAAATCGCGGACGGAATCGCGTCTTCAAAGAAATCGGATGAACAAATCGCAAACAGAATCGCATCCAAACAGAAATCGATGAAGTTCCAGCAACAAGAAATTCAAAAGAAATTGGAGTTCAAAGAGATCGGATCAACAAATCGCATCTTCAAGAAATCAGGATGAATAAGTGAACAAGAAACAAACATTGGAGTCGCGAATGGGATGAAATTTCAGCAAGAACTCCCGACTAAGTCAGCGACAGTGTTCGTTTGCGAGAGTCGTAGGCGGGAGTCGACACTTAGGGCACCGATTTTTGAGACTAAATTACAAATACCCCATTTTGGTAAATAATTTGAAAACCACCCTTAATTGGTAAATATTTTTTTAAAAAACACCATCTCGGTCAAAAAGTCCAGATTTCGTATATTTCTTAAATCCGATTATTTTGAGCTAAGAGATCGTAACCCAAATTGTTAAACACTCCGATTAAATTAATGCCAGTCAACAACTCTAAAGTGTGTCATCACTACTAGAAGCTAGAGTATGACCGATGGCGATTTCTGTTGGTATTGGGTCGTTATTTTCCTTTATCGACGGAATTCGGGAGAGAGGAAAATAGTTTGTGGGTAAAATATACCGACCAATTTCGGATGGTTTTGGTGACAGAATGCCAAATGTATACTTCCATCGGTAATCACCGATGGAATACCAATGAAATTTCGGTTGGCCGGTCTTTTGACTTAAGTTACAGAATACTGACCAAAATGTTTACCTACCGAATATTGACATAATTTTTTACCTACCAAATACCGACCCAATTTGTATAATTCTGTTTTTTTTTTTTTTTGACAAAATTTCCATCACAAATATGTTATTAAATAAAAAAAATACAAAACATTAAGATTTTCTAGTTTTTTTTTCCATAAATGCAGCAAAAAACTAATCATTAAGCCTATAATAACATTTATATTTGATACAAAAGCTAATTAATCATTACCATAATAGTTGTTTAATACACTAAAATTGTTAAAATAAAAATTACAATTGTTACACAAAATCAAAGTAAGGATTTTGATTAAGTGACGGGTTACCTTATGAAGACCCAAACTAATATATATATATATATATATATATATATATATATATATATATATATATATATATATATATATATATATATATATATATATATATATATATATATATATATATATATATATACTAGCAGCGGCCCCACGCGATGCGGCGGCGGTGGGGGGGGGGGAGAGGTAATGGGTAGATGGTTAACTGTTTTATTTGGTTATTTCATTCGAAAAAGAAGTGATTCATCGGATTGGTATTAGCATATTTGCAATTAATCCTTAAAATAATAATTATTATAAAATACATTTGTCCCTCTAGAAAGTACATAACATATTCCAATTCTTTTGACAGATTCTATTCCTTCCAAAAACATTCTACAAACCAGACGATAAATTACAAAAGTAACCTTGTTATCGGTATCTCCTAGTTCCTCATTATTAATGCTTTTAGCACATGTTAAAGCTGAACCGTGTGTTCCAAATGTCATGAATCCATAATCTTTTCATCTTGTAGAAGGCATATTACGGGCAAGCTCAATTTTCACCACTTCCCCGTATTTGTTTAGTAGGTCCTGCGCTCGACCCTCGGCCCATGAAGCTGGCAGGCCATCTATAAAAATAGTATTCACCTGCCAAAAGATAGTCAAATCCATAGAATATGATATTAATAAAAAAACAAAAACCGTCATTTTTCATGATAAATTTCTGAGCTTTATTACGATTTGCAGACTTCTGCTAGCATGTGGCCAGCTTAGTAAAGATCTTCATTTTTAAAAATAGTTTGTGATAAATGCTTTCCTTTCGAAATAATTTTGGTTTCTCTAAGTTATATCCGCGATGCGGCGGCGGTGGGGGGGGGGGGGGAGGGGGAGGGGCTGTCGAGGTTGGTTAGGTTAGTCGTTTTGTGTTAAGGATTTTCGGTTTAGGTTTAATGTTTGCAGTTTGCGGTTTAGAGTTTACGATTTAACGCTCAGCTTTATAGGTTATCGTTTAGGGTTTATGGTTTACGACGTAAAGTTTAAGGTCTATTATGTAGTTAGGTTTACGATTTAGAGTGTTCAATCTGTAATCCTACTCTGCTTGATCTACACACATATGCAATAAATACAAAATAAACTAACACATAGCCATAGGCACACAAACACATACACATAACCAAACTAATAGTACCAAGAACACAAATGTTCTTACTTGAATCAAAATAAAATATACATTTGAAAATATGTATTGTTTTGAACAGTATAAATTATAACCCACAACAATCCACAAAATTTGTTCAATTAGAACATTGATAGATAAAGCTCGACGAACAAATACATAGTTATGCACTGCAAGAAACATCAATTCATTATATTAAATACATATGGTAATATTTGTAAATGATTAAGATTTCAATTGTACATTATTCATCATATATGACTTCTTTATACACCACATTTGTTGTGTAGCATCAATCATGAATGAATTTTTTGGCCGACTATACTAATACCTTTGTATTGACACGAGATATTTATCTGGACAATGCCACATAAAGTTGGCCACGTGAAAAGACCGATTCCAGTAAATATACCCCAACATTTGGAATTGTTTGTCCTTGAGCTTTATTGATCGTCATAGAGAAACTAAGACGAATTGGAAATTGCTTTCTTTTCAGCTTGAATGGGAACATGTCTTCGTCAGACGGGTATAATGGAATTCTTGGCAAAAAGACTCTTTTTCCGGCATGTTGGCCAATGGCTATTTCTACGTCAATCACATTTCGCTGGAAAGCTCTGCATATCAACGTGCTACCATTGCATAATCCATTCGAGGGATCAATATGATGTAGTAGTATCACTGGACAATCAACTTTTAATCGAAGGTAATGAGGAGGCCGACCACTAACAATTTGGGAGTTCAAGAATTCTATAGCGTATAAGTTATTCTTATCATATTCAGCTTCATCGAAGCTATAGTAAACTTTTTGATCTCCAGAAAACCACCGTTCGATAAGTTTATTATTAATGTCATCAACACTTTTATTTTTTGTTGACAATATCGCTCTCGAAATGATAAATTTTGAATCATCCCCGTTAGAATTTTATTTGGACCATTTAAGTAATTATTTAACGTTTTGCCCAAATGTAGGAATTTTTTGCGAGAGAATGATCATTTGACAAACTTTTTTTCATATAGTGGGGAAGTTATCGGCGAGTGTGAAGTTAGCCGCGAGTGAGAAAGTTATCGGCAAGTGGGAAGTTATCGGCAAGTGGGGAAGTTGTCGACAAGTAGGAAGTTATCGGCGACATCGTGGTAAGTTATCTGCGAGTAAGGAAGTTATCGGCTAGTGGGAAGTTATCGGAGACATCGTGGGGAAGTTATCAGCGAGTGGGAAGTTATTGGCGACATCGTGGGAAAGTTATCGGCGACATCGTGGGAAACTTATCGACGAGTAAGGAAATTATCGTCCAGTGGGGAAGTTATCGGCGAGTGGGAAGTTATCCGCGAGTGGGGAAATTATCGGCCAGTGGGAAAGCTATAGGCGAGTGGGAAGTTATCGGAGAGTGGGGAAGTTATCCGCTAGTGGGAAGTTATCGTCGACATCGTGGGGAAGTTATCCGCGAGTGGGGAAGTTATCCGCGAGTGGGAAGTTATCGTCGACATCGTGGGGAAGTTATCGGCGAGTAAGGAAATTATCGTCTAGTGGGGAAGTTATCGGCAAGTGGGAAGTTATCCGCGAGTGGGGAAATTATCGGCCAGTGGGGAAGTTATCGGCGCTTGGGAAGTTATTGGAGAGTGGGGAAGTTATCCGCGAGTGGGAAGTTATACGCGAGTGGGATGTTATGGTCGACATCGTGGGAAAGTTATCGGCGAGTGGGGAAGTTATCCGCGAGTGGGAAGTTATCGTCAACATCGTGGGGAAGTTATCGGCAAGTGGGAAGTTATCTGCGGGTTGGGAAGTTATCCGCGAGTGGGAAGTTATCATCGACATCGTGGAGAAGTTATCCGCGAGTGGGAAGTTATCGTCGACATCGTGGGGAACTTATTGGCGAGTGAGGAAATTATCGTCCAGTGGGGAAGTTATCGGCAAGAGGGAAGTTATCCGCCAGTGAGAAAATTATCGGCCAGTGGGAAGTCATCGGTGAGTGGGAAGTTATCGGCGAGTGGGGAAGTAGTCCGCGAGTGGGAAGTTATCGTCAACATCGTGGGGAAGTTATTGGCGAGTGGGGAAGTTATCGTCGACATCGTGGGGAAGTTATCGGCGAGTGGAAGTTATCGTTGACATCGTGGGGAAGTTATAGGCGAGTGGAGAAGTTATCCGCAAGTGGGAAGTTATCGTCGACATCGTGGGGAAGTTATCGGCGAGTGGGAAGTTATCGTCGACATCGTGGGGAAGTTATCGGCAAGTGGAAGTTATCATCGACATCGTGGGGAAGTTATAGGCGAGTGGAGAAGTTATCAGTGAGTGGGAAGTTATCGTCGACATCGTGGGAAAGTTATCGGCGAGTGGAAGTTATCGTCGACATCATGGAGAACTTATAGGCGAGTGGAGAAGTTATCCGCGAGTGGGAAGTTATCGTCGACATCGTGGGGAAGTTATCGGCGAGTGGAAGTTATCGTCGACATCATGGGGAAGTTATAGGCGAGTGGAGAAGTTATCCGCGAGTGGGAAGTTATCGTCGACATCGTGGGGAAGTTATCGGCGAGTGGGAAGTTATCGTCGACATCGTGGGGAAGTTATCGGCGAATGGAAGCTATCGTCGACATCGTGGGGAAGTTATAGGCGAGTGCAGAAGTTATCCGCGAGTGGGAAGTTATCGTCGACATGGTGGGAAAGTTATCGGCGAGTGAGAAAATTGTCGTCCAGTGGGGAAGTTATCGACGAGTGGGGAAATTATCGGCCAGTGGGAAGTTATCCGTGAGTGGGAAGTTATTGGCGAGTGGGAAGTTATCTTCGACATCGTGGGGTAGTTATCGGCGAGTGGGGAAGTTATTGGCGAGTGAAAAGTTATCGTTGACATCGTGGGAAAGTTATCAGCGAGTGGGAAGTTATCGTCGATATCGTGTGGAAGTTATCGGCAAGTGGGAAGTAGGATGGTCAAAAAAACTAAAAATATTAAATAGGGTGCTAAAACAATCTAAAAATATGCAGAATGAAATCGTTCCCGAGTTTAAATTAAAATAAAAGTCAGAGGAAGCCATGGTAAGGTTTGATCTTCTTGGGTATTTGACATCATTAGAGGCAAATGCATCCCATTTTGGAACTGTAATGCAACATTTTTTGTAAATCAAATATTCTTCATGTATGATGGAAAGGGAAAAATTGGAATTTTGTAAAGAGATAGTACTTGGTTCGTGCAATCTAGCGAAATAAGCTTTTGTTGTTCAAAATTTTCCTGGAAAAACAAGGCATTTAAGGTTAAATCAAGAAATAGCAATGTACTTCAATTGATTTGTTTATTCTAACATCGTACTTTCATTTATTCTCATTACAAGATTGTGCTTTATAAAATCTACCAAAGTATAGATATAATTTTCACTTCTATAATAAGAAAATTCTTGAAAGTTGAATGCTATAATCGGTTGGCTTTTCTAAAGTACAATGCCTAAATTAGAACACAACTGAAAGTACAAATGTACAATGTTACAATACCTTATGTGTACGAATGCTGTCAAGTGATTCCCTTAAGGAATCTTCCATCTGTTTAAGATGTTCAATATTCTCAATCTTGTATGGATTACTCCAATAACTAATACATAAAAATTGTAGGAAAATAAGAACCATACTAAAAAATGTAGGAAACGAATTACAGAATAATTAAATATGTAAAGGTTTCGAAGGTACCTTAGTCGTTTATGTAAGTCAGTAAGTTGAGATCGTAACATCATTATTGCATGATTGCTTAACTTCTGAAGATATTATTAACTATTAAAAATTATTATTAATAGAAGTTTTGATTTAATTTTTTAAAATATAAAGTAGAAGAGAGGAGTGTCTTGTGACCTCACCTGATTAACTGTTTGCAACAAAACCAAAAGACACTAAGATTAGATGTCCTGAATTGAAGGGAAGAAAGATGTAGAAGATTGGCAAGGATTAATGACAACCTTGCCCCCACAAAGTCTTGTATATTTACATCATGGTCTAGCTTCTTGAACGTTTTCTTCAAAGCCTATTTACTAAGTTTTATTGAATAACCATTTGAAGATAGTGAAATTTTCAATATAAAGCTACGAATAGTCTATAGATAACATCAAAATCCTTACCAAAATCGGGAGAATTAGCTTATGAATGAAGAAATGTCACTTGAGGTTTGTAGAAGAAACAAGTTAAAAAAAGTTAGACATCCCACCAACACACCCCAAGATGCTCTTCCTATAAACTCATGTTGGTCTTTTCTTGATTTCTTTTCTCCATCATCACCATGAATCATTTTATTATTCATCATATCGAATTTTGATAAATCTCCCAAATATCCTCTAGGAAAAAGGTATATCAGTGTTCTCGTTAAATAATGAAAAACAACTACAAAAAAGCTTCGATGTTGTGAAAGGTTCTTTCTTCTTGAAATAACCACATGTCTCATTGAGGCATATCATCAAACAAGTTAAGTGCAAGTTTGAAAGGAATGAATGAAATTTGAAAAGTACCTTTAGTAAGTTTGAGACTTTTGTGAAGAACAAGATGAAGAACCTATATTACCGGGTTAAACCGATATTTCAAACAGCAGTAGTTTCTGAAACTGAATCATAAATTCAATAACTCGTACTTACCAGGTCTCCAAGTCAAGAACCAAAAGTCAAAAGTGAAAACTCAAGTTGGTTTCCTTAGTTCCTCTTTGTGTACCAGAAAGGTCTCCAGGTCAAGAATAATTCTTCAATCTTGCCTCATTGGCTCATTATTGTAACATAATCGAAACAGTTTATTGATAATCATGTATCAAAATCCGAAATCAACATCAACCCTTAACCTGAAATCAAAAACTATGTTAAATAATATATAAATAATTAGGGAAAAAAACCAAATTAAAAAGTATATATCATTGTATCGAAAACTGAGGTTCACCGGGATAAAGCCATCGGAATACTGAATAAACAAACTTCTTGCCTTCCCAAATTGTTAAAGTGGTGAGATCAATAAAATGAACAAAATGGTGAAACAAAAGGGAGCATGTGAACCTCCAAACTGAATACCTGTTTATAGTAGATTGTATCTGGTGCATTGTATTGCATTGCATTTGTGCAAATTAGATACACATCAATCTGCATTCATGAAAAAGAAGCCAACTATACTCTCAAGAATTGACATAAAAGGCGAAAGAATTCAGTAAAAATAAGGAAAAACAAAATAAACTTACCTCAAAATCTTTCAAAGTTAAATACGCTCCTTTCGCAAGCTTTTCCCTCGTAGTGGCGAAGTCCATTGGGTGCTTGATCACATCATGATAATCAGGAAGCTCATCAGGATCAACTGGCTCAGCGTAAACCCCATAAGTATCTTTTCTGCCACAATTAACCATTGTAAATTTACATACCGAAAAAGCTTTAACCCAAACAAAGCATAGTTTTGAATATTAGCCTACCGATACTTACTTTTGAAGTTTATAGAGAATCAACTCTAGGGTCCTTTTGTCAGGTAAAGGTGCCCCCTTTTGAAGATATGACGCCGCCCCTAAATTCAATATCACAATCAACAATTAGTAATAAATTAGCATAATATTGAAGCAGATATGAACAGAACCGCAAATGGTAACGAACCACAAACAAAGTCCGACGCTCCTGGTGCTTCTTCTTATTATTCTTCTTCTTCTTCGTCCTCTTCTTCCAATTTCCGCCCTCCTATCTGTGGAAATGAGAAAAACAGAACCTTAAAACTTGCAAACAATATTCAATATATGTAATATACTTGCAAATGTAGGTGACAGAGAGCTATACAAACAAAAGACAGAGTGAGTGGCACGAAATTAGAGAGGGGGACAGAAAGATAGAGGATGTGTGTGAGTGTCGTTGAGAGAGAGAGAGAGGAAAAAAGAGTGGCTGAAGAGGGGTCTCCCTCTCTTTATATAGGCAGACATTCGAGAGAAAGGCGGAGTTGAGAGGAGATGGGAGGTTGAAGATGAAGTGGGATGTTGAAGATGGAGTGGGAGAAGAGGTGGGAGGTGGGGAGTTTTTTGACGGTTCCATTTGATTCAGTCAACAACGAACATGGGAGGTTGAAAGATGTGGAGATAGTGGGAAGTTACATAGACAGTGGGAAGTTACAGAGATAGTGGGAACATGGGAGGTTGAGAGATGTGAAGATAGTGGGAAGTTACAGAGATAGTGGGAAGTTACAGGATGAGAAACCGTAGAGATAGTGGGAAGTTACAGAGATAGTGGGAACATGGGAGGTTGAGAGATGTGGAGATAGTGGGAAGTTACAGGTTGAGAAACCGCCATCGATTTTGTGCATAAGATGTGTTGTAACTTTTGTGTTGACTGCTTTAGACTTGTACATTGTCCCAATACGTTTTATAATATAGATATATATATATATATATATATATATATATATATATATATATATATATATATATATATATATTAAGTTGTGTGTAATTTAAAGCTTTATATGTATTTTTATGAGAAATTATGTTCATGAGGGTAATTTGGTCATTTGACCATATGTAAGAATTATTATGAAATTATATTTTGTTTTGGACTAAAAATGTAAGAAATATGGTTTCATGTGACAAAAACTTGTTATTAGTGTCAAAAGTCCAAGAAATGGAACCTTAGGGACTAATGGTAAAATTGAGAGGTATAAAAAGAGAGAAAAATCTCCCAGAAGTTCAGGAAACGTGTAGAAGCATCGGGAGAGATTCTTGTGTGCGATGTATGCAGATTGTTTGAAGATTGAAGGTGGAAATCAAGTTTGTACTTTGGAATTTGGAGTTTCAAGTAATTGAGGTTAGTAATTGAGTTCTAACCTAAATATTCTTGTGTGTTCTTCACGGGAGGAACTAGAAACTGGAATTTCAGTTAAGGTTCAAGTGGTTCAAATGAATCACACACTTCATCTAGTTCAAATCATCATAGAAAACAAGATAAAACCATTGATTTTGGTTAAATTTCAAGAGGTGGGTTTTTAGCTAAAGAACCCTAGAAATGGGTTTATGAGTTTGAAACTGATTTCAAATGATTTTGTAAGCTCAAAGAGTCATAAAGAGTGTAAGAAATCAGTTCTATACTTGAAAATTCATTAAAATGATTTTTGGAGTAAAACCGGGTTTTTCGGGAAGGATTTCAAGCAAAAAGGATAAAATTGATGAATTTATGGTTAAAATGTGTAAAGGAGTTGTTATTTTAGTCCTAGAAGGATTGTATGCCGATTAAGTCAAGTATTAAGAACTTAATGTGAGGAATAGTGCAACTGCAGTTTGGAAAATCGTCAAATTAGGCAACATACTTCGAGATCGCGACCCGATCTCGTAGGATCGCGGCGCGATCCCGCGCCAGGCAGAAATTGCAGAAACGCAGTGAGTCTCCTGCCAAGTGAAGCTTGATTTTTGGATTTTGTCCTAAACTTGTCCGTTTGACCTCAAATTTTGAACATAGGTCCATATGGTCCAAAATGTCGCAGGAAATTGTCGGAATGAAAATACGACCTCCTGAGGATACTGTAGTAAAATACGTATAATGTATGACTTAACTAAAGTTGGTCATTTAAAAGTTATATAACTGTTATGACCCATGATAGTATTATAAGGACTCTAATGAGTTATAGAGTCAATAGAAATAAATGTTAATGTATTATATATTAACTATAGGTGCAAGTCAAGTGATTGAGTAACATCGGAAGGGTAAAGAACCAAGAAACACTTAATCAACTCTTCAAGAACTATAAGGTGAGTACATGAGATATTTTTCCCATTTTGGGGTACATGGCAAGTAAGTATATTAAGATTTCATATAATATTTTTATGTGTTAAACTATATGCAAGATGATATTTTCTAACTCATTTGGAAAGTAAAATGCTATATTTGAAAGTATGATTTGGTCTATGAGCCAATTATGTGGAAAATGAGTTTTGGGTTATAAACCATATATGTATGATTTTGGCAATAGCCTAGAATGTGGTAAAAATATGTTTTAGTCAAAAGCTTGGCATTTAGCCATTATGTTTACAAGTAATGTATAAGTAAGCAGAAAGTATTTTGTATGACTGGTATTTGTAGCAAGCAATGTTAGTAAGGGAACCATGTCGTGTTCCACCTACCCGGGTTAGGTATGGAGTCTACTGGGGAAAAAGCCCCATCGCGAAGTAGATTTCCTAAGCAACTTCTACTGGTGAGGATTGATCCGTTCTTTCTAGCTGTAGAGACTTAGGGTATCACTTATGGTGATTAAAGCCCTAAGTATAAAAATCCAGCAAGTTTATAATACCAGTCAAAGAAAGTAAGAAATATACTAATTTTACAAAGTATGCTATGAAAAGATTTTTGAAAAGTAAAGAGTTATGTTATGCCACTACTATAAAGTTTTGACAGATATTCTATGTTAAGAATTTTAAGGAAAAAAAGTTGGAAAAAGAAATTAAATGTTTGAGTCTAAAACTCATGTAACTCACGAGACATTTTTGTCTTACGTATTCCATTTTTATGCCATGTATTCCAGGTTTAGGTACGAAGATGTAAGATAGTTTGAAGTTGTAAAATAAATCCTAGAGTGTGAAGGAGTGGAGCTGGTTACAGCATACATATATTGGTATTTGGTTAAATCCTTTCCCTTAAACTTTATGGTTGTATGATATGTAATTTGTAACACCCCTTGTCGTATTTAAAAAAATACAATGGTTTTTGTTAAACCGTATTTTGTAAAATATGCTTTTATGTAGTATAAATGGTTTGTAAAAGTTGGGGCGTTACATACCGGGTGGTCGAAAAAGATTTGAATGACTTCGATAAAAGCCCCCACCCCGTCCTTGATACTAGCTTGGATATTTGTTGCGTTGATGTAGGGAAGATCCAATAAATGCTTAACGTAGATTCAAATTACAAGTTGAAACGATCATTGGTAGTCAATCTTTTCGTGTACATCAGTTCTCAATTACGGTACATTTTGGTCTATAACTAATATCTAAAATTGTCAGATAAATTAAAAAATTGTTATAAATAATAATAATAATAGTACTACTAATAAAACATATACACATGCATACATTTTAACCTAAACAATCTAGCAAGTAATTTGAAATTTAAACATAAAGATTGAACCAAACATTTAACATTTATAATACACAAAATCATTTGGCAATTGAAACAAATGATCTAGCAACAATTTAAAATTTTAAAGCTAGATAATCTAGTAAATACAAAAAATCATCCAAACAATTTAACATTAAACCTAAATAATCTAGCAAATACACAAATGACTTGGCAAGCGAAAATAAACTTGAAGAGGGTGGTTTTGGACGTGTTTATAAGGTACTTTTATCATTGATATGAGCCATGTTTGTTGGAAAATAACTCATTAGTATGGCCTTAGGACTATTTTGTAATGATTATTACATGTTAGATACATTTATATTGTGTACCATAACGTTGTCATAATGACATATCAGGTCCCTAGACTTAAATATTTGTAGTATGATGGATATGACAATGTCTTTAACTTAAGGGACTATAATTGTGTGGTTTCAATTTCTTTTCCATAAGGTGTAAATTGATGAATATTTAATGCTAAGAATATGAAACGGTCAATGGGGAGAAATGAAGGGTCTCACAGAGATCTGAAGAGTCTCACAGAGAAAATGAAGAGCCTTAAAACCCCTATATAACACCAAGATCAAACATGTTATTAGCATCCGAATATCTCCATCAGAAATATCATAAAACACCATTACGGGAAGAAAGTAAACCAAACTATGGCTTCATCTTCATCAACGATAACACTTCCAAGTAAGCATGATTTTATTTCTGTTGAAGCTTTGTATGATTTTTTGATCTTGGTTATGCCTGTAAATTTCAGTATGTGGTATCAGAGCATGGTTTGATTTTAATTTCTATGCCCTAAATTCAATTTTATTGTATGATTTTTTGAAAAGCCGTAATCCCCTGAAATTCTGAAAATCTCTTGTTCTAATTTCGTCGTTTGATTCCAAACAAATAATTTGATAATTTAAATTAATGTAACGAGATATACCTGGTTGTCTGTTGCGTATGCCGCTGTCGGTGCAATGCTCCAGGAATTTCTTGATTGTTTGCGCCCAACGTTCAAATCTCCAACTGAAACACTTCCAATCTAATTTTGTTGGAAAAATGAAGTGGGATATGTCCTACTTATATTGATTAGTTTAATTGGGCCAACACTCCATGATATTGAACCTTTTGCTTTTGATAAAGTTCAAAAAATTAATATAAACTAGTGTTCTCCCGTGGTTGAATGGTAATTTTCTAGGGTTTTCCTTCTCCTATGTTTAAAGAAGTCAAGGTGAAGGGTAACTTACACAACGGTACCATATGCTATAACTGTCGGAGGAGAAGTGCGAGTATAATAATGGTAACCCGTGAGGAAACCCTAGAAAATTACCATTTCTCTTGTGTTTAATCTTTAATAATTAGCTTAACCCTTGAAAATGTGCAATGCTATAACTGGGTAGAGTTTTCAAAGTATAATAGTGGCTTAAATAGAAAAAAAGTGAAAGTACAATGTTGTAACAGAAGTAAATGGTCTCCAAGGGGGGACGATTAAACGAAAGTAGGATGCTAAAATACACAAAAAAATTAAACTACATTGCTAATTCTTGCATATCGCATTAAGTAGAATCTTACTTCTCAACATAGATATGGCTTAGCTTTCCATATTTTGAGCATTCTGATTGAACGTTACTTTAAAAGGGCCAAATGGAAATGCCTGAAAAAGCAATTAACTTTCATTTTGAATGGGACAAAAATGAAACTTCTTGAAATAAGGTACTATTGATCATTTTATTTGAAGTCTTCATCTATACATTCTAAATTACTTAATCAAGTATATGATTATCATTTACTGAAATTAATCATACTTGACTTGATATAAACAACAACAAAATTAAAAGTCAAACCTTATTATCTTGACCTTGAACAGGTATTGGTATTTTTTAGCTTCAATATCATATTTCAAAACTCTAAAACATTCAAGCCTTTCATCCAAAAGAAGTCCATATGTACGCACCCAAGCAGAACAATCCCAACCTGTAAAAATATCTTAAAAATTGTAAAAAAAAACAATAAAGTATTTAATCACAATTTTAGAAAAAAAAACTAAAAATTACTAGTAGGGTTTGAATCATCTTTGAAATTACCTAATTGAAGAACACACCCTCTTTGTCGAAAATTCACAAGTTCTTCACGGAAAGTCGGATCACCTTCCCTTAATGTCCTATGGATTACTATCAATGTCTTTATTGCCACCTGTTTATAAACAAAATTGTTAGAAAATACCAATGTACTTCCAATGATTTGTTTACTATACCATCTTTATCAGTTTGTAAGCTGAAATTCGAGTCATACAATATGATTTATTGAGGAAATTCACTGATGAAGAATAACATAATGGATTATTTAAGCATAGTAACAGTAAACCTTCGTTTTTGAATCTATAATCAGAGTTGAAATTGTTTAAATGAAAATAAAATCAGTAGTACCGTCCAATTACGGGTTTTGGCCAATCTCCTTGCTACGGCATGTAAACAGTATTGCACATCTGCTCGAGGAGGAACAACAGATGTATACGCCAAAATTTCTGCAAAAAAGGCCCAAGAAATTAAACCTTTCGCCGCGAATTATACAAGTGATAACGAATTGGGAATGATAACTTAGAAGATGAAATCACTCATTGGTAGCTTTAACGATGGCAACATCCACATCCTAAATCAGTTAACAAAATCAAACACTATTTATAGATAGAGAGAGAGAGACGAAACACGTTTGAACGATAGAGAAGAAAAAGGGGGAAAGAGTTAAAGACCCTGAAATCGCTGTTGACGTCGACTAATCCGACTTTGGTTTGATCTTTGAGAGAACCGTAGGCTTTCCGCCATGTTTGCATAGTATTCATCTCTGAGGATAATATCGTGGAAATGCTGCACGGACCCATATATATAGGAACAGAAAAAGAATCAGCTTGATACTAAACCGGATCGAGCCCAGGATCTTATTCTAATTAAACAAACGATGTGTTTGCAAAGTGAAATGTATATTTAACAAAAATCAAAAGAAATGTATAATCACGACATCAATGTTACAAAAGTCACTGTGAAAAGCATACCTCCCCTGAGTTCTTAAACTGTCTTTCTTCTTTGCAACTGTTGAGCTCATGACTGTAAAAGAGTCCAAGTAAGGAAAGTTATTAACATGAATACATATTAAAGTTGGAAATGAAAAGGGAAGGAGCAATACTCAAATGGATCATGTCTGACTAATATATTTAACATAAGGACTGTAAAAACGACTGATCATTCAAAGTTTCAAAGTCGAACACGTGGTGTGCCTATTCTCAAATTATCGTTTTCTGATAAGGTCTTTTGACAAGAGTTTGTTGTTATTCGAAGGCCTAACTTTAGTTTAAAAGTTTTTTTTTCCGGTTAACAATTAAAATTTTATAGTATTACTCTTTGAATTGGGTGTTTCATGCTTCTGTTATTACCTTCAAAATCCGGATTAAACAGTTGTCAACAAATGTCTGTCATCATTCCTGCTTAAGCCAATAAAGAAGCTCTTGCCATGGTCAGTGCACCTTCATAACTTTTATTTCCACCAATGAACCCACTTGAATGCACAAATACACAACCAGATATTCCTGCAACTTCAAAAAGATGATCATCTGTCAAACCCCTCCATTGAGATGGTAGAGCCTCCCTGCTTTAAAATTTATCTAGTGACACTGTTACTTCTTGAACTCGCCACTTATTATTCCTGTCATCCTACATAACATGAAAAAAAAGTTAAAAAGTCTTTTAGTGTATAAATGTTGAAACTTCAAAGTGTGTTAAGCAGCTGATATATAACATATTTTATGACGGGATCTATCTTCATTTCCACTTCAAGGTCAAATATGCAAAGCTTCTACTGTCGAATGAGTGAGATTCTTTTAGATGAAAATTATGTTAATGCATAAATTGACAACTAACCAAAAACAACTTACAGGACAAGAGCTAGTCAGCAACATCATTTCTCCACTGGAATCAATGTTCTTTCTTGTTGCAAGACATTCCATTACAACTGATCTTGTTGGCAACCATGATTTTGCATGAAAGTAGATACACTGGTGGTACATAAATAGGTCAAACAGTTGATCATCAAAACAACTTATCATTCTTGAAATAAGATGAACATGAATGTCTTACTAAAACTCACATCCATAAATTCACTCCCAACCAAATTCATTGCTTGTTGAAATGCTTTGTCTTCTTTCTGAGGTGATTGATCAACATCATACCAGTTCATGTTCAATCTGGAAATTCTGGAGGACAGAGTTGTATTGTTTAAATACCTAGGAGGCTGATCTGTCTCATACTGATTGATTCCATTGTCAATAGCATCAACTGCCTAATACATTTTACAGTAAAAAACTGGTATCTGATAAAGAAAGAACTATCTTAAACGTACCTCTACAAAATTCTTGTAGACAGCTGCGGGGTGCGCTTGTGGCGGTGGTGGCCCAATTGTGGCGGTGATAGCAGTGGTAAACGGTGGAGGCGGTGATTAGGTAAATATAATTAAAATTACCTCACGATAGTGAAATTTGAACACAAAGGGTGGAATCAGACAATAAAAGCATGTATCGAACAAATTATGTTAAATTGAGATCCTAATTTTTTTATTGCTAATCACTCACGTTCTCTCCCTTTTCATTTAGAAGTCGACCTGTTAATCTATGGTCTGGTGCTGCTGATTTGAGGGATAGTGATGATCCGCAATCGATTTTGAGAGGAGCGTCTATTGGATGCATATTGATGGAGAGATAGCCTTTTTAACATGCATAAAAAAGGAACGTCGGACAAAGAAGAGGAGATAGAGGAGAAGGGACTGAGCAATTAAGAAGAAGGGAAGCAAAACCTGCAAGAGAGGTAGACTCTTCAAGATTATGAAACTGGGACACATACCGTAGAATCATATTGGCAAAACAAACCCTAGGTTACCGCCTCTGTCTCAATCGATTTTAAGCAGTGAAGAAATATGGATTCGGCAACTTCCATAAAAATCAAATAAAGCGATGTTTGGAACGACTAGGAGGAATCGGAGAGGATGGAGGTGAAGCGGTGGGAGCTAACTGATACGTGGGAGAAGAATTGATTTGGGGAGAATGGTGTGAGAATATCCGAAAAAAAAAAACGCCCACAAAACACAATAAATGTAACAACAGAAAAAAAACCCAAAAAACCGTACACAAATAAGAAAAAAAAAAGACGGGAATTAAATAAAGTATATAATATATATCATTTGAGTTTTTCGATAGGAGAATTATCGTACCAAATGTTTTTCCAAATAATTATGGCTTCAATAATTGATAAACCCCACCAATACAATTGCTATGATTTACGCTCAAAATTTTCATACATAATTCTTCTAACAAAACCCAATTACCATTTTCTCATGTGTTAATATTTTTCACAAATACATGCTCATCCCTTATGTATGTTTTGATTTTACTGAGACGAGCCATAAACTCATACGTGCCCTGGTTTCAAAATATATAAAGGAAAACAAATCTGCCTAACCTTTTATTTTCATAAATGAAATCAGTTTGTATATGTCAATACGTACCTCTTGTCAAACAAAACGAAATCAAGTGTTTCTGTTATTTTTGTAACTGCAATTTTCGTATTCTGTGAAATATGATGAAAGAGACGTCATTCCAAAGTTCACCGCATATGAGCAAAAATTTTGATTTGTTTTCTAGGGTATATTTTAAAGTGTTTCTTTGAGTAATGATTGGGCTTTTGTCATGTCCATTTATTTTGAGACAAAATATTAGTTAATAATAATATGGTGAAGGATACCGAAAGAGGAGTCTTATCAATTCTAATTTTGCCAACACAATTATTATCATCAAATAAAATAATGAGATGTGTTTATTATAATATTAAATTATTACTATTAATTAAACTTGTGATATATGTGCTCCTTATTACCAAATTCATTTGTCTACTAAAAGATATTTCATACTGGCACAAATAAATTAGAATATGAAGTTTCTGATGACGTATTTTCATATTAAAAAAAAATTATTTATGGCTTGTCACGCAAAATATTTAATTTTGACACCACTATAAGTGATATGTGGGATTTTATTTACGGCCACATTTTGTTGCTGCTAAAGTTGGTATTTTGTGGGCAATGTGATATTCAATCATAAATTGACACCTTATTTACTCACATCTAATTGCGACCAAGTTAGAGGATTAACATCATATTTATTTGTATCTAACTTTCAACTATAAGAAATAAATAATTTAATTGGTCTATAATCTTATATGTATGATTTTGTTTATCAAATTTGCTAATTATATACAAATTTGAAAATTTCTAATTTTATGATTATAAATGATAAGTGGTAACTTTTATGTTGTGCTTGAGTAATTGGACCAAAGAAAGATTGTTTGGGTCTGACATAGAGTTTATTAAACACCACATTAAGCAATTGTTTGAGTTGTTTTTCAAGGAACCCAAAGGCTAATTGAATAACGGCTCACACAATGAATTTAAGCATAATATGCATAAGTATTGTATTTCTACCCAAAGGTGATTGCAATATTTGTGTAGCGTAGTATAACTTCTAGGATGCCATAACATTCAATTGTTGGTCTAGCCAAAGCGAAACTGATAATTGAATAAGGTGTCCACATGACCTATTATTTTGGTGTTAATAATAGGTATACTGATATGCGTTAATCATTGGTATCCCATTAAATCACATTAGTGACTTATTTGTTTAAAATACACGAATCTTATTGAGAGGAATGACGATGCTCATTAGCGAGAGAGAAAGTTCGAGTAAGGTTCAAAAGGCAATTTAAAGTAAATGTGAGCCCGACAATAATCTCGTTACGATTTTGTCATAACAAACGACATAGTCTACAAAACTGTCCTATGTTCATAAAATGGCTTGCGAAGAAATGTAACATAAATAATTTATGATTTATGTGTCCGTAAGTATAAATATCCCCACTCATAATGGATTGACTTCGGATAAATTATTATACGGATTCTGTACAACCTAAAAAGTGGATTGAATCAAAGAACATTTAAAGTTGGGAATAATGAAGACTTAAACAAAGAAACAATAAGACCAACTTCATTAATTTTAGAAAATGGTCATTCTTTGTGTCTTGATGATACACTTTATGTATCGAATATAACATGAAACTCATTATATGTATCTAAGTTGGTGAATGTTACTTATGTCTTTACTGTAACACCCCAACTTTCTACACAAATTTTTTTTTTAAAACTTATATTATAAAAATTTAATCATACAAACCGTTTAAGTTTTACAAACGGGGTATCACAAATTTGCATCAAACCACGGTTCAAACCTGTTTATTTTACATTTCTGTACAGCAGAAACTACGGTCCCACACCCGACTCTTCTAACGCCCTTCCTGCTTACCTGAGTACATAGCATTTTAAAAACAATACGTGAGACATAATGTCTCGTGAGTATTATGGGTTTAGACCCAAAACAGTTTTCCAATAATAATTTCATTCTTTAAACTTTCCAATATTTTATTCCCTATGAGCGCACCCATAGGTATTCCTTATTCTGTGATGGTATATTCCTACGAGCGCACCCGTAGGTTTTATACGAGACGCACCCGTATAACTACTTCCCCAATAACATGAAACGGATTCATGTATCAAGGTAAGACAACTACTTCGCGACGGGAGGTACCATCCCAGTAGTGTCTTATTGCCACCCCTACCGCAGCAGGCAGTGGTCTTTATCCGGATACTAAGCAACTTATCATCATGGGCCAATCACATTATTGGTTCACTGTATTTCTGATTTCCTTTCTTTACACATTATAATCATATTGTTCATAAAATATTTTTAAGTCATAAAACCACTTTGACTCCAAAACATTTTAAATAAAATTCATTTCGCTATGTACCAGAAAATCCACATAATACGCGTATTTTACTACAGTACCATCGGGAGGTCGTATTTCGGTTCCGACAATTTTCTACAAAGTTTTGGACCATAAGGGACTTATGTTTAAAATTTGAGGTCAAACGGACAAGTCTAACCCCAACTTTCAAAATAAAAACTCGAAATCCCTCCTCAGTATATTACACGGTCGTGTAATATATGCTTTGAAAATTACACGGCCGTGTAATGAACCAAAGCTGCATTTTCACTCTGGCGCAGGGCGCGCCGCGCCCATGTGAGGGGCGCACCGCGCCTGACGAGCAGCAGTCCAGAATGTCCCGATTTTTATGCTACAATTTCCCATTTTCTCATATTAAGTGCTTAATACATAACTTAATCGTTTTAAGGTTATTTCTAGGCCTTAAATAACAACTTCCTTTTAGTTTTAAACCATGGAATCATCAATTCCATTCCTTTGCTTAAAACATTCCCGTAATGCCCATTTTAAGACCAAAAACCCATTTGGTGAATTTTTAAGAATGGAATTGATTTTTCACTTCATTTATAACTTATATGACTTAACACCACCATAGAAACAAATTTCAGTCCCATTAACCCATTTCTAGGGTTCTTGAGCTCAAACCCACTTCTATGGATTTTACCAAAATTTATGGTTGGAAATCTATTACTTGTGTTGATTTGAACTAAATGAGACATATGAATTCGTTGGATTGCTCTCATCTCCAAAAATCAGAAATTGAATTTGAAGATTATCCAACAAAACTTGAAGAAATGAACTAAAATTGATGAATTCCTACCTCAATTTTCATGGGAATCTTCAATTCCAAAACTTTTACTTCAATTCCCGCTTCCAATTTCGTGAACCCTCAAGAACCCGTAGCTTCCTCCAGAATTTTCTACAACTTCTGGGAACTAGAAGATATTTTTTTTTATTTATAGTCCCATATTTTCACTTTCACCCCTCTAGTTCAACTTCTTACATTTTGGCACCATAATCAAATTTTCATTACATAAAGTTTTATTTCTTACATTTTTACCCCCACAAACACAACTTACTTTACACCAAGGTCCAAAACATGTCAAAAGACTAAATTACCCTTTTCCACAATTTTACTACCACACCCGATTATTTTACATTTTATTACACATTTTCGCGGGTTCTTACAACCTCTCCCCCTTAAGAGGATTCCGTCCTCGGAATCTTTTCGTAATTCGTGAAATTTGGGTATATTTTCCTCATTTCCTCTAACGTCTCCCAAGTTAAATCCGAACCCGACGCGTGCTTCCATTTGACCAAGACTAAGTCAATTTCCTTGTTTCTCAGCTTCTTAGTTCTCACTTCCAACATTGCTTCTGGTTCTTCTATCAGCTTATTCGGGGCCTCCACTTTTAAATCTTCCAACGGGATAACAAGTTCACTCTTTCCAAAGTACTTTTTCAAATAACACACATGGAACGTATCATGGATACCACTCAGTTCACGTGGTAACTCTAGTTTGAAAGCTTATTCACCAATTTTTTTTAAGATCTTGAATGGTCCAATGTATCTTGGACTCAGTTTACCCCTCTTTCCAAATCTTACCACACCTTTCCACGGTGACACTTTGAGCATTACTAGATCACCTTCTTTCAAATCGTAAGGTCTCTTCTTTAAGTCTGCATAACTTTTCTGCCTATCTTGAGCAGCCTTCATATTAGCTTGAATTATTTTGATCTTTTCATTTGTTATTCTTACAATTTCTGGCCCAGTTATTTTAGTCTCCCCTGCTTCCAACCAACACAAAGGGGTTCTACACTTCCTGCCATATAGAGCTTCGAATGGTGGCATCCCGATACTGGAATGATAACTGTTGTTATAAGAAAACTCTACCAATGGCAAGTGTTCGTCCCAATTTCCACCAAAATCTAAAGCACGCGATCGTAGAATGTCTTCTACAGTCTGAATAGTTCGTTCACTTTGCCCGTCTGTCTGGGGATGATAGGCTGTACTCATTTTTATTTTTGTCCCCATTCGTTCCTGTAGTGCCTCCCACAATTTTGAGGTAAACCGTGGGTCTCTATCAGACACAATAGACAAGGGAGCTCCATGAAGTCTTATAACTTAATCCTTGTATATCTGCGCCAATGTTTCCAATTCTGCATTTTCTTTAATTGCCAAAAACATTGCACTCTTGGTCAAGCGGTCAATAATAACCCATATACAATTATGACCTCTTCTAGTTCTTGGCAACCCACTTATGAAATCCATAGTTATGTCTTCCCATTTCCCCGCCGGAATTTGCAATGGTTGAGTATTTCCATACGGGGCTTGGTGTTCCGCTTTCACCTGTGCACAGGTTGCACATTTAGAAATATATTTGACAATTCTTTTCTTCATTCCCGGCCACCAGTATTGTTCTTTGAGATCCCGATAAGTTTTCGTACTTCCAGGATGAATGGAATACTTTGACTTATGGGATTCTTCTAGAATCAACTTTCTGATTCCACCAGCTTTTGGTATCCACACGCGATTTCTGACTGTCTTCAGTCCCTGGGTATTTTCCCCAAACACCAAATCTTTTCCCAGCTTTTCCCTTTTTAAGTCACCTCTTTCCAGTGCTTGCTTTTGCACGTCTTTGATGCTTTCTATTAGACTTGATTTCAATTCGATCTTCATCAACCTCTCTTGACTTTTCTTTTCATGAAACTTTCTGCTTAAAGCATCTGCTACCACATTCGCTTTTCCAGGGTGGTAAGCGATTTCACAGTCATAATCATTTATCAGCTCCAGCCACCTACTTTGTCTCATATTAAGTTCCTTCTGTGAGAATACATATTGCAGACTTTTGTGATCCGTATACAAAGTGCACTTGGTTCCATATAGGTAATGCCTCCAGATTTTTAATGCAAACACAATTGCTGCTAATTCCAAATCATGCGTTGCATATCTTGTTTCTGGTTCTTTTAATTGGCGAGAAGCGTACGCTATCACTTTCCCCCGTTGCATTAGTACGCAACCCAATCCTCTGTTCGAGGCATCACTATATACCACGAAATCTTCAGTTCCCTCCGGCAGGGTAAGAACCGGTGCATTACATAATTTCTCTTTCAATGTTTCAAACGCTTTCTCTTGTTCTGCCCCCATTCAAATTTTACCCCTTTTCTTGTTAGCTTCGTAAGGGGTACTACAATTCGTGAAAAATCTTGGATAAATCGCCGGTAATACCCAGCGAGTCCAAGAAAACTTCTTACTTCTGTCGGGGTCTTGGGAATTTCCCATTTCATCACTGCTTCCACCTTTGCTGGATCTACTTTAATCCCTTGGATTGAGACTACGTGTCCAAGAAATTGCACCTCCCTCAACCAAAATTCGCACTTCGAAAATTTTGCGTATAACTTCTCTTTCTTTAAAACTTCCAGTACCGTCTTCAAATGACTCTTGTGTTCTTCTGCATTCTTCGAGTAAATAAGAATGTCATCAATAAAAACGATAACAAACTTATCAAGGAATGGTTTGCACACCCTATTCATTAAATCCATGAAATTTGTCGGGGCATTCGTCAAACCAAAAGGCATGACCAGGAATTCATAATGCCCGTAGCGAGTACGGAAAGCAGTCTTCTCAACGTCTTCGTTTCTTACGCGCACCTGATGATATCCAGATCGAAGGTCAATCTTGGAAAAATAATCAGCACCTTGCAATTGGTCAAATAGGTCGTTTATGCGTGGTAACGGGTAACGATTTTTTAATGGTAATTTTGTTAAGCTCGCGGTAGTCAATGCACATTCGCATCGTACCATCCTTCTTTTTAACAAACAGCACCGGTGCACCCCAAGGCGACACACTGGGGCGTATGAAGCCTTTATCGAGCAATTCCTGTAATTGTGACATCAACTCCCGCATTTCAGTCGGGGCCAAACGGTATGGAGCACGAGCGATAGGAGAAGCTCCGGGTACAAGATCAATTCGGAATTCTACTTGCCTCTCGGGTGGCAAACCGGGTAGATCATCTGGAAATACTTCGGGGTATTCTCTCACCACATCGATGTCATTTACTGTTTTCTTTGTTTTGTCTTCCATCGTTACATACGCCACATAGGATAAGCATCCTTTCACCAAACATCTTCTAACTTTCGCTGCACTAATCAGACTTGACATCCTCTTAGGTTTTTCACCATAAACATACACCTGCTACCATCCGGAATTTTCACCGACACTATCTTCTTTCCACATGCAATTTTCGCATCATTGGCTCCAAGCCAATCCATGCCAATGACAACATCAAAAGTCTTCACTCCAATCGGAAGAAGGTTCAACGGAAATTTCTGATCATCTATGCTGAGTTCGCAGCCACGGTACACATGTTTTATCTCCACCTTCTTACCACTCGCCAATTCTACCTCACATACATGATCTAATGGTTCTAACGGTACATTGAATTTCTGACCAAACGCGTAGGACACAAATGAACACGTGGCACCAAAATCAAATAATACGTAAGCAGGTATCTGGTTAATTAATAAGGTACATGAGACCACGTCTTGCGTCTCTTTTGCTTCTTCCCGAGTGAGCTGGAAGGCACGAGTCTTCACCTTTTGAGGCTCCGTCTTTTTCTGCGCAGTTGATACCATTGTCTCGCCACCCTTCTTTGGACAGTTGAAACTATAGTGCCCCTTTTCATGACATGAGAAACACTCGACTTCACTGAGCTTCGGATAAGTACATTCCCTAGCCTTGTGACCCGTTCTCCCACAGTTAAAGCAGGCTGTGCTTCCCGTCTTGCATTCACCCATATGCTCTTTCCCACACGTCTTCCGACTGCCCTGTTTGCTTGACATCACCACCAACTTCCCCTTCTTATTCCAACTACTGCTCTCGCCACTGAATTTACGTTTATCACCAGAGACTTGCCTCTCCATTGTTCTTCTCTTCCACACATCCTCCACATTTCTTGCCGCTACAAATGCTTCATCCATAGTTACCGCCCGTTTCACTTCCAATTCATACTCCCAGGGTAGGCCTTTCACGTAACGGTTGATACGTGCCCGCTCCGTATTGTAAATATTGCCCACAAATGGTAACATATCGCTGAACTTTTTGGTGTACTCAGCAATGGTCAAACTACCCTTCTTTAGTGTAAGGAACTCATCTTCAAGCTTTTCTATGTCCCGAAGGGGACAATATTTGTTCTTTAAGCGGGCAGTGAATTCGGTCCACGACCATTTATAAATTACATCTTTTCCAACCAGCTCGTATAAGGTATTCCACCAGACTAACGCATCATCTTTCAACATTCGGGAGGCATAATAAACCTTATCTTTCTCACGGCATTTGCTGACCTCCAATACTTGCTCCGTTTCCCGTATCCATCGCATCGTAACTTTGGGTTCAAAGCTACCATAATATTCCGTCGGTTTACATGCCAAAAAGGTTTTGAAGGAACATCCCTTCTTGTCTTCTGTCCCCACACTATCCTATTTTGTAACCGAATCTCCGTTAGTGGGTCTCCAAGAGGCATCATCTGCTGAAGGATTAGGATGTGGGTCCCCCAGCCGTGTATTCAGTATTTGACGCATATCTTCCCGCATTTCCGTCTTTAGATTGCTAATAAGGTTTTGTATAGCCTCCAAAGTCACAAGTGGAGGTTGCGGTATTGGGTTTGGCATATCACCCATATTGTCCGCATCGTTGACGGGAATACTCCCACGAGATGGAGTATGACTGGCTGTCCGTCCCCCACTTGAAAGGCTATGATCACCGCTCACCATTTACTATATAAAATAATAAAATTCACTTTTGTTATTCCGCATAAATATATTTATCAATATATATCTGAAAGCTGTAGCATGTGATCTTCCTATGGAACCTGTGTCCCCAAGTATCTCTCTACTAATTTCCACAGCCAAATTCCTCAGGCTCCCTCGTGACTTCACCATTTCCAAGGCATATCCTGTGGTTACAATAATAGGGGCCCAATATTATTTTAACCACATATATACTTTGGCTCTGATGTTATCACAAGATCTCCTGATTCCTTGGTTTCTGTGGATTCCAACATTATAATTTACCGACTCTACCCCGTTAGTTAGTACCTAGTACTACTACTTATTATTAGTCCACTAGTTTAAGCCTAGGATAGTTACCCAACCTAATTCGCTTAAACCATGGCTCTGATACCAAATTGTAACACCCCAACTTTCTACACAATTTTTTTTTAAACTTATATTACAAATATTTAATCATACAAACCGTTTAAGTTTTACAAACGGGGTATCACAAATTTGCATCAAACCACGGTTCAAACCTGTTTATTTTACATTTCTGTACAGCAGAAACTACGATCCCACACCCGACTCTTCTAACGCCCTTCCTGCTTACCTGAGTACATAGCATTTTAAAAACAATACGTGAGACATAATGTCTCGTGAGTATTATGGGTTTAGACCCAAAACAGTTTTCCAATAATAATTTCATTCTTTAAACTTTCCAATATTTTATTCCCTATGAGCGCACCCATAGGTATTCCTTATTCTGTGATGGTATATTCCTACGAGCGCACCCGCAGGCTTTATACGAGACGCACCCGTATAACTACTTCCCCAATAACATGAAACGGATTCATGTATCAATGTAAGACAACTACTTCGTGACGGGAGGTACCATCCCAGTAGTGTCTTATTGCCACCCCTACCGCAGCAGGCAGTGGTCTTTATCCGGATACTAAGCAACTTATCATCATGGGCCAATCACATTATTGGTTCACTGTATTTCTGATTTCCTTTCTTTACACATTATAATCATATTGTTCATAAAATATTTTTAAGTCATAAAACCACTTTGACTCCAAAACATTTTAAATAAAATTCATTTTGCTATGTACCAGAAAATCCACATAATACTCACCTCGGTCACCTAGAAGTTACTTAGCTTCGTGGACTCCTTTATCTTTCGCTTGATCAATTCTATTAGAACCACCACCTATTATATACAAAATATATATTTATACTCAATTCATATATATAATAACCAACTTCACAGCACAAGAGTGCCATACAATGCAACTACGGGTCATAATCAGACTAAGACGCTCATTATAATAACTTTCTTTAATTTGTAAATTTTCCCGAAATACACGTATTTTACTACAGTACCCTCAGGAGGTCGTATTTCAGTTCCGACAATTTTCTACAAAGTTTTGGACCATAAGGGACTTATGTTTAAAATTTGAGGTCAAACGGACAAGTCTAACCCCAACTTTCAAAATAAAAACTCGAAATCCCTCCTCAGTATATTACACGGTCGTGTAATATATGCTTTGAAAATTACACGGCCGTGTAATGAACCAAAGCTGCATTTTCACTCTGGTGCATGGCGCGCCGCGCCCAGGTGAGGGGCGCACCGCGCCTGACGAGCAGCAGTCCAGAATGTCCCGATTTTTATGCTACAATTTCCCATTTTCTCATATTAAGTGCTTAATTCATAACTTAATCGTTTTAAGGTCATTTCTAGGCCTTAAATAACAACTTCCTTTTAGTTTTAAACCATGGAATCATCAATTCCATTCCTTTGCTTAAAACATTCCCGTAATGCCCATTTTAAGACCAAAAACCCATTTGGTGAATTTTTAAGAATGGAATTGATTTTTCACTTCATTTATAACTTATATGACTTAACACCACCATAGAAACAAATTTCAGTCCCATTAACCCATTTCTAGGGTTCTTGAGCTCAAACCCACTTCTATGGATTTTACCAAAATTTATGGTTGGAAATCTATTACTTGTGTTGATTTGAACTAAATGAGACATATGAATTCGTTGGATTACTCTCATCTCCAAAAATCAGAAATTGAATTTGAAGATTATCCAACAAAACTTGAAGAAATGAACTAAAATTGATGAATTCCTACCTCAATTTTCATGGGAATCTTCAATTCCAAAGCTTTTACTTCAATTCCCGCTTCCAATTTCGTGAACCTTCAAGAACCCGTAGCTTCCTCCAGAATTTTCTACAACTTCTGGGAACTAGAAGATATATTTTTTTATTTATAGTCCCATATTTTCACTTTCACCCCTCTAGTTCAACTTCTTGCATTTTGGCACCATAATCAAATTTTCATTACATAAAGTTTTATTTCTTACATTTTTACCCCCACAAACACAACTTACTTTACACCAAGGTCCAAAACATGTCAAAAGACTAAATTACCCTTTTCCACAATTTTACTACCACACCCGATTATTTTACATTTTATTACACATTTTTGCGGGTTCTTACATTTACGTTTAGATACAATGATGTAACTATTAGTTTCACGTCCCATATTGTTTGCTATGGTTCTTTAGAGGGATATCTCTATATAATTCAACTCGAAACCAGTTTATGGAATCTTTATTAGCTAGTAATGATTAATGAAAATTTTAAGAAACGAAGACTTCATCTACATTGTGGCATTAACACTTAGGCCACATATCACATAATAAAGTGATATGTCTAGAGTATAGTGAAATTTCTTCTTAACTTGAATTCTTGAAATTTAATATATGCATTAAGTATATAAAGGGAATAAGAAAATATCCACAAGAAGTCCAAGATTACTAAAGTTGATCTTTATTGGCATTTGTGGACCTTTTCTAGCGGACACAAGTGGTCATAAATCATATATAACCTTTATGGTTGTTTAATCATGTTACACGTATGTGTACTTGTCGAATGAAAGGTCCGAATCTCCTTAATTACGTAAAACCTTTAGGGTCAAAGTTGAAAATCAACTTGACCGTAAAAATAAAAACAGTGAGATCGGACAGGGGCGGTGAATATTATGGTAGGCATAAAGACGTTGGCTAAGCACCCTGATCCTTCTTTGAATTGTGTAAAGATCATGGGATAATTAACCAGCTCACCATGACTAATACTCCTTAGTAAGATAACATTCTGAAAAAGAGGAGGTAGAGCTTTAATGAGCATGGTGCTAAGCATGCTTGTAAACACTAACTTGCCCAAATTCTTATGGACCAAGGCTTAAAAAAAAGGCGAGCCACATCTTGAATAGAGTTCCTTCAATGTCTGTTCCTAAAACTCTTTTTGAGTTTTGGATAGAAATGAACCAAGCTTAAGGCATTAAAAGGTGTGGGGTTGTCCGACCGAAGCAAAACTCTACAATCCTCAACCACAAAATTTCGACATGAAAACTGTAAGTTGCTTCCTCATCTCGCTATCCTTATACGTCTAAATGTTTTTGATTTTATGCTTCGTCATATAGTACCCTGTAGAAACGAAGCATGTTGAACTTCTTAAAGATGTCAAAATCAGTGGGAGTGGTTCATTAAGTGATTTTGATCTCCAAGAAGCTAATGAAGAGGCATATAAAATCAAGTGCCCATTACGATCAATACTTTATTAGGAGATTCAAGTCAACACAACACGCTTAATGAAATGCTTCATGAAACATAGAGGGAAGCAAAATGCCACATAATGAACCCACACATGAGATTGGCAATGACACCCAAGACACTCAGCAGCCTATAAGACGATCTTAACGATCTAGGCGCCCCACAAACATTTAGGATGATAACATCATTACTTAAATAACGCCGGTCTTGACATAGGGAATGACCCTGTCACATATAGTGATGCCATAACTAATGACCAATCAAATAAATAAAAATATAGCTATGATGGATGAGGTTATTTCCATAAAAAATGATGTTTGGGATATTTCTGAATTTCCAAAGGGTTACAAGCCCGTTGGATGCAGATGGGTCTTCAAGACCAAATTGGACCCAAATGGAAACATTAAATGATATAAATCTCGATTGGTCGCTAAATGGTATATACAAAAAGAGGGTTATTAAGAAACTTTATCCCTTGTTGGACTCCCTTATAATTATACTGTCCCTAACTCTTTTGATTTAAAGCCACGTCAAATGGACGTAAAAACTCCTTCCTAATGGTCAAAGACATCTAGTATGTAAACTCAAAATACTAATGTATGGGCTGAAACAAGCTTTGTGTCAACGGTACTTGAAGTTCGATGAAGTCATGTTGAAAAACTGCATCATTAAGAATCAAGTAGATCAAAATATATACCTCAAGATGAGTGGGAGAAACTCTATGTCGATGACATTTTATTGGCGAGTAATATTATAATTATATTGCACAAATAAAAACTTTTATTATTGTGTCATTTCAATATGAAAGATCTTGGTAAGGCCTCTTATTCATAGGCATAGAAAATCCACTGGGATATAACCCAAGGGACTTTTAGGATTGTCTCACGAGGCATATACCTAATGCGCACTTAATCGATATAGCATGCAATAATGCTTCCCTTCAGTTGCTCCCATATTTAAGGGAGATGTTTTGGTTTATTTAAATACCTTAGAATGGAGGTTGAACAATATCAAGTTGATCTACATGTTTCGGTAGTTGGATGCTTATATATGAACAAGTTTGTATTTGTCCCGACATCGCTTATGCTACTGGCATCTTGGGTCGTTACCAATAAAATCATGATCTAGACCACTAGAAAGTTGCCAATAAACTTTTGCGATGTGTACAAGGGACTAATACTTGCAATCTTGTTAAAAGGTGATAACTTAGCACTAAAATGATTTTGTATTATGACTTTTCAAAATGAAAATATGATAAGTCATTATTGGGATACATCTTTATGCTATCAGTCGGCCAATACCATGGAAGAGTCATAAGTAAAAGTTGACGACTACATCAACCATGATGGTGAAATATGTTGTCATATATAATGCAACATTCCATTGAATGTTGTTGAGAAATTTAATCACTGGACCCGTGATCTTAACTTCCATTTCAAGGCCATTTAATGAAAATTTATTATTGCTATAACTTTGCCTCTATAAGCTTTTCCACTAGCACTACTTAAAGTGGAATGAGGCTTTACCTCGATACAAAATAATAGTTCGTATGAGAGCAATGGAGGATAATATTTTTTGTATCGAGCACATCAACACTAGTAATATGCTAACGGATCCGATGATGAAAGGTCTAGCACCCAAAATATTTCAAACATGACGTCAAAATGGGTTTATGGCTAGACTTAATATAATGTAATTCTAGCATAGTGCTTTATTAGAACTCTAAACTTTAATTATTCAAGTACTTGATTATTATTCCTCCATAATATGCAATTTGTCTATATTAATAATTTTGTGCACACTTACTTTCTATATAAACAAATGTACTGCATTACCACTTAATTATAAAGTCATTTGGCTTAAATTAATCGAAAGTTTCATATGAAGCACCAATGTATGATCGGTGGGGGTCCCGTGTTTCATATGACGCATTAGACTGTACTTTTCTACTATTGGTGTTAGTATGAAACAAGATGAATGAAACTTGGCCAAGATAATAAAACATGTATACAAATAGTCACTCGGCCAAGTGGGAGAATGTTGGAAAATAACTCATTAGTATGGCCTTAGGACTATTTGGAATGATTATTACATGTTAGATACATTTATATTGTGTACCATAACGTTGTCATAATGACATATCAGGTCCCTAGACTTAAATATTTGTAGTATGATGGATATGACAATGTCTGTAACTTAAGGGACTATAATTGTGTGGTTTCAATTTCTTTTCCATAAGGTGTAAATTGATGAATATTTAATGCTAAGAATATGAAACGGTCAATCGGGAGAAATGAAGGGTCTCACAGAGATCTGAAGAGTCTCACAGAGAAAATGAAGAGCCTTAAAACCCCTATATAACACCAAGATCAAACATGTTATTAGCATCCGAATATCTCCATCAGAAATATCATAAAACACCATTACGGGAAGAAAGTAAACCAAACTATGGCTTCATCTTCATCAACGATAACACTTCCAAGTAAGCATGATTTTATTTCTGTTGAAGCTTTGTATGATTTTTTGATCTTGATTATGCCTGTAAATTTCAATAATGTTTTCAAAACTTTAGAATCTCACAATATGTGATATTGGAGTATTGTGTGTTTATAATAAAAGGGGAAACTTAGTGATGGACGGGATATTGCAATTAAATAAGGGTAAATTTGAACCATGAAATTGTTGAATATATAATGTAATTTGCCCTTCAAATAAGTTGCAAAGGAACAGCAAAGAGTAAAAGACTCTTATATATGCTTAGCATTGTGATATTGTGTTGACAAGAATTGGACCGTGAAGGTGTTTGTTTCGTTTACTTTGGTGAACTTTAGTACCTTTTTTTTTTCTCTTTAAAGAACAATAAAAATAAAACGATATTGAATTGGTAGTTTGGTCACACGCGTATATAAGCTAGAGTATGAACCATACCACAAGTTTCTTTCAAGTTTTGATTTTGTCCCACATTATATAAGTTTCAAATAACCAAAAAAACTTATTTAATTTGGGTAAAAAAAGTCAATATGTTTGTTTTTTTTTTTAAAAAAATAGAAAATTCAATATCTTAGATTACACCTAAATGTTTTTCGTGAAGCATGAACTCTCGACCTCACGAAGAAAAAACAACACCTAATACTGTTAGGCTAGAACATGTTAGGCTAGAACCGATTTGGTTAAATAAGTTAATTTGTAATGGTGATTAAGCATCTTTTGTTTTTGTTTTCTTAGCATCGATGGATAGCCCCAGATGTTCTTCATAACGAGCAAGTGGATGAAAAGTAATCTCGTATCATAGCATGGAAACTTAATTTTAAATTCGATGTACAATAATATGATTAATTTGGGTTTTTAACTCGAATGCTTTTCGGAGATTTGTAGGTCTGAAGTGTGTAATAGTGTGGTATTATGCGAACTTACCACATACCTTCGGATAATATCAACTCGGTGCATGTAAAATCTTTGACTTATAACTTCCTCATCCGGACTACAATTGCTTCCATTCTTGTTCTTGCATTCTTATAATTTAGAATACCCCATTTCTCATAATGTGAATAAATTCTCAATTCTTACTGTATTTTGAGTTGTTTATTTGTAAACTTCCAATGAAAGTATATTTACCTATTTTCCTTTTTAGGGTGAATTTAAGTTTCAATTCAAGTTTATCAAGTCATATTTCCTACATACATCATTAAGAACTTAATATATGACTTAATCTACTTATTTACACCTTATCACATTTATGAGCAAATTTCATCATTGCCTATTAAGCACTTACTCATCACATTTCGTTGATCACCTTACATAACTTTTAACAATGACAAAAAGTTGGTTCTCACACCTTTTGCATAGATTTCAAATTTGTTTTGAGAAACGGGCCTCGTAGTTCTCTAACATTCCTTAGTACCTGCAAATCAGTGCAAATGTTAGTACCACTTTTGGTATCGAATACCCAAGAGTTGGTTCGGAATAATTCAATTACATATATAACTGAGGTGCCGATCTTATCGGCCTTGTTTTGTTAACCTCCTCAAGATATTTAGGACAACTGCGCTTCCAATGTCCATACTCGTTGCAGTGAAAGAAATTAGAGTCGGCAGTAGGCTTCGACTTTGGAGAAGAGTTGGTGGAACGAGGCTTCCATTTACCCATTCCTTTGTCCTTCTAAAGGACCTTGCCTTTTCCTTTCCTGGTAACATTACCGTTTTCTTCTTTGAGATTTGACCCTTGCATATCATTAACACTTGATTCCCCAGACTGTTTGATATTAGCCTCGAAATTTTTGAGCATCGAGTGAATCTTATTGATGCTCATTTCCCAATCATTCATAATAAAGTTCAACACGAATTGATTGAATGATTTTGGCAAAGTGGCAAGGATCACATCCGCTGCTAGCTCATCACCAAAAGGGAAACCCAAGAGGGCAAGCTACTCAGTGTCAGCTTTCATTTTAAGTACATGAGCACTCACAGAAGAACCCTCAGCCATTTTGAAGCCCATAAAAGCATTCAACGTCCCAAACCTCTCTTTCTTAGCCTGAACCTGAAACATGATTTTCAGTTGCTTGATCATATCAAGCACTTCATGAAAGTCAAAGGTTTTCTGAAGCGTAGGAGACATGGTGGCAAGCATGATGAAAGCCACCTGAGCGAATCATTTACATGTTTCGTTTGAGCATCTTTTACTTGCTTTCAATATTGGCAAGAGGTTCATCCGAGATAGGAACATCAAGGACATCGTCCTTTTTTTCAAGCTTGAGGACAATCCTTAGTTGCCTAAATAAATCAAGGAAGTTGGGTCCAATCAATTTTTCCTTTTCGAGGATGGATTGAATAGTGAAAGAGTAGGTGGTTACAGACGGGGTGATCATATACAAAATAATAAGATTCATTTTAATATCTTTAATATTAGTTACCCTTTAAATTAAGATTGAAAAGCTAAGATCCACATCACACATAATCATTTGAAGCGGTGACCCACAATCAAAGTGATTATGTTTATTAGTAGGTTAAGAAAACCAATTACATCTCATATGTAATTCTTAGAATTTTATGGGATCCAAAACATCTTATGTTTAATGGCATATCCAAAACATCTTATGTTTAATGGCATATCCAAAACATCTTATGTTTAATGGCATGTTAGTATCATCTATGCCTCAAGTCTCTCATGCTTAGATGAGCTTTATCACATAAGATTCTTGATCAAATCATCCAAACTTAAAAATCTTGTGAATTATAGTTTACTAACGATTAGGTGACATTTATCTCATTAGCAAACATAAAACACATTCGCCATCAAAGGACAATGCAAATAGACAAGGTGACCCAAGAATCTATAAGCATATGACAATGATGCACAAGTGATTTTTAAAGTGGATTGCATAGATTTGAAGTTTTTAGGAATAAGGGCTTTTAAACGTTTTATTATTCTAGCATTTTAAAATATTTGTATTATGAATATTTCATGCATAAAATATTTCATGATACATTTTTCAAGGTTCCGAATGTACAAAATTAAGGGTTATTATCATAATAGCCCAATAAAGTTTCATAAAAAATTTTAAAAGATCCCTCAACTAGATTTTGTTATTTTGGAACCCTCAAACTCATTTTTGACCTACCAATTAAGGTAATATATGAAATTGATACCGGTTACCCGGTTTCCTTTGTAACTACGTGAATAAAAAAATACCACATCAGAGCCACGTTGTAAACCCTAGCTACCTGCTTCAATTTTCGAGATCGTCGTTTAAGTACTTCTTCACGAACCCCAACGCCGTGGCAAGACATGTTCCGATCAGCCTCAACCCGCCAACCAGATCCATCTCCCGAACTGATGAACCCACCGGAATCCACTACCAATTCAGATTGGGATGACTCCTCTCCTATTTCCGACGACCCTCAGGTACGTCTCGCACTATATATAGCAATGGCACACGTCGGCTTAGCTTTTGCCATCGTTGTTATCTACGGCATGTCTAAATTACTTGAAGAATATATCCGCCCGATTCTCTAGGCTGTTCTTTGTTCAATTCCTCTTCGAGGAATTCAGCAAACTCTAGTTTTGTTTTGGTATGAACCGTTAAAATTAGGTATTACAGATACTGTACTCGCTATACATGTATACGTGTATAGAGTTTTTATTGGAAATCTCGTTGGGATTAAAGACTTTTTATACAAATTAATCCTTCGTAAGAACAATATAGAAGTCGTGAAACGAAAACGAAGCGGTTTTTCAATTTTGTTGAGATGGTTGGTGTCGTTTTGGGTTTTTGTAATGGCTTATGAACAAATTGGCGTTTTTGGTGCCATCACTTTGTTAGCGTTAGGGTTTATGTTTACATCTAGACACGTTAAGTCCACCATGTCTGCCGTTTCTTCGTTTGGAGGTCGTACTTTGAACCAAAATCGTAATGCAGCTTTCCTCACCAGACGGATTGTTGATAAATTGGAGACGATTGTAGCAATCGGTTTGATTTTTGGTATGATTGACGGATATTTGGCGGGAAAAAATGTGTTGCAACGTGTTCTTGCAAGTAGTAAATCAATCGTAGGTGGGAGTACAAAGATTGTTTTTGTGATTGTCGGATCGATTGTATCCGTGGCAGCAGGTATTTTAAATTTTGTTTCCCAATCAATGGTTTTCACATGGGTTTTATACTCTTTAATAACATCCAATTTCAAGATCTGGTAGAATACGAAGTGTTGAAGTTCTTAATGGAAGCTTGACCATTTGTTTATTACAATGATATACACAGGTGAATTATTAAATGTTTATTATGATTATTTTTAATCCACATCAGCACATTGTAACCGGCTGAGCCATTCTGAAGGGTTTTCTAGCAAACAATGAACAAATAATTTCTTATGGTTCACATGCAACCCTAGAAAGATCTATGTTTTCTTCTATGAAGATAATAAACTAAAACCTAAAGGAACAATTATTTCTAAAGATCAAAACTGAGAAAACCAACCTTTTGATCTTATGATCCTTGAAGCTAGCAGCACAAGTGTCCTGCCTCAAATGGTGTCACACCCAAGCAATGGAGAAGACAGTCCAGCAGAGTTTTTCTGGTTGAAGTTTGCGCAGGTTTTGAGCCTCCAGAGGTGTCCTTATATAGCCTCCAAGAGGCTACAGCAGAAACCCTAGAGAAGCCCCTTAATGGACAAGCCTGTTATCCATTTGGGCAAGCCTCTAAAAACCCTAACTAGGGTTTCGAAATCATGGAGATGGCCTCCATAATTTCGGCCAACTTGAGGCTTCCACTGGCTAGCCTTTTATTCAACTATTGAATAATTACAAAGCCAGTCTGTAACGACCCAAAAATCTTGAATTTATATTCGAGATAACGCTTAGGGTAAAGACCAAACATTTTGAAAGTTGAAAAATAATGTGCCGGGAATTGTAGTAAAATTCCAAGAGTTTGGAGAAAAATGGTGAAAAAGGGCAAAATGGTCATTTGACATCCAAATGACTTCTAAGTAATGAAAATATGATTTTTGGGGTTAATATGTAATGAAATAAAACTTGTAACACCAAATACTTTTGATAAATATTTGAAAGTTAATTCTAGTAAAAACGGTAATTTGGTCATTTTACCATAAAAGGGTAATTTGGTCATTTGACCATGTGAAGGACCAAATATATAAAAATATTGTTTGCTTGTGGCAAAAATATAATAAAAGAAAGTTTTATGTGATAATATGTGATAAAAGTGCCAAAAGTTCAAGAGATGGAACTTAGGGGCTAAAAATGTAAAATCTGGAAATATATAAGTGAGAAATTAAGTCATAATATTCATAAAAACCAGAAAGAAGTTCTGGAAAACTCCTCTCAAGAACCGTGAACAAGGTTTCACGAAGAAGAACAATATTGAAGTTGGAAGACTAGAGATTTACACTTGGAATTGATGATTCCAAGCAATTCAAGTAAGAATTCCTTAAGTTTAGCAAGTTCTTTCAAGTTTTGTTGGGTAATCTTCAAATTCAATTTCTGAGTTTTGAAGATGAGGGTAATCTAATGAATTCATACATGATGTGTTTTCAAACATACATATTTATATCCCCAAAATAATACCACTTGTTTTTGGAATACTGAGGATTCAAATATTATCTTTGTAGTGTCTTCGCATAAGTTTTAAATTTATAAAACAGGGAAATACCATGAATGAAAACAACACAACTAGGCAAGTATACGTAATCGGTTATAATATAGCAATGGTAAGTCCGGGTCGAACCCAAGGGAAATGGATTAAATTAAAGAAAATCACTAATCAATAATAATAAAAGAGATAAGAGGGGGGGGGGGGGTTTGTGTAATTGAATTTTGTTAAAATATGGTGACAACAAATAAGTAAATAATAACAAGGATAATACCGAGGTTGAAGTTGAACTGAACAGATATTTTGAACAAAATGCTTTTACTCAGAGGCGATTACTTCTTATAATAATATTCTGATTGATAATAATGTGCAATGGATATAAACAAGTTAAATACCGATTTCTAAGTTAATCAGATGTCTTGGTCCAACAATCCAATTTTATGATTTATAAAAGGTTATTAATTCCATTGGTCCTCTAAATTAATTACTCCGATTGATCATTTAATTTGTTCGTACTCTGCATGATTTATTTGTTGCTTTTGATATCAATGGTCATGAAAATCAAAATGAGATGTATAGTTTGGTCCACTAATACAATTTAGACATATGCATATAAGATTCTTTCTTTGTAACTTAACCTAAGATTTGGTCAATCACTAGTCATAAATATATATGAATCATATATATTATGATACAAGTTAATTTAGTAAGAATGGTCATCTAAACTAAATATAACTCAGTAATAAGTTTCAAGGATAGATTCTTAATATACATAAGTTGGTTAAATAAACATGCAAAGTAAATTATAAAACATGCATTATCCAATTTATATCAATCAAAACATATTTATAAGTTTCATCTATTCTAAGTAAAAGCAAAAGTAAATTACTCCATAATCATGAACATGCAACACACTGAATATTTAAGAAAGCTAAACATAAGTAAGCAAACCGAATATCCAAGCTATGATGTTTCTTGATCTTTCGAGGCTATCCGCTAGCAAAGCTTCATTCCTTGATATGAGAGGTCGAGATGAGGAATATAGAGAGTGAAATTCTCCAGGTCTGGAGAATTATCAGTGAAGGTGTGTCTCAAACAACAAGAGAAGGCCTCTATTTATACTGCTGTCCAGGGACGATCGTGTCGCGATCCTATAGGGGATCGCGTCGCGATCCAGTGTGAAATGCGTTTCTCAGTTGGCCGCTACTCTGACATTGTAGACTGTGGTTGGTGGGTCGGGTCGCGATCCACATGATGATCGGGTCGCGATCGTCGTAGGGTCGCGATTTGAAGCCTTTTTCGCAATCCTTTTGTCAGCAATTTCTCACACGTTTGTCAACAGATCGGGCCCTGATCTAGGTTGAGATCGGGTCGCGATCTAGGTCCTGTTGGACTTCTTTCTTCGTTTTTTCGCCCAAAATACGCTCTATTTAGCTCTTTCCTTCCCGATGGTTCTTTTACTCCTTTTTCTTCATTTTAAAGCTTGAATTCAGCTCCTTTTTTTCATATAGCAATTTTTTCTGTATTTTGGTAATTAAAATGAATAAGTACCTTATATCTTGATATTAAACCAAAAACACGTTTTTAAGCACTTGATATTGCCCGAAATATATGTATAAATGAGGCAATATCAATACACTTCATCTAGTTCAAATTATCATAGAAAACAAGTTCTAACCATTGATTGTGGTTGAATCCATAGAAATGGGTTTTTAGCTCATGAACCCTAGAAATTGGGTTTTTGATCAAAGTGTTAATTTGATATAAAGAGTTGGTTAGAAAGAGTCATAAATGATGTATATGTATGAAGAAACCATTGGAAGTGGTTTCCTAAGAATTTCAATTAGTAAAATGGAAGTTTGAATAAAACCTGGAATTTGAAGGGTGGAATGGAATTGGCAATTCCATGAATGAAACCCATGGAAATGGTTAATAAAAATAAGGAATTGGTAATTAACAAAGTATGTTTTGGATTTTAAAAACCTTAAATTAAATCATCAATTGGTTATATAAGTGTATGGAAAGAAAATGAACAAAACTAGACTTTAAAATTTGAGTTGATGTGCATATGAGCTTCCTTAGAGCTCTTGTGCCATCCTATGGTATTAATCATTAAGTCATGGACTTAAAAAGACTTAATAGAAGTGAAAACATTCCCGTCACATAATAGATGGTCAATAGTGTTGGATTAGGTGTCTAAGCCATGACTTATAATTTGTATTTATCTTATTAATAGAAGCAAAGTCCATTTGGGTTGCCCTTGGTAGTCCAACCGGCATCAAGGTTAAATAGAGAGAGAAATAAATAGTTCGTTAATTTATTATTTGATAATAAATTAATGATAAACTAGTTTGGAATTAATCAGAATTAATTGGAATTAATTTGGAATTAATTAAAAGTGCAGGGGCTAAATTGATTATAAGTGCAGGGGCTAGAATGCAATTGTTCAAAAGTTGAACACTATAAATAAGGCTCTCCCCTCACTTGAAAACTTGCACCATTCCAAATCATCTCCTTGGAATTTCTCTTCTCTCCTTGCCGTCTATAATCCTTCTCTAAGGTTTTATAGCGAGCCGTTCTTAATAAGAGGTTAAGACAGTTAACCTCTGCTTGGGCTTCTGGGTGTGATCTCATTTGAGGCAGGACACTTGTGCTGCTCGGCTTCAAGAATAAAACTAAAGGTTAGTTTTATTAATTGTTTTATATAGAAATTTCTATTAGTCGTTATTAGAAATTTATGTTAGCCGTTAGAATTATTATTATATGTTCAAATATAGAAAACATAGATCCTTTCTAGGTTGCATGTGAACTTAGGATTTTAAGTTCATAGATTGCAGAAAACCTTACAGTGGTATCAGAGCGTTGGTTGTTTTCTTATTGAACTGTTATAATTGTTTAATTAAAAGATAAAATTAAATCGTTTAACGGTTTAAATTTAATTTTAAAATTAAGAGTTAATTTTTGAAAAATTAAATAGATAAAACAGAAATATTTTTAAAAGTTTAAAATACATCTTATATATATATTATAATTAATAGTTAATATTTTATATATAAGATAAATTGGTTAGTCTTACCGTTAGTAGGCCTCATTCACAAAACTGTCCTATAAAGAGGGTATAAGGCGACTGCCTATAAAATGGTAGTCTAATGGGTATCCATTCTCACCCACCGCTCTCCTGGTCAGTCGAGTGTCGTTAGCCGAACGGGTTTGACAGAACCTCTTAATCATTAAAAGTATAATGATCAAAGTACTAGAACCATTTACAAAAAATCCCAATCTAGTTACTTTAGGAAAAATGTGAATTTGATGCTAACCCATGAAATTGCACATTGCACTTTATGAAACGTTGGTGGAGCGTGTGTGGTTTACCGGCACACCAATGGGGGTTCATAAAGAGTGGCAATGGACGTCTCGGGTGTTATCATTGTTGATGGAGCGTGTGTGGTTTACCGGCACATAAATTTGAGATGATAATGGACCCCGAGAGCACCAAGCTAATTTGCATGGTTATTCACACCCGGTTTGTGATCCTCGGCATCCCAGTCACAAACGGTGGGGCATATCCGAGATTAAACATGCTATTGAACAGTTCAATAAATCTCAAAAGAAACTAGGAATTCCATTTATAATAAGATTATTTTTCCGCGGTGGAATTGGCTGAATCGTCATTCGCCTACCTTTATAAAATTTGCTTATAGATTACGGCATCCCTCTTCTATGTTGCAAATTGTTATAGTTGGATCCTAGCCTTATTTTATATTGGGTTATTATAAGGACCGACAAGTATCCAATTAAACTCACCTTCTTTTATAGATGTCTTATGCTGATCAATCCGCTCCCCACTCAAACTCTAGTGTTCCCTCTATCCTCTCACTATGTTCCAAGGTTCAATTGAACGGGACAAACTATAATGACTGGATTAGAAATATCAAGATGACTCTGAGATACGAGAACAAAGAGTATGTCCTCGAGACCGAGCTTGTCGATATTGACTCCGAAACTGCTACTCCCGAGGAGATTGCCTCGTACCAAAAACATTCTGATGATGCGACCAAAGTGGCCTGCATCATGATAGCCACAATGAACCCCGAATTTCAAAGGATATACGAAGACTACTGGCCCTTTGAGATGCATAAGGAGCTTGCAGAAAAGTTCCGCAAGCAAGAGCGCATCGAGAGGTGCGAAGTGGTCAAGGACTTCACGAACAGCAAACCTAAAGATGGAGAGTCCATCTGCACTCATGTGCAAAGAATGCAAGCTTACGTGGAGCGGCTTAGAAAGCTTGCGATGCCTGTACCGGAGCAGTTGGCCATTGACATAGTGCTTAACTCCTTACCGAGTTCTTATAACCAGTTCAGGCTGGCTTATCATTTGAACAACAATCAGGCTAATATGACTGAGTTGCATCGCATGCTTCGAGTTGCTGAGGACGGGATAAAGGGTAAAAGTGTACCCTCGGTAAATCAGCCCATCCTAGCCATTGGAAGTGGCAAAGGAAAGAAAAGGAAGGGCCCTCCTAAGCAAAATTGGAGGGAAAAGGTTCAGGTCGGGTCATCCAGTAATGGCTCGAGAACCAAGACTTCCCACATTCCTTGTGTGGCCAACGCCGATGAAGCCAACTGTTTCTACTGCAAAGAGAAGGGTCATTGGAAGAGAAGCTGCCCCAAATACTTGCAGGATGTCAAGGATGGGAAAGTAAAACCATCGACAGCAGGTATATACACTATCTCTAAAAACTCACCATCTTCTAATTCTTGGGTCCTTGATACAGGATGTGGTTTTCACATTTGTTCTGATCTGCAGGGCCTAAAGGAAAGCAGGGAGGTGGAGCACGGTAGACTGAACTTGATCATGGGCAATAGGAGATCGTCCCCTGTTACTAAGATCGGCGTTTACAGTTTAGTGCTTAGTAGTGATGTTAGTATAGAGTTAATTAATTGTTGCTATTCGCCAGAAATGGCAAGAAACATTATTTCATTTCACGCATTGTTCAGAAAAGGATTTCAATTTTCTTTTGATAATAAAATTGGTTCGATTTCGGTTTTCAAAAATGGTATTTTGATTTTTACTGCTTATCCTTGTGATGGTGTGTATGAAACCGTTGAATGTGTTGACAATTTAGGACATAGTGTAAATTATATTGATTCTACTAGTGGTGTAGAAAAGGCATGTCTGTGGCATAGTCGGCTCGGGCACATCAGCAAGAAACGCATCGCCCAACTCCAAAAGGATGGAGTGTTGGAATCATTCGACCTCAGGTCGAATGATGTATGCGAATCTTGTCTATTGGGAAAGATGACTAAATCACCTTTCAAAGGGTCTTTTGAAAGAGGTGAGGGTCTGCTGGACATCATTCACACGGATGTGTGTGGTCCATTCAGATCAACCACAAAGGATGGCACGCGGTTCTACGTAACCTTTACTGACGATTTTAGTAGATACGGTTATATCTACTTAATCAAGCAAAAGTCAGATACCTTTGAAAAGTTCAAAGAGTTTAAGAACGAGGTAGAGAATCAATTAGGCAGGAATATAAAGATGCTCAGGTCCGATAGAGGCGGAGAGTATCTAAGTATCGAGTTCCTAGACTATCTAAAGGAATGCGGAATAGTTTCGCAGTTGACACCTCCCAGGACACCACAGTTGAACGGTGTTGCGGAGAGGCGCAACCGAACCCTATTGGACATGGTTCGTTCCATGATGAGTCGAGCTTCACTTCCCATTCACTTCTGGGGGTATGCCTTAGAGACAGCCGCCCATATCCTCAATCTTGTCCCTACTAAAAAGGTTGCTAAAACACCTCATGAAATGTGGACAGGGAAAGTTCCCTCGTTGGCACATATCAAAGTCTGGGGTTGTGAGGCTTTCGTTAGACGAGAGACTCAAGACAAACTCGCAGAAAGAAGCGAAAGGTGTTTCTTCCTTGGTTATCCCAAACAGTCCTTTGGATATCTATTCTACAGACCGAGCGAGGACGTGGTCTTTGTAGCTAGACGAGCAGTCTTTCGAGAGAGAGAGCTCATATTCAAAGAGGACAGTGGGAGTACCATTGATCTGGAAGAAATTCAAGAGTCATTAGATGACGCAACCTTAGGAGAAACTAGCAACCAACATGAGGAAGAAGTTCCTGTTGGTCCGACAGATGTATCCTTACCTCTTAGGCGTTCCGGTAGGGTTAGCATGCCACCCGAGTTTTATGGGTTCCATATAACTTCGGATGGGGACACGTTTGTCAGTGATAGGACACTGATAAATTTGGATGAACCAGCTAACTACCAGGAAGCAGTGGCGGGTCCTGAGTCTGCCAAGTGGAAAGAGGCCATGGATAGCGAGATCAAGTCCATGTATGACAATCAAGTTTGGAACTTGGTTGACAACGTAACGGGTCGAAAGACAGTCGGGTGCAAATGGATCTTCAAGAAGAAGACCGACATGGACGGAAAGGTACACACTTTCAAGGCAAGACTGGTTGCGAAGGGCTTTACTCAAACCCCAGGGGTTGACTATGACGAGACCTTCTCACCAGTAGCCAAGATAAAGTCTATTAGGATTATGCTGGCCATAGCTGCATTTCATGACTATGAAATTTGGCAGATGGACGTCAAAACCGCTTTCCTTAACGGAAAGTTGACTGAGGATGTTTACATGAATCAGCCAGAGGGTTTTGTCGATGCAAAGTATCCCAATAAGGTGTGTAAGCTTGAGAGATCAATCTACGGATTGAAGCAAGCTTCTCGCAGCTGGAATCTTTGTTTCCATGAGAAAGTCAAAGAGTTTGGCTTCTCTAGGAGCGAGGATGAGTCCTGCGTATATGTCAAGGCTAGTGGGAGTATAGTCACCTTTCTAGTGCTGTATGTCGATGACATACTGCTCATGGGAAACGACATTCCAACCTTGCAAGATGTCAAGGCTTGGCTTGGGAAATGTTTCGCCATGAAGGACCTAGGAGAGGCTGCCTATATTCTCGGGATAAGAATATTGAGAGATAGGAAGAAGAGACTAATTGGACTTAGTCAGGGTACATACTTGGAAAAGGTACTAAAGAGGTTTAGTATGGAAAATTCCAAGAAGGGAGAGCTACCTATCCAAAGTAATGCAAAATTGAGTAAGACTCAAAGTTCGAGTACAGACGAAGAAATAACTGAAATGAGTCGGGTACCTTACGCTTCGGCTGTAGGATCGATCATGTACGCTATGACGTGTACTCGCCCTGACGTGGCTTTTGCTTTAAGCATGGTCAGCCGGTACCAGGGAAACCCTGGAAGGGCGCATTGGATAGCTGTGAAAAATATACTCAAGTATCTGCGAAGGACAAAGAAAATGGTGTTAATCCTCGGTGGCAGTGATACCTTGAGAGTTGAAGGATATACGGATGCCAGTTTTCAGACGGATAGAGACAGTGGTCGGTCTCAGTCGGGCTGGGTATTCCTTTTGAACGGTGGAGCAGTTACTTGGAAAAGTTCCAAGCAAGAAACAGTGGCTGATTCTACGTGCGAATCAGAGTACATAGCAGCAAGTGAAGCGTCAAAGGAAGCGGCTTGGCTGAAGAACTTTATCGGTGACCTTGGAGTAGTCCCGAGTATTCAGGAGCCCTTGGAACTGTTCTGCGATAACGAATGTGCGGTCGCCTTGACAAAGGAACCGCGAGATCATGGAAAGTCCAGACATATCGACAGAAAGTACCACTACATCAGACATAGGGTAGAAGAAGGTCACCTCCTTGTAAAGAGGGTATCATCGGAAGATAATCCTGCAGATCCCTTGACAAAGGCTCTGAGTAGGATTAAGCATAATCAGCATGCTAGGAGCATTGGATTAAGAGATGATATAAGTTTTTGCAATTAGATAGGTTTTGAAACTTATAACAATGTTATGGTATTTGACTTATGTGATTTAATAATGGAGATTTATTAATGAGTAATGGTTTACTAATTTTGTCAATAATATATCATTGTGTTTCATTTTGCATGTTTTATTTCCTGAATAATTGGATTATTCAAATATCCACAGTCGTTCATACTTTTAGGGAATAAGTATGAAGCAAGGCTGTCATGAATTAGTTGTGGATTGTCTAAGGAGTTAGACATTGCAATAAGATTGCTGCAACATTCATGAGTACTTGGAAATGGAGATTTGAGTATTGGATAAACCCGCGCTCAATGGATTGCTTCATGGATTATATCACGAGCAATATTGAGACGATAATATCTTTTGATCTTTAAGCTAAGACATATGAGTTATGATTTACTGGACGATTGTTCATTGATAATACGAAAACGCATCGGTAACTCGGTGTTATAAAACGTGTTGTTGTGAGTAATTTGTCTGGTAAAAGACATAAGTATATGAGTCAAAGTTTATTCGTCCCTTGACCCTAACGGGGAACAGATATCTGTAGGCCTCTCGATGAATTTGAAGTTGACTAAAATGGTTGGCCAACCGGGACTAAATTGGTAGTCTAAGAGTCATATACAAATCGGAAATCGAGGAACAGTGAATCAGACCAAATTGATTTTATCCATGTCTTGAGTCTGAAAAAATATCTAGTTGGACGGAGGGTCATCTGATCACTTATCTTTGGACAGAACTGACTAGGTCAGAGTTCGGCAACAGTTTCTAGGAAGCTACAGTTTGCTAATTAATATGAAGATAAATAGACAATTAAAGTCATAGACTTATCCAAGTGGGAGACTGTTGGATTAGGTGTCTAAGCCATGACTTATAATTTGTATTTATATTATTAATAGAAGCAAAGTCCATTTGGGTTGCCCTTGGTAGTCCAACCGGCATCAAGGTTAAATAGAGAGAGAAATAAATAGTTCGTTAATTTATTATTTGATAATAAATTAATGATAAACTAGTTTGGAATTAATCAGAATTAATTGGAATTAATTTGGAATTAATTAAAATGCAGGGGCTAAATTGATTATAAGTGCAGGGGCTAGAATGCAATTGTTCAAAAGTTGAACACTATAAATAAGGCTCTCCCCTCACTTGAAAACTTGCACCATTCCAAATCATCTCCTTGGAATTACTCTTCTCTCCTTGCCGTCTATAATCCTTCTCTAAGGTTTTATAGCGAGCCGTTCTTAATAAGAGGTTAAGACAGTTAACCTCTGCTTGGGCTTCTGGGTGTGATCTCATTTGAGGCAGGACACTTGTGCTGCTCGGCTTCAAGAATAAAACTAAAGGTTAGTTTTATTAATTGTTTTATATAGAAATTTCTATTAGTCGTTATTAGAAATTTATGTTAGCCGTTAGAATTATTATTATATGTTCAAAGATAGAAAACATAGATCCTTTCTAGGTTGCATGTGAACTTAGGATTTTAAGTTCATAGATTGCAGAAAACCTTACAAATAGAACCTATGGTCAAAATTTGGTGAAGTTTGGAGTTAAAACGAGCCCGATACATGATTTTTAGTGAAAATTTGAAGAAAATGGGGTCTGCAGTGAGTTACACGACCTGTGTTGTTTTAGCACGACCCGTGTAACCTGGGAAAGAAGGTTTGGATATCTTGTAAGCCTTACATGACCCCGTGTGACCAGTACACGACCCGTGTGACCCGAATTCATGTAATTCACTCTCTTTATGACCCAATTTGAGTAGTTTGACCTCTTAACCTTTGGTATATGTTTAATATACTTTGAAAACATAAAACAATAAGTACATTTAGGGGGATTAAGTGGTCTTTACATGTTGATAAGACCTAAATGTTTTAATAAAATGTTAATGAACTCCTTAGGTAATTAAGGAGAAACGTTTATGGAATGGAAGGGGCAATTGAAGGGAGTAACCCTAGTTAGACTTCTCTAACTAGCCAAGGTGAGTACATGAGATAATTTTACCTATTTTTGGGTACATGGCAAGTAAGTATTTTCAAGATTTCTTATAAAATTTCTATATGTGAAATTATATGCAAGAGTATTATTTCTAACTTGTTGTGAAAGTATAATGCTATATTTGAAGTCATGTTTTGAATTACAATTTAAATTAAGTGAAAGTATGTTGTTCTATGAACCAATTATGTGAAAGTATATTTTGATTACAAGTTATATATGTTTTCAAGTATGAATGGCATATAGCCACAAGATATTTAAGAAGTATGTGTTGGTTACAAACTGTATATGTTTTCAAGTATGAATGGCATATAGCCATAAGATGTTGGAAAGTATGATTTGATATAAAGCTTAGAATGTTATAAAAACATGTTTTAAACGTATGATTATTATGTGAAGAAAGTTATATATTTGGCATGTAGCCATAAAGGCAGAAAATGATAAAGTTTGGCACTTAGCCATTATTCATATGTATGTGAGTAATGTTCAAGTAAGCAGAAAGTATTTTGTATGACTGGTATTTGTAGCAAGCAGCGTTAGTAAGGGAACTATGTTCCACCTACCCGGGTTAGGTAAGGGGTCTACTGGGGAAAAATCCCCATCGCGAAGTAGATTGCCTAAGCACTTCTATGGTGAGGATTGATCCGTTCTTTCTAGCCATAGAGACTTGGGGTATCACTTATGGTGATTAAAACCCTAAGTATAAAAATCCAGCAAGCTTATAAAACCAGTCAAAGAAAGTAAGAAAGAAGCTATTTTTGAAAAGTAAAGAGTTATAGTATGATACTACTATAACTTTTGAAAGATGTTATTTTTGTAAAGTATGTTATGAAATGAATTCGAGAAGTAAAGAGTTATAGTATGTTATTACTATAAATTTTTTTCAGAAGTTTTATGTTATAAGTTTTATAAAAAGTTGGAAAAGAAGTTAAAGGTTTGAGTCTAAAACTCATGTAACTCACGAGACATTATTGTCTTACGTATTTTATGTTTTGCCATGTATTCCAGGCTAAATGCTATGCTATAATTGGATGAAGTTTAGCTGGAGTGGAGCCCACATAGCTCCTATCTTGGACATAAGGTTTAATCCTTTCTTGCTTACTATGGTTAGATTTGGTATGGATTTGTAACACCCACAGTTTTAAACATGTAAATTATCGGTTTTTGATAAATCGTATTTTTGTATTCATGAACTTTTATGAAAAACCATAGTATTTACAAACAGTAGAAATGGGGTGTCACAAGTTGGTATCAGAGCCATAGTTTAAGCGAATTAGGATTGGCTTGTTCCACTCCTAGGCTTAAACTCATGCTATATTAATGTTAGTTCATGAAAGTATGCTATATTATGTCTTAAATGATTAAGGCATTATGCATTACTTAAGAAATGTTTATAAAGTAGTAAGGTTTCTAATATCGATCACCGTGTACTTATAATGGTGTTATATGTTAAGGGAACCAGTGTCCCATGAGACCTTGTGATAACAGCAGAATCAATATGTATAGGTGATTATGGTAATATGGGCCCGTATTATCATAATCACAGGATATGTATTGAGACTGGTGGAATCGCAAAGGAATTATGGCGTTCTGGTGGGTAAGGTTTGTGAAAAGAGTAGTAAGAATAACATAGGAATTGTATGCCTATGTAACAAGAACAAGAAAGATTATAAGTAATAAAAGTTAATGCAGTGGATATATACCACTTAGTATGGTAAAGTAAAAGAAATAATGTGATAATTAATACTTTTTAGACAGATTGAAAGATATTAAAGTACATACCTGCAGAGGTGAGAAGAAGTAGGAATAAGAGCAACTAAAAGAAGAGTTTGGGTATTGATTACCTATATGAGAGTTGTAAGACTCTTACAGGAAGGATAAAAATTATAAGTAGAATGAATTAATAGTACATAAATTTTTGTAATAATAAAAGAATAGTAAAGAAGAGTTTAGTGTAAGCAAGTGGTGTGCTTCGGGCATAACCATTTAATTCTGAATCTTATCTAAAAGTCGGGAGAATATTAAATACATAAAGGAAGCAAGATATCATTGCAAGACGATAAGATTAAAGTGATGAGAAAAGCTAGAAGAAAGTGGAAGACTAATTCCAGGTTTGAACAAAGAAGATAAATAAAGTGTCCAAATAGTGGACAATTGATCAAGTCATAAATATAGTGGTAAGTTGAGTAATATGACAAATTAAAAATGATGAATGAGAAATTGTTAAAAATTATGACATTTTAAGTAAATTGCATTATTGTAATGTGATTAAACGAACATGAATTGAGAATTTAAAGGATGAACGCCTAAATAAATGTTAGGCAAGAAATTAAAGATGAAACTAATGATGAGGATTATGAAATAGGTATTCTAAATAGAATACTATAAAGTATGAAGCAAAAGAGTAAAATAATATATTGGGCATATTGCCCCGCAATACAAAAGAATGAAAGATGATGAGAAAATAAATGGCGGTTGTGTATCACCTAATGATACATAAGAAGTAAGTCTTATATGAAATACGGGATATACAGAGTGTAAAGAAATGTAGTTTAAATGAAAGAATAATATAATGTGTTAAGCATATAGCCTATAACACATGGAAGAAATGGTAAAAGATGTAAATGTAAGAAAATTATTTTTGGCATTAACTACAACAAGTAAAGGGTAATGAGTGATAATGGTGGTGAAGAGGTGTGTCAAGAATTAGTCATGGGACGAAAATGGTTAAAACATTTAGTTGAGTTCTTAAACCAAAAGATAATCAAGTATATACAGATAGATGCATATTATACAATTAATAATGTACAAAAATGTGTTAAGAAGTTATGTGGGACAATGAGTTATATATTATTGTCAAGATAGAATTATATTATGACTAAAAGTGTACAAAGTTGGTAATAAATCCTTGACAGCTTTGACCTTTATAAGAGTCAAACTGAGAATAAGTCTAAAAAAAAATCTCTTTGGAGTATGTATGAAGTATATTGAAATTGAGTTTGGAATTATGAAATACTAGATGGAATGAACTGAAAACACCAAAGAATCCACTAGGTAAAGTTGGGATGCTAAGCAGAAATCAAGAGATAAAATTCATTTATAAAAGTCTAAGATGGGACAAGAAATTGAAAATTCATATTTGTAATCAAGAAGTTAACATATATGAGTGTGAAACTTAATCACACCACAAGATGGTAATACCATGAAAAGTGAACTAAGTATGAGCTTTTATAAGTTGCTTGAGAAATTGAAAGACAGGTAGAGAAAGAGTAAGTAGAAGACAAAGTGTCAAATTAAGCACTAGTGTAAAATAATAATAATAATAATAATAATTAATTACAAGAAAGTATTAAAACATAAAGTAATAATATGAGAATGGTACATGAGATACCCAAAAAGAATGAAAAGTGTATTCATAAAAGTATTGTAAGAAAAATTGGGGAACGAAAAAGACATGATTATATTAGTAAGCTTAATGAGTGAGTGAGACCGAGATCTCATAAACAGCAAATGAGGATGAAAGAAGTAACGAGGTTGCTAATATGCCAAATTGTGAAAGTATTATAAGTAAAGGTGATATAATACATGTATTAATGAAAGTAATACATTTAATGTACAAGATGTGATTAAGAAACATGTTAAAGTGAGATTTCATAAATTATGAACTTAAAATGGAAGTAATAGGGGGTCATTAACAATGGCAATGATGTGACAGTAATATAAGTATGGGATATTGCCAGATATGTATTTAAAGAAAATAATACATATAGATTACAAAGTGAAACATATAGTAGGGGATTGCGAGAGTATAGAAGCTAACAAGAAGTATACAATTAGTATACAATTAGTGGTATAAAAGTCAAGAGTAGAAAAGAAGGAAGTTGACAGAAATAATAGATCAACTTCAATAGTAAAATTATACAAGCTAACAAGGTCAAATATTGTGTATTTATAAATCTGTATAAATACAAAAATTTACCAAATTGTATTTGGGAAAAATTTTTATACGTAAAGAATACGATGACTATAATCTCACATGTTTTAATAAAGATATGAGAAGAATTATAAAGTAGATTGTTATAGTTGATAAAAGTATGGAAGTATGAAACTATTTTGTAGAATGAGTTTTACTAAGAGATGTTGTATATAAATGAAATGAAGTAAAAAGGAAAGTAACTACAATATAGAGTATGAAGTATGAATGAATGACTAAAAGGCCTAAGTTAAGTTATATGCAGAGACAGTTCAGATACGGCATAATGTATATTATATGTTGAGCTGGGGAAAATATCCTAACCCTAACAAAATAAATAAAAAGTTGAAGGATGCTGAGATGCAAGTAAAATCCAGAAACTAGTAATAAAAAGTCATGATATGTTTCATGTGTAATATCGAAAGAATTATTCAGGAAAAAGAGACTATATTACTTCCTCATAAAGAATCAAAAGTAGGAACCACTAAAAGTTGATTGAAGAACTAAAAGCATTTATAGAAGGAAAGATTAAAAGATAAAAGAATGAAGAATACGATTATGTGTTGGAAAAAGAAAGTGTTTACTAGAAACCAAAATTGGGCTGAAAGCCTTCGAAGAAGAGGAAGAAGTAATCCCTCAAATTAATAGTTATGCGATGATTCCGAGGACGGAATCCCAATAAGGGGGAGTAGTTGTAACGACCCAAAAATCTTGAATTTATATTCGAGATAACGCTTAGGGTAAAGACCAAACATTTTGAAAGTTGAAAAATAATGTACCGGGAATTGTAGTAAAATTCCAAAAGTTTGGAGAAAAATGGTGAAAAAGGGCAAAATGGTCATTTGACATCCAAATGACTTCTAAGTAATGAAAATATGATTTTTGGGGTTAATATGTAATGAAATAAAACTTGTAACACCAAATACTTTTGATAAGTATTTGAAAGTTAATTCTAATAAAAAGGGTAATTTGGTCATTTTACCATAAAAGGGTAATTTAGTCATTTGACCATGTGAAGGACCAAATATATAAAAATATTGTTTGCTTGTGGCAAAAATATAATAAAAGAAAGTTTTATGTGATAATATGTGATAAAAGTGCCAAAAGTTCAAGAGATGGAACTTAGGGGCTAAAAATGTAAAATCTGGAAATATATAAGTGAGAAATTAAGTCATAATATTCATAAAAATCAAAAAGAAGTTCTGGAAAACTCCTCTCAAGAACCGTGAACAAGGTTTCATGAAGAAGAACAAGATTGAAGTTGGAAGACTAGAGATTTACACTTGGAATTGATGATTCCAAGCAATTCAAGTAAGAATTCCTTAAGTTTAGCAAGTTCTTTCAAGTTTTGTTGGGTAATCTTCAAATTCAATTTCTGAGTTTTGAAGATGAGGGTAATCTAATGAATTCATACACTTCATCTAGTTCAAATTATCATAGAAAACAAGTTCTAACCATTGATTGTGGTTGAATCCATAGAAATGGGTTTTTGATCAAAGTGTTAATTTGATATAAAGAGTTGGTTAGAAAGAGTCATAAATGATGTATATGTATGAAGAAACCATTGGAAGTGTTTTCCTAAGAATTTCAATTAGTAAAATGGAAGTTTGAATAAAACCTGGAATTTGAAGGGTGGAATGGAATTGGTGATTCCATGAATGAAACCCATGGAAATGGTTAATAAAAATAAGGAATTGGTAATTAACAAAGTATGTTTTGGATTGTAAAAACCTTAAATTAAATCATCAATTGGTTATATAAGTGTATGGAAAGAAAATGAACAAAACTAGACTTTAAAATTTGAGTTGATGTGCATATGAACTTCCTTAGAGCTCTTGTGCCATCCTATGGTATTAATCATTAAGTCATGGACTTAAAAGGACTTAATAGAAGTGAAAACATTCCCGTCACATAATAGATGGTCAATAGAACCTATGGTCAAAATTTGGTGAAGTTTGGAGTTAAAACGAGCCCGATACATGATTTTTAGTGAAAAATTGAAGAAAATGGGGTCTGCAGTGAGTTACACGACCCGTGTTGTTTTAGCACGACCCGTGTAACCTGGGAAAGAAGGTTTGGATATCTTGGAAGCCTTACATGACCCCGTATGACCTGTACACGACCCGTGTGACCCGAATTCATGCAATTCACTCTCTTTATGACCCGATTTGAGTAGTTTGACCCCTTAACCTTTGGTATATGTTTAATATAGTTTGAAAACATAAAAAATAAGTACATTTAGGGGGATTAAGTGGTCTTTACATGTTGATAAGACCTAAATGTTTTAATAAAATGTTAATGAACTCCTTAGGTAATTAAGGAGAAACGTTTATGGAATGGAAGGGGCAATTGAAGGGAGTAACCCTAGTTAGACTTCTCTAACTAGCCAAGGTGAGTACATGAGATAATTTTACCTATTTTTTGGTACATGGCAAGTAAGTATTTTCAAGATTTCTTATAAAATTTCTATATGTGAAATTATATGCAAGAGTATTATTTCTAACTTGTTGTGAAAGTATAATGCTATATTTGAAGTCATGTTTTGAATTACAATTTAAATTAAGTGAAAGTATGTTGGTCTCTGAACCAATTATGTGAAAGTATATTTTGATTACAAGTTATATATGTTTTCAAGTATGAATGGCATATAGCCACAAGATATTTAAGAAGTATGTGTTGGTTACAAACTGTATATGTTTTCAAGTATGAATGGCATATAGCCATAAGATGTTGGAAAGTATGATTTGATATAAAGCTTAGAATGTTATAAAAACATGTTTTAAACGTATGATTATTATGTGAAGAAAGTTATATATTTGGCATGTAGCCATAAAGGCAGAAAATGATAAAGTTGGACACTTAGCCATTATTCATATGTATGTGAGTAATGTTCAAGTAAGCAGAAAGTATTTTGTATGACTGGTATTTGTAGCAAGCAGCGTTAGTAAGGGAACTATGTTCCACCTACCCGGGTTAGGTAAGGGGTCTACTGGGGAAAAAGCCCCATCGCGAAGTAGATTGCCTAAGCACTTCTATGGTGAGGATTGATCTGTTCTTTCTAGCCATAGAGACTTGGGGTATCACTTATGGTGATTAAAGCCCTAAGTATAAAAATCCAGCAAGCTTATAAAACCAGTCAAAGAAGGTAAGAAAGAAGCTATTTTTGAAAAGTAAAGAGTTATAGTATGATACTACTATAACTTTTGAAAGATGTTATTTTTGTAAAGTATGTTATGAAATGAATTCGAGAAATAAAGAGTTATAGTATGTTATTACTATAAAGTTTTTTCAGAAGTTTTATGTTATAAGTTTTATAAAAAGTTGGAAAAGAAGTTAAAGGTTTGAGTCTAAAACTCATGTAACTCACGAGACATTATTGTCTTACGTATTTTAAGTTTTGCCATGTATTCCAGGTTAAATGCTATGCTACAATTGGATGAAGTTTAGCTGGAGTGGAGCCCACATATCTCCTATCTTGGACATAAGGTTTAATCCTTTCTTGCTTACTATGGTTAGATTTGGTATGGATTTGTAACACCCACAGTTTTAAACATGTAAATTATCGGTTTTTGATCAACCGTATTTTTGTATTCATGAGCTTTTATGAAAAACCATAGTATTTACAAACAGTAGAAATGGGGTGTCACACAGTCCCTGCACTTTTAATTAATTAATTTAATCACTGAATTAAATCCAATTAATTTTAGATTAAATCTTAATTAATTATTATAGTTTCTAATTAACATATTAACACTTAAATATATTAATAAACCATTTAATTAATTCTATTGATTTATTAAACAATTAATAAATCAACCTTTTACTCTACTGAACTCTATCTTAACCTCCAGCTATGAGGGCAACCCAAATGGACTTTGCTTCAATTAACAAGATAGATATAAATATAAAGTCATGGCTTAGACACCTAATCCAACAGTCTCCCACTTGGATAAGTCTATGACTTTAATTTATCTTCTGATTAATAAACAACCTGCAGCTTCCAAGAAACTGCTGTTGAACTCTGACCCAGTCAGTTCTGTCCATAGATAAGTGATCATATGATCCTTCGTCCAACAAGATATTTTCAGACACGAGACATGGATTGAGATCAATCTCTGTCCGATACTCTGTTTCCCGATTTCCGATTCTGCTTATGACTTTCGGACTTCTAATTGAACACATCAATTTAGTCCAGGCTGGCCAGCACTTTAGTCAACTTCAAAATCATCGAGCGGCCTACAGATATCTGTTTCCCACCAGGGTCAAGGAACGAATAAGCTTCGACTCATATGCTTGTGTCTTTTACTTATCAAATCGTACACAACAATGCGTTTTATAACATCGAGTTACCGATGCGTTTACGTATTATCAATGCACAACTGACTCGTAAATTTCAACTCATATGTCTCCGCTTCAAGATCATACGATATTATCGTCTCAACATTGCTCGTGATGTAATCCATGAAGCAATCTATTGAGCGCGGGTTTATCCAATACTCAAATCTCTATTTCTAAGTATTCATGAACGTTGTAGCAGTCTTACTGCAATGTCTAACTCCTTAGACAATCTACAAACCAATTCACGACAGTCTTCGTTCATACTTACTCCCGAAAAGTATGAGCGACTATGGACTTTTGAATAATCAAATTATTCGGGAAGTGAAACATGCAAAATTGAAACATAAAATCTGACTGGTGGCTATTCTTGCCTAATTACCAGGTCTCCACGAGGTAATCACCAAATCGGATTTTACATAAAACTATTATCGGTTTCTAAATTCCTTTTAAACTATTTAATTCGTGTTATGTATCTATGTCTACTTGACCTTTCACTCTTTCTATGTATTCAAATGTTATACATTTATACACTTTATCCGATCGGATATCCTTCCGATGATATTTCAATTTTGGTCATACCGTCATTCTCACTAACAACTCCATTCTATGTACTGTGACTTTCCATGGTTCTCTGGATCTTTAGTCCACAGGACTGCACCCTAAGACTATTTCGAGGTGTTACGATGTGCCGGTGAGCCACACGCGCTCCATTGGAATGCCAACGAAATTCTTTAACCATTAAGTCCTTATTTGAAAAACTCTTTTCAAATTGTTATCAATATTCACCCCAATCATTTTCCAATGATTACTCACGTATGTATAAAATCCATTAAGTATTCCCAGCCAGGGCATATCCTGAATCTGACTCGGTATGCTCTAAGCATTAAGTCATCAAGACATGTTCATGACACTTCTGATCGATCCAAGAAACTTGTTGGATTCGATCTAGTCCTATTCCAAACCTTTTTGGAATATTAGGATTACTTATAATCCTTGTGTCACGACTTTTAATAACTATATCCTTTCGGAGACTTTTCTTCATGCATCTTGAATCTTATCAAGATCATGCTTACTATGGCCAGGTCTATACGGATGACAACATCTATCTGATATAGGTCAATGGATTATGTGAGTATGTTGCACCTTTTATATCTCTCATGCCAAATCATCACACTTTGCAATGACAGTAAACTATTTCCTAGGGCAATGCATCTTGGGTCTCATCAAGATCATTTTGGCAGAGTTTCAATCTATCTCATAGACGTTTATAACCACCCGAGCATGCCGTATCTTTATTAAGTCTTTCATAGCGATCCATCTCTTAACACCAAGTCATTACACTTTGTAATGACAGGAGACGTTTCCTAGAATCATTATGTAACACATATATGGAGATAGTAGATAACAGCGACACTCCCACTAGCTTTGACACGGTTATGGACTATTCACAAAATCCAGAACTTTTGGCACATTTTGAGAATCCAAACCTTTCTGACATCTTAATGGATATCTTTCAGCCCCTTTTCAAAATCCAATCCTTTGGCATATTTTGAGAATCTGAATATCCTTTCTTGCGAGATGCCCACGGGGAAATCCCGGGCCCATGTACCTTTATACTGGCATATTCTTTGTGAGTCCCTATTAGTGTGCCGATGATCCACACGCGCTCCACTAACGACTTACAATATGCAGTATCCTTTCGGATTTCATCTTCTATTGAGAGTGCTTCTCTCGGAGCCAATTACTTGACTCTGAGTATCGTCTCACTCAACCAGATGTTCTGAAGGTACGTTTCTGTCCATGATGGTTTCTTTTGATGATTACTCCCACTGGTTTTAAGACCAGTTGTAAAATCAATCAAACTGTCACATAGACTGTATCTCGTTCTAAGGTTCTCTTAATTGGCAGCAACCGGGCTCACCAATGCTTCCAAGTAGTCGGATTGAAAATCCGTACCAACTATAGTGTTTTACCACTAATCGGTATGTCACCCTAATCATAACTACTTATGATGGTGATCAGTACTACTGGTCAAGAGAAGATTATGTCAATATTCAAGACAAAAATCTTATTTCTTCTCTAAGCCTAGTGATGACTAAAGGTTATTTCACTTGGCTAATCCTGAACTCATTCAGGACTGTGCCAACTCCCACTGTTTCCTTAGAACACGAGTTCTTTTTAAAATATCTCTTTCTTTTCCAGGTACAGCGGGATAGCCAGTGAAACGACATTTCTGATTAGGTTCAGGCTAGTCATGAGGTTCGGACGAACACTACAAGACCCTGGACTTTTAATGTACAAGTGGGACAATCCCAGCTTTACATTTCAGACAGTGTCTGCAAAACCTACTTAGTCAAAGATGTGGTTGGAATATGGTTTATAATATCTGACTGGTTTAGTGTTTAATTTACGGGAAACTAATTGGCAATGTATCTCATACATCGAGGATCAAACTGTTTCGACCAATGCTCCATTATCTTCCCTAGGACACATTATAACTATTAATGTTCTTGGAAGAGAATAACTGTGAAACATTTTCCCAGTTTAAGTTGTCACTCAGGTTCTGTGGATCTCGTACTTCCTTTGAAGTCCTTGAACTGTTCAAGGTTTCAATTCAATCGCTTATTCTGATAAGCGTAGCCATATTCGTCATTCTGAATGACAAATATCACGAAGTACAAACTATTATGTTTTATTTGAAGACTCGAGCAACACACAGCAACTGATGTGTTCGTTGCTCCTAATCTCAACGTCCTTTACATATCTATGTAAACTTATGACTTTGTTAATGCTGGTGAAGACTTGCAATCTTCAGTTGACCCCAAGTTAACTGATTCCAAAATCCTATCCTCTGGATCTTTGGGTGATTCATTTCTTGCCATTTGTGCTTTATAAAAAACTTAATCATCATCTGAATCTAAGTCGTATGATTCCAAAATCCTGTCCAACTGGATCTTTGGTTGATTCATTTCTTGACACATTAAGAACTCAACTCATCAAGTGACTCTAAGTCAAGTGATTCCAAGGTCCTGTCCAACTGGACCTTTGGTTGAATTGATTCTTGTAATATCTATCTTAACAATCATAAAAGACACAATTCCTAAGATCCAAACACTTTGGATGCATTCAAAATTCAAGTTATCATCAATAATGCATTCAATAGAATCATACAACATTTCAAGGATAATTTCAAACAACAGATGTTAAAAGAAATTAAACGACAATTTTATTAAAAAACAAAATCCTTGAACAATGTACTATATGATAGACAATGCCTTATGCATCTAAAAGCTAATAACATGATTTCAACATCTAATTAAACTCTAAAACTGCATGAGCTTCAGATCCAATCTGAATATGATCCTATGCAACAACATCCCACATCCTACAGAGTCCATGCATACAGAGCAAATGTGATAAACACATCCTGTATCAAGGAATTAAGGATCAGGGGTTCTGAGTTTTAAGATATTCCTGAGTTGCCAAACTGTTCAGCTTCAGAGCATTTTCCAATCTTTCCGTGACTGTGTCTCACCCTATGGATTCCCAGTTTGAAACATCGAGGAACCGGTCCAGACGATCTGGATCATTTCTTGATGTGTCCTATTACTGGACTCAATCCCGAAGCAACTAAACCAATGGAACTATGCTTCTCTATGAACGACTCATACAGAGTCAACATTGAATGCATATCCATGATTGTTTTATCTGATTTCCCTTCCTGTACATCTGGATGAACGGATCAGCGAGTCGAGCTAATGCTTTAACTCCCGATCAAAAGGGAACCAAATTTATACAGTTCACCTATGTGTCTCTCAGTCTTGAGAACATGTGAAATGGTGCTACTTCCTGCACACTTCAAACTCTTTGAAGATCTTAGCTCGTCCTTTCTCAACCAGTTCATGGAATTTATCCACAACTAGCTGTGTTAACTTATCTGACCCTAGGAATTCTAAATTCCTGTGGAACTCGGGGTCAATGATCAATAGTATTAGGCAACGAACTTTCCTTGACTTAACAATCAAGGAGTCATGCTCATCACATGCTACTATGTGATGTCATGCTTTGGGGAGCGGACACTCAGTCAGATATGGCTTGCCAGCAAAACAGAGAACTATTCTCTATTTATGAAGCCATACCATATAGTTTAGGCCAGTCAGCCTTTCCATATTTAGCAGGTGCTTTCTGATGCTCTCAGAAGTAGGTGAAGGAGGAGAGGGAGGTGAATAGACACTTGATTCAGACATCTACAATAAACAGAATTTTATTAGTTTAATTAATCCTTTTAAATAATTACCCAATATATTATTTATTAAGGCTAGGACCCGAAATGCCCCACCTATGGTGTGAAGAGGGATGCCGTAATCACAACATAATGGTCATTAAGGTAGATAATAGACTTATCAATTTCATCTTATGAAATTCCTAGATCTGTTGAGACACATTGAACTATTCAATGACATGTTTAGTCTCGGATGTGCCCCACTGTTTCTAACTGGGATGCCGAGGATCACAAACCGGGTGTGAATAACCATGCAAATTAGCTTGGTACTCTCGAAGTCAATTGTCATCTCTAATTAACGTGCCGGTTAACCACACACGCTCCGTTAATAATGACAAAATCGAGAAACCCATTGCGACTCTTTGCGGACCCCAGTTGGCGTGCCGGTAAACCACACACGCTCCACCAACGTTCCACAAAGTGCAATGTGCAATTCCATGGATTAGCACCAATTCACATTTTTAACCTAAAGTAACTAGATTGGGTTTTGTTCAAAGTTCTAGTACTTCCAATTTTAGCATTATACTTTTAAGAGGCTTAGCGGTTCTATCAAACCCGTTCGACTAAGGACACTCGACTGACCAGGAGAGCGGTGGGTAAGAGTGGATACCCATTAGACTACCATTTTATAGGTAGTCACCTTATACCATCTTTTATAGGACAGTTTTGTGAATGAGGCCTACTAATGGTAAGACTAACCATTTTATCTTATATATAAATATTAACTTTTAATCATAAATATATAAGATATATTTTAATCTTATTAAAATATTTTAGATTTAATTTTCTAAGAATTTTCGTGAATTTATATGTATTTTTCGAAAATTTTAATTAAATCTTTAAGATGATTTAATTTATCTTTTAATTAACAATTAATTCAATTAATTAAATCTAATAAGGGAATCACAAAAATTAATCAAATTAATTTCCTAACCCTTATCCCTAGATCACGAAATCAGCATGCAAAGATAAGGGGTTCCAGTTATTTAATTATCCAATAATTACCATAAATAACAACCTACTTATAAAAGGCAAGCAAATCAAGGGGATCCAAGGGGGGTGGCGGCTAGGGTTAGGAAACCCTAGCCTAGGCCACGAAATTAAGGCCATTCCAAGAGAGTTTTTCGTAAAAACACTCAAGGCAAGAATCATACAAGCAGTTTATATCAATTCATAAGAAAACAAGCCTAAGCTCTGATACCACTAAAGGGTTTTCTAGCAAACAATAAACAAATAATTTCTTATGGTTCACATGCAACCCTAGAAATAAACTAAAACCTAAAGGAACAATTATTTCTAAAGATCAAAACTGAGAAAACCAACCTTTTGATCTTATGATCCTTGAAGCTAGCAGCACAAGTGTCCTGCCTCAAATGGTGTCACACCCAAGCAATGGAGAAGACAGTCCAGCAGAGTTTTTCTGGTTAAAGTTTGCACAGGTTTTGAGCCTCCAGAGGTGTCCTTATATAGCCTCCAAGAGGCTACAGCAGAAACCCTAGAGAAGCCCCTTAATGGACAAGCCTGTTATCCATTTGGGCAAGCCTCTAAAAACCCTAACTAGGGTTTTGAAATCATGGAGATGGCCTCCATAATTTCGCCCAACTTGAGGCTTCCACTAGCTAGCCTTTTATTCAACTATTGGATAATTACAAAGCCAGTCCCTGCACTTTTAATTAATTAATTTAATCACTGAATTAAATCCAATTAATTCTAGATTAAATCTTAATTAATTATTATAGTTTCTAATTAATATATTAACACTTAAATATATCAAGGTTGTAGAAGTCGTCAGGCGGTAGGTGGGAGGTCGACTGGGGCCTAGGACTAGTCGGTCTAGGCGAGGACTAGTCAGCGCCTAGGCGGGGAGTATTAATTGTAATAAATTTTATTTTTTTAAATAATATATATATATATATATATATATATATATATATATATATATATATATATATATATATATATATATATATATATATATATATATATATATATATCCTAACAAAAATAAATTTTTCTAGCAAAATCTTTATGATATAAATGAAAACCAAATGTGCAAGATGAAAAGTGTTAAAAATTACCTCTACAAATACAGGCTCAAATCTATAATTTTCTGCAACAGCCCATATTGTTTGAGTAGATGGATTGTTGCAAATAGAATTATAACATGATAATGGAGTTTCCACCTCACTGATGGCTGCAATGAAAATCATCATAGTTCTTAAAGTGCCATAAAGTTACAGTTTGATAATATCAATTGGTTCACTCTTTGTTTGAAAGAATTTTAAGTTTTATGAAACATGGTATCACTTACAAGCAGCAGCGGGTTTCTCTTTACAGCCAAAGTTCCAGTGAAGAAATATGTAAGGAAGAGAGATGTCAGTTTATTGCATGAACAGGCGGACAGAAATATTTAAATGAGCAACGATAATGAGTATATAGTTTGAATGGTTCATAATGTGAATATGCAGCAAAGAGGTGAAAACTTATTACCTTGAATAACATGCTTTCCTGCCTTCAGAATCTTTAGCAACATATCCACCTGCATTACATGGGATAGAGATGATTATGAGCTGAAGTCTTAACATTCAACAAGTATGATTTCACTAAATAAGAACAAGGTCCTTGAATACGTTAAGAACTCCAAAATCAAATACTCATATCAGTTGGATATGGCTTGCAAGTAAACAAAGAAACTGAAACCTGTAATGCGAAGTCTGTAAACAAAGAAACTGAAACCTATAATGCGAAGTCAAAACATTCTATAATCAGATACACACGGGTTTATCCGAAATCTGTAAACAAAGAAACTGAATCGGGCTTATCCGAAATCTGTAAACAAAGAAACTGAATCGGGCTTACCGGAGAAAGCAGATAGAGAAGCCGGAGGAAGCTGGTGGCGGAAGAAGCTTGCAGTCACGCAAATTGCAGATGACCTGAATCTCGCGATGACCTGCAAAATCAGAGAAATCAAAGAATGAAATCGAAATCGATAACTTCACGAAGGAGATTAGGAGAAATCGAAACCGATGGAATCTATAACATGTCGTCCTTACGCACGAACTTGAAATCGAAAATCAGAACTCGAACTTGAAAATCGAAAAACTTGGATAATCAGACAAACACAAATCATAATAGAGAGGGTAAACTCGATTTGGAACTCGAACTTGAATTCGAAAATCAGAACTCGAACTTGAAACTAAAACTCGAACTCGAACTTGAAATCGAAAATCAGATCGGAGAACTCAAACCTGCAACTCAAAGGAAGAATGGAGGCCGACGACTGGAGGGGATGACCGAGGAAGCCACCGAAGACGGAGGAACATAGAGGCGGAGGAGGATCGATTGGGAGGGAGACGAGAGACGAGAAAATGGAAGGGAGAGTGGGAGACGAGAGGCGGGATCGATTAGGTCAAATTTGTGAGGAAACTCCAAAATTTTCACCAACGCCTAGCCCACATTTGACCACGTTTGACCGCCTTTCACCGCCTAGCCCGTCTTTGACCGATGTTGACCACGCCCGACTAATTAAGCCGCATAGCACTAAACGTGTGCAGTTTTGGTCCGCCTAGCGCCTAGGCGGCCGCCTAGGCCGACTTTTACAACACTGAAATATATTAATAAACCATTTAATTAATTCTATTGATTTATTATACAATTAATAAATGGGTAAATTGCATAAAAGTCATTAAGTTTTCCAATTTTCTCGATTTTGACACTGCATTTTTAGTTTTTGCAATTAAGTCATTATGTTTTCAGAAAAGTTGCAATTAAGTCATTATGTTTTCCAAAAAGTTGCAAAAATGACCATATGACCGGATGTTAACAGGTTACCAGGTCATATGGTCAGATTTGCAATTTTTCAGAAAACCTAATGACTTAATAGCAAAAATAAAACATAGTGTCAAAATCAAGAAATCTAAAAAAGTTAGCGACTTTTAGGGTTTATTTCATAAAAAACCCTAAATTTTCAACTTTTTTCTGTTTAAACCTAAAACTTTATTTTTTTCAAAAAAAACCTAAATTTTGGAGAAACTTTTTAATATATCCCCCTAACCGGTTTTACAGGTTATACATATTTTTTTTTCAGAAAAAACCCTAATTTCTTTTTTTTTTTCCGAAAAAAACCCTCAATTTCAGTGATTTTTTCACAAAAAAAAAATGTTTCTTCGTTTTTGTAATTGACATAACTTTTATATACGATGTCCAAATTCTACGAATTTTATATCACTGGAAAGGTCGTAAGTAATACTACAACTTTGCTTTACTGACTTTTGTTTGAATATCTGATCCTAATAAATAAGTAACTCAAAGCCACATGTCATCTCCTCATTGAATTGGCCACATGTCATTTTCTCATAATTTTGAATTTCTTAAAAAAATTGTTTGAATTGAATGTGTTTAATGTATTTAATTCCAATAATTCATAACTAAAGCAAGAAATTAAGAACCTATTTATTTAAGGGACAATTTCATTTATCTCCTTATAAAATCTTAATATTACATTAATATCCTTATGAAAGTTAAAATTACGTACATGTCATTATAAAGCTTTAAAATCCACATTAATGTCGAAATATCTATTTTAATTAAAAGCAAACCAATTTCCGATTAAAGAAATTATCTAAAAGTCTACTTAACTAAACTACCCTTCCAACCTTAAAGATTACGATTAATTGATTAATCAAAATTGATTAAGCATAAACCTATTAATATTCAATTAGTGTGATTAAAAAATATTGAAAATGGCGTACAATCTTGAAGTCGTATTCTTCTGTGCGTCGTACCCTCTGTGTTCATTGCAAGTTACAAGCTTGCTAATATTTCTTCCCATCCTCTTCATTGTTCATATTTCTTGAAATTCCATTGAATACACCAGGGGTACATTGCTATTAAAGCATTCCCTACTCTGTTTTCTTTACTGGTATCATGTCTCAGCAATTTGTTTCAGTTTCTTTTGTGTATAATAAACTCATTATTTCAGTATACTGGGAAAGAATGAATACCAGTGTCGTATTCAACATCTACAGGGTTAATTGGGGAAAAACCCATTGCTCTACAGGGTTAATTGAGGAAAAAACCCCATTGTTAGAATCGTTTGATTACAGATAGGAATGGAAATTCCGAATTGCAGAACAAGAAGTACAGAATGTAGGAATGGAAACCCCGATTTGCACAATTTCATCTATCTTGCATTTCTTCATCTCCAAACTCGCACACTGTGTTCACCATGTAGTAATTAAAAACCCTAATTTGCAAAGCAAGAAATTTAGAATCTAAATTCAACACGATAGAGAAGGAATTAGAAGGGTAAAAGTGTTTTTGGAGGTCTTAGTTTCAGATTTTTGTGTGAAAAGAAAACGAGATTCTCTAAAGAATAAGCAACTAGAGCTCAAAATTGACCATGTAAGCGAAATCAAAAGAAGGAAGAAGAGAGATGGCGAGGACAAGAAGATGATCAGACAAAAAGACAAAGTATAGATAGAATAGGAAGAGATAATTAATTTGGTTTGGAGGGGTAGTTTAGTTAAGGAACATGCTAATATGAGTTTTAGATGATTTCTTTAATCGGAATTTGACTTGATTTTAATTAAAATAGATATTTGGATATTTATGTGGATTTTAAAGCTTTATAATAACATATACGTAATTTTAACTTTCATAAAGATATTAATGTAATATTAAGATTTTACAAGGAGATGAATGAAGTTGTCCCTTTATTGAAAACACATTATCTTTGATTCATTTATGTCATTTAATACATTCTCAGCAGCTTCAATTTGCAAATCTCTTGACAATTTCTAAAACCCTAACCGTGTGTAGACCCAAATGACTCGAGCAGCACGTCCACATTTTGATGTATAACAAAATATAAAAAAAATATAATTTAGGCACATTAGTATTCTATTCACAATCACTTAATTAGTTTTCTTTAGTGTGTGATCAGAACTAACAAATAGCGGTTATCTTTTTTCAACAAAAAACAAACACAGTAACTTGCAAAGTTAAATAAATTGAAATGACATGAATTTTTTGACTTGTAAAAATTGTTTTCCATTTTATTTTTTAACTTTTACAAAGACTTTGGGAATACATTTTTAAGGCCACGTTGTATACAGGTTGGTGATTTTAGGAACTCGTTACTTTCAAGTTATAAATAGATTGTAATCTGGTCGGTAACTTAGGAACATGCTAATTTATAAAAAGTACGAGGGAGAGAATTTGTAATATAAAGATACTTTCAGTTCTTAATGGTTATAAAAACTTATTATTTAAACATTTTTGTGAGAAGAAATTTTTGGTAGTCTTTGAAAATAAGTAACATAAGCCCGATTAGAATTTTTAAAACTAAAAGTTTGAATAAATTTGTTACATCTAATTGTTAAGTACTGGGTTAATTATATTGCATATTAATAATCAAATTAGAAATTGTTACATATATTCTAATAATGGTTGCTAATAAGCAACAAAGTTATGAAATATAATTAACTTCTAATGACAATTAATTTTTTTGTCAACGGCAAATATATCTCACTCCTACTCCTATAATGTATGTTAGTTGTACATTTTCTCAAACCGTTGTTCCTGAATAGCAACAAACTTGTCATTATTCAAATTGCCGGAAATTATTACCATAAGAAATATATTGAAAAACATTATGATTTTAGAAATGAGTATTTGGCCAAAATTTAACTATTTACTAATACATTGTATGGTTTTGGAATATGACATGTTCTCGGAAATAGATAACTTATAAAAAAGAAACTATTTTCTATCTGCCGTATTGCACGGGTACTATTTAAGGATACCACCCATTTCATCCCGTAAACCATAAACCTTAAACCCAAATCGTCAAAATGGAACTGTTCACTGAAAAGAAACTATTATCACCCCCACATTCAATGATTGTTGCAGTGTGTAAATTTAAATCAGATTAATTGAAAATTATGTAAAAATTTTATTTGAAAAAAATAATATTCATTTATTAGTTTTTAGATTGATCCGGTTCTATATACAAAAACACAAAGTTAAACAATTAGATAGGTTCTTTATTTATATTCATTTAATGATTCAATCAAACTAGAGATCTTATTCGGCTAACTACACATACACAAAAAGTATATATTGTTTTTCGTAAAATGATAAATGTAGATATTTCTTAAAATAATTAACAAGTCTCCTAATAAATAATAAGACATTCATGGTTTGGAATAACAAGGTCCACCCAAACCTTTAAACCGTAAACATTACACAAACACTACAAATACTAACAAACTTTTACTATTTTTACCAAAATAAGTAAAATTAAAGTTAACCATATCAAATGAACGTTAACTATTTTTTTTAAATTTACTTTACAATCATAGTTTTATATTTAATAAGAAGCAACTACATATTTTTATATATAACACAAAATAATACCATATTTAGTGCTTAATTTAATAATGTATATATCTAAAAATTTCATTATATAATGTCGAGAATATTTTATGCATAATTATTAGTGTTTAGGTTTTTTTATTTAACAATTATTTTGTATCATCCCGTGTAATACACGGGTCTTACAACTAGTGTTTAGATATTTCGCTACACTGGCTTGTTTTTTTATAATAGCTGTATCTTTTGCATACGAGCTTTGTTTTCGACGTTCTATAAGTCGACGGATTCGTAAACACGAATACATCGTGTAATGAATTTTATTTAAACCAAAATATTATTTGTATGATTTATCAAATTTTATGCTACTATAGTCTAATATTCTTTGTCTAATGAATTTTATTTAGACTATAGTAGCATAAAATTTGATAAATCATACAAATAATATTTTGGTTTAAATAAAATTCATTACACGATGTATTCGTGTTTACGAATCTGTCGACTTATAGAACGTCGAAAACAAAGCTCGTATGCAAAATATACAGCTATTATAAGAAAACAAGCCAGTTTAGCGAAATATCTGAACATATTCAAACAAAAGTCAGTAAAGCAAAGTTGTAGTATTACTTACGATCTTTCCAGAGATATAAAGTTCGTAGAATTTGGACATCGTATATGAAAGTTATGTCAATTACAAAAACGAAGAAACATTTTTTTTGGTGAAAAAATCACTGAAATTGAAGGTTTTTTCCGAAAAAAAAAAGAAATTAGAGTTTTTTCTGAAATAAAAAAGTATGTATAACCTGTAAAACCGGTTAAGAGGATAAATTAAAAAGTTTCTCCAAAATTTAGGTTTTTTTTTGAAAAAAAAATAAAGTTTTAGGTTTAAACAGAAAAAAGTTGAAAATTTAGGGTTTTTTATGAAATAAACCCTAAAAGTCGCTAACTTTTTCAGATTTCTTGATTTTGACACTATGTTTTATTTTTGTTTTTAAGTCATTAGGTTTTCTGAAAAATTGCAAATCTGACCATATGACCTGGTAATCCGGTCATATGGTCATTTTTGCAACTTTTTGGAAAACATAATGACTTAATTGCAACTTTTCTGAAAACATAATGACTTAATTACAAAAACTAAAAATGTTGTGTCAAAATCGAGAAAATTGTAAAACTTAGTGACTTTTATGCAATTTACCCTTAATAAATCAACATTTTACTCTACTGAACTCTATCCTAACCTCCAGCTATGAGGGCAACCCAAATAGACTTTGCTTCAATTAACAAGATAGATATAAATATAAAGTCATGGCTTAGACACCTAATCCAACACATTCACCCTTCCAAAAAGGATCCAAATAACACGTTTTTAGTGAGTTTAAGGGCCCAGAAATAACGAAATATAATTGAGGGACCTTTTAAAATTTTCTACAGAACTTTGTTGGACCATTATGACAATAACCCTAAAATTAAATCAATATCTTATATTCGATTTAGTTTGTAAAATTTAATATCCAGTATTAAGTGGGTCGTTATAACGATACAAACCGATTTTTAAATTTTTAATAAAACTTCATTTTATTATAAAGTTATCGAGTTTATATTTTGTTTAAAAATATGTTAAACTCTTATTAAATATTTAGAAGTTTGGCTATTTGAAGAGTTTCAAAAATTAAAACCCTTTTAGTAAAAACTCAAGTTTTATACATCTCATGTACAAACTTTATTATTTAAAATTTTAAACTCCAACTTGATGTTATTTTTGTTTAAATGTTCTTTTGTATGGAAAACACATTTTCAAACATACAGCATTACATAAGAAACAAAAATAATGTATAAACAAAGTCATTTTCTAACAACAATTATTATGAGCCATCACAATAATTATTAAGTCATTTCCTAAAGCACTTAATGAGGACACTTCAACGGTCTTAAAAACCACCATGTCTTGAAAGGATCTTCATAAGCTCGATCTTGTTATATTTTGTAATTATAAACAAAGTAGTCTAAACTAATATATTACATACAAAATGAAATAATACATATTTATCTATTGCATCATCATATTAATAAATAAATAGCAACCACAAGTGTCCTAATAGTTGGTTTATACATAATCTCATCACATGAAATATAAACAATACTTTGTTTTTTCTAAGGCAACTTTTATACAACAAAAATGCACGAAATTGTTATATATAAAAATAAGAATTTTAGAACTACAAGTTGCCAAAGAAAACAAATATGGATATTTCTTAGCCAAAAAAATACATCCATGTTTTCCAAAAACCAAAGATGATCAAACATAATAAATCATTCTTACATATAAAAGATGGCTCTGATACCACTGATGTGTTTTGATAAAACAACAACAAAAGCCTTATTTAAAATAACTAGTTTATTTCAAACCATTTTAAACAAAATCATCAAGGATCTATTTACATGGGTAAGAATGATATTAAAAACATACATAGGATGTTTTAAAGAGATAACATTTGTAGCCTTTGAACCCTCTTGGAATTGGGGTGTTGAAGTAGATGAATAAAAATCAAGAATCTTGATTTCTCGACAAGTATCCACCACCAAGGTTTAGGCACTTCGAATGCTAGTTCCTTCTCGAATAAAGAACTTCTTAAGCCTTTATATACTTAACAAATTAACCACTAACAAAGAAGTGCTTCTAAACTCTCAAACTTGCAACAGAGCTTACAAAATAGAGAAGAGGGGAAGAGAGCATGCAAGCCGACAGTTCAAGGTGGGAGGAAGAAAAAAATATAAATTCTTGCAACATTTGCTTAACACTTCCTTTTATACTCACAAGAGAGTCCCATGACCCATAATTTCATTTAATGCAAATATGTAGTCTTTTAAAGGGTATGTGTGTGTAAGGTGAAGGCTACAAGCAACCTCCACCCCACCCTCTATGTGGCCGACCATCATGGGAGAAAATGACATAAGAGTATCCAACACTATTCCTTTAGAAACTAACTGAGTCTACTTACATCATAATGTAACCCAAAGTAACCAAAACTTTGTACATGACTTGATCTATCATATCATATGATATAATTATTAGTTTAACTCCTTATAATTATTATTTTCACAAAACAATAATTATTCTCTAATTAAATAAAATAGTTGAATTTATTTATTAATTATCAAATACTTAATAAATATTCAATAAGTACCAACTTGATAAAGGTGTGACCCTATAGGATCATGTATTATTATCAATATCATCTCATAATGATTCTTGAGCATAGATCCAACAACGAAAAATAATATGTTTATAAAACATAACTATCAACCAAATTGGTTATATCATTGATTCTTTTATCATCGATACCATACTATTATTTCTTTCGGAAATTACACATTTTATAATATTTATGCTGAAAAATCACACAAAAAGTAGCTTAAATGTTAAAGGAAATCAATATCGATGAATAGTTTTTTCTAAAACATGTCTCCAATGAACATATTGTTGGTTTAAAAGGCATTATAGTTTTGGTTAAAATGTTATCTTGGTAATTGTTTTGTTCATTTACATAGAGATATATATTATAAAATTGATCATTTTTAAAATTACAGTGTTACTGTTTTTTAAATCAAAGACTGTTACTTAAAATAAAAGACAAACGATGTATTTTTTCAGATAACAATCCATGTTCTCGTTGTTAGTTCAAAATTGTTATTATTAAATATGAAGAGCACTCAATCCGGAATATGAACCATAAAAGAAAACACCTACTAAACTGATCACAATAATACCAGCTACAGTACCTATTATCCAAAGAGGAATTCTTCCTGTAGTATCAGCCATTTACCCCACTTCCGTCCATATTTCATCAAGTGGTCATGCTAGAGACATAAACAGTCATGGATAATTATGAGATGAGATCCTTCCGAATAGGCTAAGAGAGAGAATACCTAGAACAATTAATTTATTATTTTAGTTCTCTCTCATTTTCTAAATTGAAGAAATAATTAGAAAATAAAACAACAAGTATAAAAATGAGTAATAACCCCGGATAGGCTGGTACGATTCAATTCATCATTTTGTTCGTTTGGGTTTGATTGTGTCATAGCTCTATAATTTAAATTAGGTTTATCGTTGTAAACTTTTTTGTTACTATTCATATGTATGCTAAAGCATTATGTTTAAAAAAGTATCATTAATAGTATCCTAAAGATTCAGTTAATAACCTAATATCGTCTTGCATGCATTTTGGGTTGTTAAAAATGAGATTTGATTTTTTCCTTGATCAAAATTTGATGATAAGTATAAATTTCTTCAAAATAAAATTAAACAAGAGAGAAGATTACATACATCCTTCCATTCAGATCTAACATGTAGGCTTGATTTTTTGTTATCTCAAAAGCTCTCTTTAAATCTTGCAACAATAAGACTCATAAATTTGTGTATGTATTTCTTATTGTATAATATGCTTTTCATCACGTGTTTATATAGACAATCGAATGTCTGTGTTTGAACAGATAAACATGAATTTAAGTCAACCGAAAATTCAACCCATGAGATAAACACCAATTGAAGTTTTATCTAATATTTGAACAAGTCGACAATTTTAAAAAACATTATATGTTAATTTTAAATTAATTGATAACATTATTTTATATATTTATATATTGAGTGGTCTCAAAATTACCCAAAAATTGCTTGATAAAAAGCTCTAAAATATGGGTATTCAAAACATTAAAAAAATAATGAGAACGAATAAGTTTGATATGATTAAGAATTAATAAATGTTATATTTCCAAGAAAAATCAATTTTAATTGATTAATTAATCTATACAAAAAAATTGACTCTCAATGAAAAATAATCGGAATATATTAAGATGTATCTTGAAAATAGACTTAAAGATAACTTCAAATTAAAATGTCCACGAAAACACTAAATAAATAAAAAAGGCAACACAAACTGATTTCAAGGTAGTCTTCGCAGGCATCTTTCCTGGATCGCTCCGCAACATCATGCCTTCGTATATTGGCCAGCCAATTACCACACCAAACCCTGATACGAGTAATTGTCCAAACAATTCTTCAAGCCTCCCATTATGGATACAAACATGCCCAATTCCGATCAAAAAGGCAAATAAGTTGATAATTGCTGCTACATTTATTGATTCAAACAATGGTGATTCAACACCGAAACTGAAGATGCCTTGCTGGTAACGTGTGTCTTGTTCATTGTCTGACACTTTGCTCGTCACGTTAAATTCCATTGTTGACATACCAAGAGTTGTAAGCGACCAATCCAAAAATGAAAATAGGTACGTCGAGCATCCCAATATCAACCACATTCTTTGGAAACTCCACCACTTTCTCAAGGTTGATCCTGCCACTAAATAGTCAATAAGATTTTTCCCATATGCTCCAAGGACAAGGAATGCATATAAAGAAAACCACGGGTCTGAAACCTGCAAGACAATGTATGGAATTTTATTATTAGATAAGTTGATCAAATAATTTGTCTACACATACATATATCATGGGTATATGTGTGCGTCCATGTATATGTGTATACGTATGTGTTTGTGTATACATGTGTATGTGTATGTATGTTTATGTGTGCACACCTTTGGGAATATTGGGGAAGAGTTTATGAGAGCTAACTGAGGCAGAAAGGCATAGACGATGATGGGAATACACCAAAAAGAACGAAATTGAAAGTATGCATAACACAAGGCCTGGAGAGGGTTCATGTTCATGACTCCGAATGTGATAGCGCTAAACTTGGACAAAGCTACTTGTAGCAAACCCATGTACCACCTCTTTGCTTGTGTTAGAAAGGCATTAAGGGCTACAGGCATATTGCCTAGAAAAGCAGGTCTATCTGGTGTACATGCGACAGACTTCCATCCTAAGCAGTGCACTCTAAAACTCGTGTAGGCATCCTCAACCAAAGTACCATACTTAAATCCAATCTGCAATTAACATAATAAACTTAAAATACATCAACGAAAATTGTAAATATCTCATCATTTTTCTTAAAAATGTACCTCTGAACCCCATTTAGTGTTCTCCTCGTAACTGCAACTTGCAACGTGATGTGCTAATGCTAAATCATATCCTGATTCATTTTGTTCATTCCATATCCATTTTCCCTTTGTAGGTTTACCAAGGAGAGCCTCTCTTTTGATGAAGGCATTAGTGCCCATGAATGACATGCCTTCCAAACCATCCATTCCAAAAGTACATATTCGGTTCTCAAGCACATGTTCAGTACAATAGGTGTCGTATTTGTTGATGTTATTGAAGAGTTGAGGAAATTGAACGAATCCAAAATCTGGATCAATGTTAGGGTCCAGAAAATAACATAACATACGAAGTGGTGTTTTTGGATCGTTCGAGTACATGTCACAATCCAGGAGAAGGAATATAGGTGCATTTGTCAATTTTTCAGATACTCGAAGCTACAAAAAAGGCGATTGTAATGGTTAACTATTTAGTTACTGTAGGTTAATATATTGCATTCAAGATTAAAAAAGTATATGTGATGATCGTAGTCGTAACGTACCAAAGCATTAATGGCACCTGCCTTAAAATTATGCGGGGTGGCTTTATTCTTCTCTCGTGCTAGATAGAAGAGATTGGGCATGTAATGACCCGACACGTCTTTATCTTCGTTATGTTTCAGTAAAACCTGTTTGTGAGTAGTTAATACTATCATACACACCTTTTTAATCTGATAAATTATTAATATTTGATCTTCAAAAACTTTTTGAATTTAAAAAACAATTCAAAGTATATACATCAATATCTATATGTTATTCACGTTGAATATACGTGTAAAACCTCGATAACCGTAGGATGCTGGTGACGCGTACATCCATTAGTCCATTTATTTAGAGCTTTGATCGTACGATCATCATTGAATTGATCAATATCAATGGTTCCTTTGTCCATCACATCTTTAATAGTGGATTTCATGATCTCATACATCGCCTGCTCTCAAGCAAATGAATGACACAATTCGGTCATGATAATGTTTAACAATAAAACTACGAATTACAACTTAAATAAAATCATGACAATTTAGACAATAAATTTCAAATTACAATCCTATAACATTTGGTTCATAGACTTCCCGGTATACACCCCACCTCACGCAGGTGGCTTGGGGACTGACGTGGCTGGTTGCCACGCTGTGAAACTCCGCCCCGGGATGGCGTGGAGGGGCGTAGATGGGAGAACGGCTTGGCATGGCAAATGTGAACGTTGGATAGAAGTTAGCCGATGGCTAACGGCTATTTTAAAAAAAAAAATTAATTTTCAATTACCTCTCTCTCTCTATATATATATATATATATATATATATATATATATATATATATATATATATATATATATATATATATATATATATATATATATATATATACACATCTGATATATTTCTCATACACACACACACACACACACACACACACACACATATATATATATATATATATATATATATATATATATATATATATATATATATATATATATATATATATATATATATATATATATATATATATAATTATTATTATAAAAAATGGTTGGGGTAGAAAATGGAAACATTCGTTAGGGATAAGAGGCAGCTTTAGCAACCGCCTTTATCAACATATCTGAAGACGACACTGTGAGAAAGGACCGTGGTTTTTGGGAACGTATAGCGGAATCGTTTCACAGAATTTTGGTCGCAATACAATATCGGAGTATGGATCACATTCTTTCCAAATGAAGGCATATGTCAGTTCAATTGTATAAATTTAACCAAATTTACGCACCACTATCGGCGAATCGACAACCGGGGACCACCGACGTTGATCGTTGAGCAAGCCTTACAAGAGTATCGGGTGACAATGTGGAGTCGTGAGTATTTTCTTGGTGGTGTGGTAAATTGAGTGGAGATGATGTGGCGGTGATGTGGCGTCACTTTTCATGTGGGAAGCAATGGAGCATTCCCCATAGCCTTAGGAATTGTCAGCAACGTGATCCTTTGAGAGTAATAGCACGCTCAGGACGGTATTAATGTATATTTTTGAATTACCTATATCAATATTTATACTATTTAATATAACTTTAAAATTATAGATGTTATATGAGGTTTATTTGAATGCATTTATTCAAAATATAAACAAATATACCCATTATTTATATTTTTATGCTAAATATGGTTCATATATTTTTTTATATATTAGGACTCTATTGAAAAAAATTAAAATGTTAAAAGTTATTATTTTTATGTTCAAAAAACGTTTATAATTATTTATATATAACCAAAATTTTAATAAAAGAAAATTTGAAAAATTTTAGTTTCAAACGTTAGCTACTAAGAAAAAATTTACGTAAGTGGCGTAATGTACTACAAATTATGTGTAATTTTAATAAAAAATTATATTTATTCTTATATTTTATTCCTACCAATTAACTAATTAACTACAGTCAGTAGGCGATAGGACGGTGTTTAGCTCTGATCCTCCCTATCTTGACGTATAATATTATAAAATGAGCAATTGTATTGATTCCTATCTTTTATTCCTACTTATATTCCTACCCATTTGAAATTATGACAACTGTCACATTTGATCAAAAAAATAATATTTTAATACACATGTCACAATTTAACTTGTATAGAAAGATTAGTAGGGATAAAAATAGGAAAAAAACAATTTCTCTTATAAAATTGTATGCCAATTTAACTTATCTGCTCAATGCGATTACTGCAGATCCACAGTGGAATTTATTATAAGCCCCAATCAACCTCTAGCTAAAACAAATATATATTATTTTCAATTACTAAATAAATATACACAACCACCACCATTAAACAATTAAACTCACCTACACCGTTGAAATCACGGAAATCAAGCATTATTTAAATCAAACTTTCAGATTATAAAAATGAAAACAAAAATCAAACGCTTAACATAACTCATTTCAACCATTTTCCAATCCTAATAGAAAACTGATAGGCTTAAAGCAAAACAAACACGCATAAAAAGCCAAAACTACTTGAAAAAAACTGATGACTATACAAAGAATAATAGGCTATTATGATTCATGCTTGCTTCAGCTGATTATGTATATATATACCTACTTCTCATAGAAGTTCTTTCTATGGCAAATATGTTAGGAATATATTTTCTGTAAAATATCCTGGTACCATTTATGTACTAATTTATATTTTATAACATTAAGGTATATTTATAAATATATATTCATATCCTTGATGCCATTATGACAACATTTGTCTTTGAATTTATATAATATATATTTACGTGTGATGGTTGTGTAAATTTAACAATTACATAAGGGTATTTCGTTACTCTTTGATACACAGGCCTTCTAATAACCGTCTCCCTCTCACATACGAAATATGTATTCTTATTTTCTAACAAGAAATCGGTTAATATAGTGTGTGTTCTCTTAGAGAATCAATGGGATAATCATAATGACATCATCATTTTCTACTCTTTCAAATGTTGGATTCATACCACCAAGGAAGTTTTATGTGTTCTTAAAAGTTTGGTATAGTTTGGTATGAAATCGACGTTGAATTGGATGAGAAATTGATTAAAACAACTTTTAATATTTAATAAAAAAATACATAATATTTGCTTATTCATAGTTTTGTTATGGCACTTGATAGAAACGAAAATTACCAGGATTTCATTTCTCTCGGGGAACGGAGATAGATCCTTCGCAAAATAAGCTTCAGGAGATCTGTCCAATAAATTGTACTTTTTGCAATATGGCAGCCAGTGTTTTGCAAATTTAGCAGCCTCTATGAATGCAAATAGTGTAAGCTGCGAACCTCCGTCATCCGACAGATATACCGACAGCTTATCAGTCGGGTAATCATACGCCAAAACAGACAACACAGTGTTGATAACCCCAACCGGTGGCTCCTTGAACGGATCAGCTGTACAAACAAAAACATCTAGTCCTGGGTAATCGCTCTCCTTATTCGCTACTTGTGCCAGGTTCTCCGGAAAAACCTGACGGTGTACGGGATTCATGAAGAAAGATTGCCAGGTTGCCCATAAGAAAGCTAGCAGAAGATCAGCAACGAGTAAGAAAAGGGTGGTCAAAGAAGGTAAGCAGATGAGGTTACGACAATGGCGATAAAGGAGTGTGAGAATGGCGATTGTGTAAACGAGCGTGAAAAGACGATTGAACCATCTTGAGGATGAGACTTTGCTCGTGTGAAGTGGACCCTTCAACATCGCGTTCTATGTTCCGAAACTCGGTAAGCGATATTGCCTGATGACACCATTACATATGTATACATATATACACACACTGAATATATATATATATATATATATATATATATATATATATATATATATATATATATATATATATATATATATATATATATATATATATATATATATATATATATATATATATATATATATATATATATATATATATATATATATATATATATATATTTAGGTTCTTTTAAGAACTCAAATATTCATGAGATCTTGAGAACTCAATGTCATCCATTAGATCATTATCCAAATCAAAAAGGGCTTGATAGTCATTTTATAAATCTAATTTAATTTTGATTTTTTTTATTTTTGGCAACACAATATCAATTCCTAAAAATAAGCTCAATCAAATTCAAATTTCAAATTTAAAAATTTTTATGATTTTTCGTTTTTTTAATATGAGAATTTTTTAAATTGAAAAAAAAAAACATAAAAATTCTGAATTTAAAAAAAAAACAAATTTTCGAAATTAAAAAAAACATATTAGTGTATCTGCATGTGTATATATGCATACTCGCAGATGCATATATGCATATTTTCACAATTCATATATACGTATTCGTATTTTTAATATCTAAATGTAAAAAATGAATAACGCATTTTACTATAAACAATAATATACAACTATTTTTAACGATACATACATAAATTTTAAAAAGTACAACGAAAAATAATGAATGTTACATACAAATAATATAAAAGTACAATGAAAATGCATGATGTCTTCATTCCTCAAATTTTCAATTTTCATTTCTTTAATTTGCTCCATAACTTCTTCAAAATCTGCAATAACATTAATAAAAATTAATATACATGTATATTCAAAAACATTAAAATAAATACATACATACATATACACATATGAACAAATGCACATCTGTTATTGCAATATATGCAAATATGCACACATGTGTACATGAGCAAATTGATATACATATGCATATGTGCATATACGTTTAATATACATATGCACGTGTGTTTTGGCACATATATTCACACTTGAACAGACATATATACGTTTAATATACTTATGCAAATATGTACCATTTTCAAAAATGCATTTATTCATACATACATTTATGCACATATGCAGCACATGTATGTATACCATGGGATTTAAACAAATAAACATATATGTGCATATGTACATATGCATATGTTCATATCAGCACATATATTTATGCACATATGCAAGTATGCATACATATGTTTATTTGCCTAACCACGTATGTGCACATATATACATTTGAATCATCATTTGAAAAAACAAAGACATATTCATTTATACACATATACCCACCTATGTACACATATACACATATACACATATACCCACCTATACATATGTTTCTTTTCAAAAATGCATTTATGCATACATACATTTATGCACATATGCATATATATACATATACACATATACACATTCATTTATACACAGATACACATACATATATGCACATGTACACATACATTTATCCACATATGCTTTTATAAAAAAACAGGCACATATTCACTTATCCACATATGCTTTGATAAAAAAACATGCACATATTCACTTATGTACATGTGTATATGTGCACATATAACTCAATACTCAGATTAGAAATGGAGAATCATTGAAAACCCACTTATTAAAAACCAAAATAAAAGTTCATTAAGAAAATATGAATTTTAGATAGGAACTATAAAATCAAGAATTGTGATTGTAATATAAATTATTAGTAGAGCCGTCGTATATAGCTTATAACAAGGTATTGCAAACCACAAAGACAAACCCCAAATTTCAAGAATTCTGCCACAAAATATCTTACTAATCAGAAAAATTAACAACTAACTGAAATATAATTTGAATTTCTCGATTATGAGACAGAGTACTGCTTCATTTGTTTTGTAGTGGCAAATTAATGAAATTTAGTGGATAAAAGTATCAAATCTAGCAAATCTAAAGAAACCCAATTACGTTGAAGCTATATTTGAAGTCAAAATATTGAAATGGTCACACAATTTGACTCGAAAAACAAGGGTTGCTTACAGTTTCTCATGGATCAATCCGTAAAGGAAGAAACCAGTGGTAATGGGTGTTGAATTGAAGTTGCTTGATCTCGATGAATCACCTTGTATCTTTGTCTTCGACGTTTTTTTATCCTTCGATAATCCACCAAAACACCCTGTTAGAGATTATAAGCGGAGAATCATCGTCACACAGCTATATAGGTTCACGAATCCAGTGTAATGTTGATCAATCTTGGTTCCTTTAAATTTTGTTGCCAGAAAAATAGTAGAATATTGGTACCTTTAGATTTTGATGCTGATCAACGTTTTCACTCAAGATACTTCTCCAAATCCAGTGGTCATGAAGTCATTTTGGGCTCTAGGGTTTTGCAGCTGTTACTCATCCCCGCTACTTCGTCGATCTATATTTTTCCCGCACCGGAACCACTGCGATATGCTTCTCCCCCACCCCTGAGTCAACACGAAGTAAAGAGGAGATGGTGAAAGTGCTGATAGGTGTGCTTGTGCATCGTTAAATTAATCGGAGGCCAATTGATCGGAGAGTACCCCTTGTTCAATTCGTAAAATTACTGATGTGGTTTGTGCCTGTGCTTCTGTGATTCATCGTTGGATGATGGCGATAGCATGAGAAGGCGACGACCATGGCAACTAGACAGCGACGACTACGACAAAGAGATGGTGCTGATACATTCCGGTGGATGAGGCGCCAGAGAGCAGAAGGCGATAATCTACGACCTAATGAGAGAGACGGATGAGAGAGATAGAGATAGCGTGTTTTTAGAAGTACTCCGGCTGAATTTTAGGAAGGCAATAGTTTTATACCTAATTTACCCTTTGATTGTTTTATTAAAACCCTTTAATATCATTAAAAATACTGATAATTACAATTATGCCACCGTTCATCTTAACCTTTAATTTTTTTGATCGTGTGGTTCTGATTGAGTTCTCAAGATCTCATGGTTTTTTGAGATCTCACAAGAACCTAACTCTATATATATATATATATATATATATATATATATATATATATATATATATATATATATATATATATATATATATATATATATATATATATATATATATATATATATATATATATATATATTTGAAGTTAAAATGAGAACAATTATTAAACTGAGAACATGAGAACAAATCTGGACCGCGTAATTTAAAAAAAGGCCCTTTCCACTGCGACCACTGCCAAACCATTAGAATTAATCGAAACGATTCCAATTTCACGTATATCAACGATTCCAATTTCACGTCTTCATTCTGAGGCAAACCATTAGGATTAATCTAAACGGTTGATTCGATGTTGAATTGTTGATATGTTTTCGTAAAAGTAAAAACAGGTTTTAGCAATCCAGTAACGCCTTCGAGGATTTCTTCTGATTTTAGCAATCCAGCTCCTAGTGCTACTAGCCAACAGCACATCAGTACGTATAGAGGAACCCTTGCCTATTTCATGATAAAAACTCAATCAATTGTAAGTTTGATAAACCCTAAATCGAACTCTTGATTACGATAATTTAACGGTGAATTTTGATTGATTTGTTATGGATTACGAGAAAAGGAGTAGAGTTATTAGGATGAGTGAATGTAGGAATAAGTAGTAAGGTACCCGGCCTCGTCGATCCTGGAAATCGATGAAAGCTATAGAATCATTCACGGAAGCATTTCTCCCGACTCGTCTTTGAAACTCGGCGAAATCAATGAAATCACCGCCAGTGGCGACGATGACTCTGTTGGCGAAGCCGGAGATGGTGTTGGAGTCCTCCATGTAAGACTTAATAACCACGAGTCCATTGGAATTGAATGATCTGCAAATGGTGGAGCTCGTTCGGGTTTTGTGGAGATGGCCGCAGTGAAGAAGAAAGGTCATTGAAGGCTTGCAGGTGAGGGTTATGATTCACGCATCAATTTAGAACCCAATTTAACAATTTGTGTGTGTGTTTGTATAAAGTAATTTCCATTACAAATTACATCACGCATTTACTTTCAATTCTAAATTGCATTACGCTTTGAGTTCCTATTTTCGTTTTGTAACGCCCCAACTTTTTCAAACCATTTATATTACATAAAAGCATATTTTTACAAAAAATACGGTTCAACAAAAACCATTGTACTTGTTTAAATACAACAGGGGAGTGTTACATTTGCATATCAAACAACCATAAGTTTAAGGGAAATAGATTCAATCAAATACCAATATATGGAAGCTGTATCCAGCTCCACTCCTTTGCACCCTAGGATTTATTTCGCAACTCCAAACTATCTTACAACTTTGTACCTGAACCTGGAATACATGGCATAAAAATAGAATACGTAAGACAAAAATGTCTCGTGAGTTACATGAGTTTTAGACACAAACATTAAATCTTCTTTTTCAACCTTTTTTATAAGAATTTTATAATATAATCATTTGCCAAAACTTTATAGTATTAATATACTATAACTTTTCATCTTTCAAAACCATTTTATATCTTTCAAAACTAGCTTCTTTCATACTTTCTTTGACTGGTTTTATAAACTTGTTGGATTTTTATACTTAGGGCTTTAATCACTATAAGTGATACCCAAGTCTCTACAGCTAGAAAGAACGGATCAATCCTCACAGTAGAAGTGCTGAGGCAGCCTACTTCGCGAAGGGTTTTCCCCAGTAGGCTCCTTACCTAACCCGGGTAGGTTGAAACATAGTTCCCCAGTAGACTCCTTACCTAACCAGTCATATATAAAAATGCTTTCTGAAAACTGAAACAGTACTTGTACACATAATGGCTAAATGCCAAGCTTTAGACTTAAACATGCTTTTACCATAATCTACGCTATTGCCAAAATCATACTTTCAAATATAGCAGTTTACTTTCCATATAAACTAGGAAATAAATCATTCTTGCAAATATTTTCACACATAAAAATATTATATGGAAATCTGAAAAATACTTACTTGCTTGCCATGTATCCCAAAATGGATAAAAATATTATATGTACTCACCTTATAACTCTTGAAAGGTCGTTTAGACGTCCCTCGGTTCTTTACCCTTTCGGTGTCCAATTACTTGACTTGCACCTATACGTAATATATGATACATTAATTTTACATTCTAATTGACTCTATAACATGTTAGAGTCCTTATTATACCATTAATGGTCAAAACAAGTGTATAAACCTTGAATGACCAACTTTAGTTAAATCGTATATTATACGTATTTTACTACAGTACCCTCGAGGGGTCGTATTTCGATTCTGAAAATTTTCTATGAAGTTTTGGACTATTTTGGACCTATGTTCAAAATTTTGGGTCATTTGAACAAGTATAGGACCAAATCCCAAAAACCAAATTCACTTGGCAGAGACTTGAAGAAAAATTGCATTTCAATCCTTCTGCGTCGCTTCGCGTCGCGACCTGGAGCTGGGGATGCTCGCGTCGCGATTGCTGAAGGATTAATGCGGAAACTGCATCGCAGCCTCGCGTCGCGACGGGGTTCTTGGCATTGGTCGCGTCGCGAGGGCTGAAGTAGATTGTTTAATTTGACGATTTTTCAATCTGCAGATGTACTATTCACCCCATTAAGTTCTTGATACATGACTTAATTGTCTTAGGGTCTCTTCTAGGCCCTAGAAACAACTTCTTCATGTATTTAAACTATAATTTACAAATTTTTATCCTCTTTAATTGAAATTGTTCCTGAAAACTCATTTTTTTTCTCAAAAATCATTTTAACTAATTTTTGAGAATGGAACTGATTTCTCACTTCATTTATAACATATATGACTTATTAAACTCATGGAAATCAATTTCAGTTCCAAAAACCCATTTCTAGGGTTCTTGAGCTCAAAACCCATTTCTATGGATTTAACCACTATTTATGGTTAGGAATCCATTCTTTATGTTAATTTGAGCTAGATGAAGGATATAAATTCATTAACTTAACCTCATCCTCAAAATCAGAAGTTGGATTTGCAGATTATCCAACCCCTTTGAAGAACTAAGCTAGGGTTTTTGAGTTCTTACCTTGAAAGCTTGGTATAACCAATTCAAATTGTTGATTTCTTCAATTCCTTGCTTCTCTCTGTGAACTTGAACTCCCGTATCTCCAGCTCTCTAGCTTTCTCTCGAACTCTCTACTGATTTTGTGATGATTTATGAGATATTTTTCTCATTTTTATATTTTCTATATTTACAGTTTTGGTCCCTCAAGTTTACTTCCTTGAACTTTGGCCACCAAAATCAATTATCTTTACATAGACTCTAATTTCTCACATTTTTAGTCCTAAACTTATAAATAAATTTTTATAAAAATTTCTGCATATGGTCAAATGACCAATTTACCCTTTTTATGGTAAAATGACTAAATTACCCTTTTTAACCATAATTTCTCATAAAATTATATATAAAACTTTAAATTACACACATCTTATTTTTACATATTTATATTATAAATTTTTGGTCGTTTTACGTTTCCTTATTTTTTTTGCTTCAACCGTGTGTGTCTTTGTATATCTATATGTGTGTATGTTTTTATATGCTTGTGTGTGAATTCAACATAATTGAAGTTATCTGGGATGTGAATTAAACATATATATGAGATTAATTAGTTAATTGTGAGTATGCATGTAAGGTGTTCGATCATATGCTTGAAAGAGAAGTCAAATTGATTTAAGGTGTTTGTATACGTATGTATTAATTTGTATTTATATAACATATATGTGAGATTAATTAGTTAATTTGTATGATATAAAAATACGGATATCCCACTGCATGAACCTATAACTCGAATATCGTTCCTTGACCGATATTAGTTAATTCTTATTATTTATGTTTAGCAGTATGCGATTAAATCATTTTATTCACATATGATTAAAACTTGTTAATCATATGTGATTAGTCCATGCTATTCTCATGGGATTAGAACCTGTTATTCACATGTGAATATGCGCATATCAAAAAATTTATTTTTTAATAATTTTTCTTATTATATGTCTTCAATCACATGTGATTAAACATGTTATTCATATGTAAATATGTACATAACGAAAAGTTTCTTTTTTAAATAATTTTTCTTATTATACATATTTAATCACATGTGATTAAACATTGTTGATCACATATGATTAATCTATTCACATGTGATAAAAACCTATTATTCACATATGATTAAAATATGTTACTCGCATCTAATTAGACCATGTTCACATGTGATTAGAACTTGTTATTCATATGTGAATATGCTCAAATAGAATTTTTTTAATTTTTTAATAATTTTTCTTATTATATGTATTCAATCACATGTGATTAAAACATGTTGTCCATATGTAAATATATAGATAACAAAGTTTTTATTTTTAAATAATCTTACTTATTATATGCATTTAAACATATGTGATTAAACATTGTTGATCACACATGATTAATATATTCACATGTGATAAAACCATATTATTCACATATGATTAAAACATGTTACTCACATCTAATTAGACCATGTTATTCACATGTGATTAAAACTTGTTATTCGCATGTGAATATGCTCAAATATAATTTTTATTTTTATTTTTAATAAATTTTGTTATTAATGTATTCAATCACATGTGATTAAAACATGTTATTGATATGTAAATATGTGCTTACTGAATTTTTTATTTTGAAATAAATTTTCTTATTATATGTATTTAATCACATGTGATTAAACATTGTTGATCACATATGGAGACACAGTTTATGCAACTAAGGTGTTCGACAAAATAGCAGAAAGAAATTTTCGTCCTAATCCCGCTTATCAGTGGTCCTTGCACTCACTTCGACCTCAAAATAAGCCACCAAACTCAAAAAACAAGTCTCACACCCCTATTCTCTGTCATGTCGAAATCCAAGGAGCTGCAGGCTTGTTCAGGTACCATTAAGCGCTTAATCATATATGATTCTGAAATCTTGTTCACATGCGATATGTTTTTTTGTTCAATCACATGTGATTAAACATTGTTATTAAGAGTGTAATCATATATGATTCTAAAATCTTGTTCACATGTGATATGTTTTTTTTTTCAATCACATGTGATTAAACATTGTTATTCACATGAAAGTTAAGTGACAAAATCACTAATGATTGTCGACAGTACACCAAGGAAATCAGGAAGTGGCATATTCACATGAAAGTTAAGTGACAAAATCACTAATGATTGTTGACAATAAACCAAGGAAATCAGGAAGTTAAGTTGCACCGCTGTCGGAATTGTCTCAAGGAAATTGCTGAGTTGTTTTGAAAGGTATAAAAAATTAAAGTTAGTAGTTAACCTATGTGTGCCCCCATATGCCCACCAACTGTTTGTTGAAAGGTCTAAACGAATTTGTTGGGTTGTTTTGAAACCTCTGTAGTTCTTTTTAGTTGGGTTGTTTTCTTATTATATGTATTTAATCACATGTGATTAAACATTGTTAATCACATATGATTAACCTATTCATAGGCGATAAACCCTATTATTCACATGTGATTAAAACATGTTATTCATATGTAAATATGTACATAAGTAATTTTTAATTTTTAAATAATTTTTCTTAATATATGTATTCAATCACATGTGATTCTGAAATCTTGTTCACATGTGATATGTTTTTTCTTCAATCACATGTGATTATACCTTGTTATTAAGCTCTTAATCATATATGATTCTGAAATCTTGTTCACATATGATATGTTTTTTCTTCAATCACATGTGATTAAACCTTGTTATTTACATGTAATTAAAACATGTTATTTATATGCAAATATGTACATAATGATTTAAAACATGTTCGACAAAATGACTGAAAGAAACTTTCGTCCAAATCCCGCCTATCAGTGGTCCTTGCACTCACCCCGACCTCAAAATACACCACCAAACTCAAAAACCAGTCTCACACCCCTATTCTCTGTCATGTCGAAGTCCAAGGAGCTGTAAGCTTGTTCAGGTACCATTAAGTGCTTAATCATATATGATTATGAAATCTTGTTCACATGTGATATGTTTTTTTGTTCAATCACATGTGATTAAACCTTGTTATTAAGCGCTTAATCATATATGATTCTGAAATCTTGTTCACATATGATATGTTTTTTCTTCAGTCACATGTGATTAAACCTTGTTATTGACATATTCACATGTGATTAAAACATGTTATTTATATGCAAATATGTATATAATGATTTTTTAATGTTTAAATAAAATTTCTTATTATATGTATTTAATCACATGTGATTAAACATTGTCGATCACATATGATTAAGCTATTCACATGTGATAAAACCCTATTATTCACATGTGATTATAACCTTGTTATTCACATATAATTAAGTTATTCACATGTTATATATATGTAAATATGTACATAACAAAAGTTTTTTTTTAAATAAATTTTCCTATCATATGTATTTAATCACATGCGATTAAACATTGTTATTTACATATGATTAATTATTCACATACGATTAAACCTTATTATTCATATCTGATTAAAAGACCATCATTCACTTGTGAATATGCACATGTGAATGGTGGGGTGGGGTGGATCGAGAGTGAGTGGTAAAAAATTAAAAAAAAATTGGTGGACGGGGTGATGGTACGGTAGGGGTGGGGGTGGTAGGGGTAAGGTAGGATGGGGTGCTGGTTGGTCGGGCGGGGTGGGTTAGGGTGGGGTGGATCGGGAGTGAGTGTTAAAAATTAAAAAAAAATTTGGTGGGCGGGGTGATGGTACAGTAGGGATGGGGGTAGTAGGGGTAGGGTACGGGGGGTGGAGTGGGTAGGTTGGGTGGGTGTTGGTTGGTGGGGTGGAGCGTGACTGAGTGACAAAAAATTGGTGGGGGTGGGTAGGGTAGGGTGGGTGCTGATGGGTTGGGTGGAGCGGGAGTTGGCGGTAAAAAAATTAATTTTTTTGTGGTGGGGCGAGGTGGGTGGGTAAGGTGGGGTGGGGTGGGTAGGGTAGGGTGGGTGCTGGTGGGTGGGGTGGAGCGGGATTGGGTGGTAAAAAATTAATTTTTTTTGGTGGGTGGGGTAGGGTAAGGTGACGTGGGGTGGGTAGGGTAGGGTGGAGCGGGAGTAGGTGGTAAAAATATTAAGTTTTTTTGGTGGACGGGGTATGGTACGGTGGGGTGGGGTGGGTGCTGGAGAGAGGGGTGGAGCGGGAGTGTGAAAAAAATAAAAAAAATTGGAGGGTGGGGGTGGGGTGGGGTAGGATGGGTGCTGGAGGGTGGGGTGGAGCGAGAGTGGGTGGTAAAAAAATTTAATTTTTTTTATAGGCAGGGTAGGTGGGTAGGGTGGGGTGGGTGGGTAGGGTAGGGTGGGTGCTGGTGGGTGGGGTGGAGCTGGTGTGGATGGTAAAAAAATTATTTTTTGTGGTTGGCGGGGTAGGGTATGGTAGGGTGGGATGAGGTGGGTAGGGTAGGGTGGGTGCTGGTGGGTGGGATATAGCGGAACTGGGTGGTAAAAAAAATTAAATTTTTTTTGGTGGGCGGGGAGTGTGTGGTAGGGTAGGGGTGGCATAGGGTGGGTAGGGTAGGGTGGGTGCTGGTGGGTGGGGTGGAGCCGGAGTGGTTGGTAAAAAAATAATTTTTTTGTGGTGGGCGGGGGGGAGGGTAGGGTGGGTAGGGGTAGGGTGGCGTGGGTGAGCTGGAGCGGGAGTGGGTAGGGTGGGTGCTGGTGGGTGGGGTGGAGCGGTAGTGGAGGCGTAAAAGTTTGGTGGTGGTTGCGGTGGAAGGAGGCGGACGAGGCCTCTTATAAAATTGTGTGGCTTATATTTGTTCTTATGTTCTCAATTTCAATCATTATTGAAAATGTTCTCATTTGAACCTTCATCTATATATATATATATATATATATATATATATATATATATATATATATATATATATATATATATATATATATATATATATATATATATATATATATATATATATATATATATATATATATATAATTACATTTATTGTGTGAATGTAAGACCAATTGTGGTCCAATCATTTTTAAAAGACAACATGGTAAATTAACGTATTAAATAATTAATTATATTTTAATTATGACCCTCAATTTAGGAATTTGACTAATTATTCTAGATTTATTAGATTATCTCACCCTTTTTTCGCTCTCTCTCCTTCTCTCACGCACACAATCTCTCTCTCTCTCTCTCTCTCTCTCTCTCTCTCATATCTCTAACTTCTTCGTATATGTTGGGCGTGACCCTTCTGGAAACAAATCGCCGATAAAATTACTTGGAATTGTGGCTTCGTTGAAGATATGCCGCCTGAGATTGGAGGTTTTCCTGATTGGTTTTTCCGGAGAGCTCGATTGATAATCAGACGAGAACGGTGTTTGGAGAGGCGACAAGTGGTGGTTGATCGGATAGGAAAGGAGTGAAAGAAACGGTGGCTAGAGGTGGAAGGACGGCAAAAGGGTGGTGGAAGTAGAAGCGAGAAGGGTTAGTGGTGTCGAGAATCACAGCAACTGAGTTCACATATCGAGTTCATAGTCCAAGAATCATATCGGCGGCCTCCTCTGTCCCCGCCTCCTCTGTCGCCGCCTCCGATTACCGGTAAGTCCGGAAATCATATCTGCAAATCCGATTATCGGTAAGTCTGATTCAAGCTTCACGATTCAAGCTTATCTGTATTAGGTTTGTATTCCTTTTTTAATGTATCAATTTCTTTCTTGAAATTTCATGTTTCTCTATTTCGTGTTCCAGGGAAATCCAATCTATAATTGAAAATATGTATCTATTTCGTGTTCTCTGCATATTTCGTGTTTCAAGAATTGATACTTTTATGAATCTCGTGTTTCAAGAATTGAAACTTTTGTGAATCTCGGTCCAGGGAAATTGAAGCGTTTGTGAATTTCGTGTTTCAAGAATTGAAACTTTTAATTTTTCTTGATGTCGCTCACATAAATTGAACATTAGGTTGTATTTCCGTTCTAATTCCTGTTCCAATAGCAGATTCTGTGTGGAACGTTTGTAACAATTGGAGCAGCAGGTTTGGATTGCATAATTCTCAAAGTGGTGATAATGCTCATAATTCTCAATGTAAGAACCCGCGAAAAAGTTAAAAAAGGGTAAAACCGTCTTTTGTTACGTTGCATGACTATTATGTGTAATAATATGTATTTGTGAAATTATAATGTAAGAAATAAAAGTTTACATGAAATTTGGAGTTTTGACGCGTGAATAGTAAAAAAATGGCCAAAAAGGACAAATTGGTCATTTGGCATGAAAATGACCAAAAATGTCAAGTTAGTAGTCATTGGAACATTGCTTGCAAGGTTTATGGTTTTAGGATCATTTTTGGAAAGAAATATGAAGATTGGGGACTAAAGTGCAACTAATTTATAAACATTAAATATATATATGAAATATGAGAGTTATTCTCTCATAAGTTAGAAACATCTAGAGAGCACCAGAGAGAACTAGAGGTGTGCAGGAACATCACGAGAAGAAGAAGAAGAGAACAAGAATTGGCCAAGGGATTCAAGCAAAGGATTGGAATTGGTGATTCCAAAGCTAGAGAAGGTATGAATTCCTTTGCTTTAACCTAGGTTTTGTGGGTGTTCTTGATGTGGTCTTTGAGATGAATGGAAACTGAAATTGCAGTTATAAATCATGTGGGTTAAGTAGCTAATGCTTCCAATAAGCCATTAGTTAAGAACTTAACTCAAAAACATGAAAGTAGAATGCTATTCTTGAGAATTTTCAAGTTTAGCCAAGAACTTTAATTTCTGCAATTGATATATTAAAGTGTTTTTAATGGCTTAAAATGTGTTATTAGTCAAGGGTTTTAGTCCTAGAACAAACCCCAGGTGATTAAGACCTGGAATAAGAGCTTAAAGTCCCAAAACTGCATGCTACAGTGCCAAATCATGACTGATCAGGAGCCTGCCCAGGCGCTAGGCGCGGCGTGCCCAGGCTCTAGGCGAGGCGCGCCCAGGCGCGGTGCGCCCTGGTCCTGGCGCGGTGCGCCTTCAGACAGGGACCAAATTTGTTAAAAATCTCAAATATTCCAAACGCTAGAAACCATAGCTAGACATGTCCGATTGACTTGAAATTTTAGCCATAACCCTAACATGGCATAAGAACATGTCGGGAATGGTCAAATCCGTAATCCGACCTTGCGAAAAAGTCACTGTAGCGGCAGTGGCTAAAATCACTATTCACTTCAAAACTAAATTTTGGAATTTGAGCTAGACTTGTCCAATGAACTTCAAATTTGAAACACAAGTCTAATATGGGATAAGATTTCATGGAAAAGAGTCGGAACTGAAATACGACCCCTCGGTATTACTGTAGCAGTATACGCGCATCTCGGGAAAAACGATAAAACGAGTGTATTAATGGTTATACATTTATTATAACCTGGAGTTATGTCATATGAGACTTTAGCATTATAAAGTTAATTATATTGAGTATTTATATATAATACATGTATAGGTGGTGCTTCAAACGTCGTGGAGCACGGAAAAGGAAAAGGAATACGAGAAGCTTAGAGACTTGTAACAACGTCAATGTGAGTTTTATGAGGATTTCTATAGTACATAGCAAAATATTGTTTTCAGAAAGATAAGATTTCCAAATGTTTATAAATACTAAAGTTTGGAAAATAGTTTTTAATGAAGCTCTATATAAGGGCTTAGTGTTAAAAGCAGATTTTTAAAGTATTGTTTGCAAAGTATTTTGAAAGAAGTTCCTTATAGGAACTAAGATGTCAAAAGAAGTTTTGAAAGTATTTTTAGCAAAGAGTTATAAAAATGTTTGAGTAAGAGTTGTTTACAAATTGTGTCCCATTTGACCAATTTGAGATGAAATGAAGTAAGAATTAAAGAAAGAAAGAAGTATGAGCCAGTTGTCCGGACTAGGATCACCCACATAATCGGGGGATCAGAAGACACTACTGGGATGGTACCTCCCGTCGTGAAGTAGTTGTCTAGCTTAGTATACCCTTGTGCTTGAATTCGTTCCAAGTCACAAAGGGGAGACAGAATGAGCATAACCGAGTGGGCAGATCTGTTCTGTCCCACGAGGGGAGCTAGTTGAATGAATTAATTAATTTAATTCATAAGTTTCAGTTGGTCACGAGAAAAGGAGAAAGAAAGCCGTTTTATGAAAGAATGAGTTTTTAAAGTTTGAAAGTAAAGAAGAAAAGTTATTTTGAGATTTATGAAATAAATCAATTTGAACAGTGTACTTTTGATATTTCAAGTTTTGAACAGAAAAGTTTTGGGTCTAAACCCATATTACTCACGAGGCTTTATGTCTCACGTATACTATTTTTGAAATGCTATGTACTTAGGTGAAAGGAGCAAAAGCCGCAGTTCGGACCGGTTTAAATACTGTAAGTTTAAATTATGGTATCTGTATTGAGTCTGTAATACCCCTCGAGTTAAGTTTGTAAAATAAATAAATAAATAAAAAAATTAAGTGGCTATTTTATAGTCACGAGTTCTAAAATATGTTTGAAAACTGTATTTGTATATTAAAATATGGTTTGAGAAAAGGGGTGTTACACTCAAAGTCCTAACAAGGCTAGATTATTCCACTTTTGTCATTTTATAATTAGTTAGTTGTTCATGTTTCATTTATAAGATAAAATTTGTAAATGCAGGACCCGATCCAATTGCACATACCATCTCCTACAAACCAATTGATTTCGACGCAATAATCTCCATCAAAACAACAAAGTCAGATCTGTGAGTATAATCCTAATTTTAGACCATTATGTTTATGCATTGTTAAAATTAAAATTATAACCAACTATTTATTTCTTATTACAAGTTTTTAGTTATGATTTTTGCTAGCACGACTACCATATGTATCAATTTTTCCCATTTCACCTTTTTTCTTTGATGTTGAAGGTTAGCATGTGGTATTCTCTAAGAATGGAACGCGAAATTGAAACCGATTCTTGAATAATGGAATGCAGAGAATACGAATTATAGAATGGAAAACGTCATCGAAGTTTATTCTTGAAGAATGGAATGCAGAATTCTTCAAGAATGCATCCATTCTTCAAGAATTCTTTAGTTGCAATAGATTGTGGAAGAACACTTGTAATTTAGTATACAATGAATGTAATTTGGATTTATTTTTTAAGAATGTCTATTATTGCATTTGTAATTTGTAATAAAAATTATTATTATTTTGATGCAAATTGTTTTTCTTGAAAACATGTATTCATATTCTTTAAGAATGTTAATTCTAAGAAAAATATATTGAATTAGTCATATTCTTTAAGAATGAAAAAAAGACGTGTTGAATGAAATCCGTACTCTTAAAAAATCTGATTTAGTTTGAATATATAAGATAAAATCTGATATTTGATTTGATTTATTTTAATTAAAATGATTTAGTTGCCTAAAATATAGGTAATATTTACTTTCTCTCTCTTAATAAAATGTCATATTTACCTTTATAATTAAATAGGTCAATTTATATATTATATGTTATCATGTAATAATAATGTGTACCCTCAAATCATAGCATTTCATTCTTTTAATCTAATGGCCACAAATTGGTCATACATTCACACAATAGATGCAATTTACATTTGATCATAACTATATATATATATATATATATATATATATATATATATATATATATATATATATATATATATATATATATATATATATATATAGATATATATATATATATATATATATATATATATATATATATATCTATATATATATATATATATATATATATATATATATATATGAATGAGCACACGTCTGAAACTGGATCAACCTGAAATAACTGTGAAGATCGAATATGAACAATTGATGTTACCAAAAATTTACCGAACCAATCTGGAAATTGGTCCTCGATTTAGTTACCCGTTTGGTTCAGGTTTGGTTAAATTCGAAACTGAAATAACCAAAAATGATATACGGGTCTGGCCGGACCCGGAATTAACAATGTAAAACTTTGATATTTCTAGAATTTGTTTTTTGCATTGTAGTTTGTAAACAATAGTTATTATAGCAGTGTACTTTAGAAAAAAAAAACTTTTTTCTAAAGTACATTATTTTAAAACGTATAGTTTACAATCTACAATGTCTAAAAATATATTTTTGGCCAGTGTAATGCAATTTATGGAAAAAAATTACAATTTTTTGCATATAACATTTTTTAACACTATGTACTTCTTAAAAAACCGGTCGACTCCTCTCAGTCGGCTGTTACGCTTCACAACTCCATTGCCGTTTTCTCTCGACCTCTCCGGCGACTGAGCTCCGTTTTCCGACCAAAGCCACCTCAAAACATCCTCCGGTGCACCCTTTCACTTCTAGCTTACTTCTACCGGTGATTTTCGAGCTTTTCCGGCGATCTCGAGCTTTTCGGTTATCAAGTTACCTGTTTTTCCGGCGATTTCATTCTTTTTTCCGGCGATTCCCTCTCTTTTCCGGCGAAAACTATCATCTATCAAGGTAATATTTTCGGTTATCAAGTTATAATGTGTTTTAAAGCGAGTTTTACTAACTTTTTGTTTGTGTTAGGACCACCACCACCACCACCGGCGGCTGCTGCCGGAAAACCGACGAAACTTCCGGCCATCTTCACCAAAAACAGCCTCTAGCTACCACCCAAAGTATGTGTTAATGATTTTTGCAATTTTGTTAAAGTCTTAATATGTTAAGTTCTTAATGTGTTAAGTTCTTGAAAAATGACTTATTATAAGCTCTTAATGGTTTATGAAAAAATGTTTAATGGTTTTGATTTGTTTTGGAAGTGATGGTGTTAAGTTCTTAATATGTTAAGAACTTAATTTTTAAGTGATTAATTATTAAGTGCTTAACATGGAAAATGATTTGGAAAATATAATATGTTTGGAAAATGATTTGGAAATTCTAATATGTTTGGAAAATGATTTGGAAAATGTATAATGTGATGGTGTTAAGTTCTTAATGTGTTAAGTACTTAATTTTTAAGTGTTTAATTATTAAGTGCTTAATTTGAAAAATGATTTGGAAAATATAATATGTTTGGAAATGTTTTTGATAAGTGCTTAATTTTTAAGAACTTAATGCTTATGTTAAAAACTTAATTGTTAAATACTTAATTATTAATTATTTGATTTGTTATAAATGTAACGTTTAGATCGTTTTAAATATAACGTTTAAATCGTAATTTTAAAAAATATAATGTTTAAATTGTAAATTATAAAAAATATAATGTTTAAATCTTAAAATTAATTATTAAATATTTACTTAATTATATAGATTTTTTAAATCATTTTAAATATAACGTATAAATCGCAACTTATAAAAAATAAAGTTATACGTTAATGCAACGTTTTAATAAAATTATTTAAATCGTAAACACAAAACAAAAACATAAATTTATTTAATCCTAAACCCTAAACCCTAAACCTTAAACATAAACTTATTTAAACCATAAAACTTAAACTCTAAACATTAACCCCTAAACCCTAAACACTAAACCCTAAACACAAACTTATTTAAACCATAAAACTTAAACCCTAAACCCTAAACGCTAAACCCCAAACCCTAAACCCAAAACCTAAACCCTAAACCCTAAACCCTAACCCCTAACCCCTAAACACAAACTTATTTAAACCACAAAACTTAAACCATAAACCCTAAACCCTAAACCCTAAACGCTAAACCCTAAACCCTAAACCCTATACCCTAAACCCTAAACCTGTTGAAACACGATTTGACAGTAAATGCGGAATAAGAACGACACCAATCAGGATCCAATGTGACGAATGATTGTATTGATCAATGTTTTTCTATGGGGTTTTACAATGTGTGTTTTCTATGTGTGTTTTCTATGTGTGTTTCTCTCTCTATCACTATGACTAAGCTCCCTCTAGGATCATTAGACTACAAATAATAATATGATCACTATTTATAGTCTAGACATAATAAAGAGTAAAAGCAGAAGCTCACAAGCCCATAACCATAAGTGGGCTTTTCTAATGCCACCAAGTCATAAATGTAGAAGTTTGCACCCAACAATCTCCCTCTCAAAGATCGGAATGGATGACGTGGCATAGGAAGCGAATCAACCAATGCGTAAATAATAATCTTCGACAATCTTCTCGAATGACCAATAACAATCTCCCCCTTTTTATGATCAACGAGATCATAAAACTGCATGGTCATGAGAACGTGCTCGATCCGAAAAATCAATCCAAATCTCCCTCTCAAAGATCGGAATGGATGACGTGGCATAGGAACGAATCAAGCAACGCATAAATAATAATCTTCGACAATCAACATCTCGGATGACCAATGAAATATGTAACAATCTCCCCCTTTTTATGATCAATGAGATCATAAAACCGCATGGTCATGAGAACGCGCGATCCGAAAAATCAACCCAAAACTCCCTCTCTAAAAATGTCGAAATTAATCTTTCATTTGTGGTTCAGCCCATTATCAAAGTAATCTGGTCTAGCCCGAAAGTGATAAGTCCAACTAATGCATTCTTCACCCAAATTCATTTGATCAGCCCACTCCAAAAGAAAGCTAGCCCAAATAGAAAATACATAGCCCAATTCAAGGCCTGTTGCAGTCACGTTGCATGAAGTATGGCAGGACCAAGTTGTACTATCAGCCCAAATCACAATTTACAGCCCAATAACAATTAAATGTTCCGAATTGAATTAATCCACCCAACAATTTACGGCAAATGAGTTTCAATGGAGTTTTGCTTGAGAGACACGTGTGACAGAAAAACACTTCACAACTTTGAAGCATTTAATGAACATCTACCTTTTCTTTGTACTCGGATAATAAAGTGTAACCGGAAAAAATAGAGATTAAATTCAATCTGCTTATAGTTGGATTTGAACTGAATATGTCCCACCATATGCCATGTAGCCAATGTTGTACACTCCCATATGACTTGTCAAAACCATAGCTCACAATTGTTTATTTCATTTGTAGTACTCGATGCGTGATATAGACCATATTGCATTTAATGCACGTCTTTGCAGCAAAGGAGTGATAGGGATGGGTTACGTATTGGACAAAAAAAACAAAAAAAAAATCACTTCTCTTATGTACCTTGTGTTGACTGTTTGCATTTAATGAGGAGTGGCACTTTCTTTTTTTCTTTGCATTCGCTTTTGACGTGTCTCAAGGGGAGATGGACAGTGGTGAGGGCCAGGTATAGTAACCGGATAAAAGAGTACACTTCCCAATTTAATATTCACATATAATGAACTTTCCATATTGTAGAGTGCGAGACGTAGCTGTTGGCATGCGTATGGCAGCTCATGTATATAGTACAATCCCATGTGACACGTTCTTTTGCTTGTGGGTGACCGGTTACTACCAAGAGCATTTAATGCTACACCACCTTTCCATGCAGGCGCGTGTGTAAGGAAGAAAAGGTGTGACAGCTATGTACCATGAGAAAGAGACAGCGACATGTCAACAATAGTTCCTTGTACCGTGTTGCAGTGGAGCAATGTTTCTTTTTCAAATTAAAAACCGGCTAAAGGACTATGGAGAGAGATAAAGGTTTTCTTTTGACATGGCCAGCGTTTGTAGAGACATGGACGTGAGAGTGATTTTTCTTCTCCCATTTCAATACTCAAATAAAACAACAAAGAGAGAGATAAGAACTAGTCACATAAAGTTTCATTCTCCAAGGTAAAATCTGTGTTGCAAAGTTTTGAGAGAACCGATCCCATGCATCATTTCTCCATTCAAAAATTTTCGTAACCAAATTTCATTGATTTTTTTTTTCAATAAAACTTTCCAAAATAAAAGTCTTGCTTCATTTTCTTTTTCTTTACATCTCAATCTTCCCATCCCCTGTTAACATTTTCTCCACCGATGAGGGCGATCACAAAAGGTCATCATCTCAAACTGACCAAAACTCCGAAGAGTTTCAAAACTGCGATATGGTCTTCATCATTCTGAAGAGTTTCAAGGCTGCGGCATCGTTTTCATCATCAACATTAGTTCCGAAGAGTTCCAAGAATTCGGAGTTGACCATCACAATCACCATTCCGAAGAGTATGATGTAATATTCCGAAGTCTTTTAACAAAACATCTAATTTCTTGAACTTTTGGGAACCCAAACCATTTTTGAACATTTTGAACCAAGTTTCTCATAAACACCACTCCGAAGATCTAACGAAAAATTATCAAATTTTCTTGGTCTTTTGGTTGGAACTAAAAAGTCTTCATATCTTTCATTGTACCAACCCGAATTCATCAACAAATTTCTTCTTTGAACACAAGCTTCTGAATATTTTCTTTTAACCACAACAAACTTTTTATCAATTTTCACTTCTGATGTTAGATGAACACCTTCTGAAATTTTCATTTTGGGAACCCACATCATTTTCGTGTTTGGTTTCTTCTTCTTTTTCTTCTTTTTAAACTTATGAACACAAGATCTAAAACAAGAACTTTGTTCATCTTTTTGAGTTGGAACTGAAGCCTTCGGATCCGAAGCCTTTGGATCATGAGGGATTCGGAGTTGATGATTTCGATTTTCAACTAATGTGGGTTTTCTATAAGGTTTCATACCTTCAAACATGTCATTTGAAACAGAAGAAATATCCACTTCGGATTTCGTCTCTTTTGAAGATTTTGCAACAAATAACACTTTCACCAAACATTTTTCTTTCAAATCGAACTCCCCCTCAACCTTTGCATCTTTCTTTTCAGGTTGGGGAACAAGTACAGATCCGAAGTGTTCATCATATTTTCCAGAAACATGAAGATGAAGAACATCATCTTCAAAGTCTTGAAGAGCACGAAGAACACTTGCATCTTCAACCAGAGAAACATATCTTTTTGTAGATTTTCGATTTTCTAGCCCTTTCTTCTTATCAATTTCTTTAAGAACAATCATCATTTCTGAGAATAGATCTATGTTTACTTCATGTTTTAAAGGATGAAAAACGAATCTTCGATATGCATCTTTAATACCACCAGAAACAAGTGTTTCATTTGTAATTTTCAGATCTCTTAACACAAATCCCATAAATTGTTCAAAGTTGACTTTATATTTGAGATTATCAACAATAACAGTCCATATTTTCGAGTTTCTTGCTTCCATTTTCATTTTGAACAACAAAAACTCACCAGATCTGGAATAAAACTAGAGAGAGAAAGTGGATCTGAAGTGGGTTTTTAGAGAGAGAAAGTAGATCTGGTAGATCTGAACGAATTTTGATGATAAAAACCAGATCTAAATCAATTTCTACTGAGATATAATGAATCTGAATCAATATTGATGATCACAGACAAATCAAAGATGAAGAACTGAGCAAAATATTTATTCCATATTGATTCCATATCAGAAAAACTCACAAAAACTGAAGATCCAGATCTGAAAACTTGTATTCTGATTGATGATATGATGGGTTGTCAAATCAGGAACCGTCCTTGAAATAATTTGTTAAATCTACAAGGTTAGGCTCTGATAACAATGTTGAAACACGATTTGACAATAAATGCGGAATAAGAATGACACCAATCAGGATCCAATGTGTCGAATGATTGTATTGATCAATGTTTTTCTATGGGGTTTTACAATGTGTGTTTTCTATGTGTGTTTTCTATGTGTGTTTCTCTCTCTATCACTATGACTAAGCTCCCTCTAGGATCATTAGACTACAAATAATAATATGATCACTATTTATAGTCTAGACATAATAAAGAGTAAAAGCACAAGCCCACAAGCCCATAACCATAAGTGAGCTTTTCTAATGCCACCAAGTCATAAATGTAGAACTTTGCACCCAACAAAACCCTAAACCCTAAACACAAACTTATTAAACCATAAAACTTAAACTCTAAACCCTAACCCCTAATCCCTAAACCCTAAACCCTAAACCCTAAACCCTAACCCCTAACCCCTAACCCCTAAACCCTAAACACAAACTTATTAAACCATAAAACTTAAACCCTAAACCCTAAACCCTAAACGCTAAACCCTAAACCCTAAACCGTATACCCTAAACCCTAAATGCTAAACCCTAACCCTAAACCATATACCCTAAACCCTAAACCCTAAACCCTAAACCCTAAACACAAACTTATTAAACCATAAAACTTAAACTCTAAACCCTAACCCCTAAACCCTAAACCCTAACCCCTAGCCCCTAACCCCTAAACCCTAAACACAAACTTATTAAACCATAAAACTTAAACCCTAAACCCTAAACCCTAACCCCTAACCCCTAAACCCTAAACCCTAAACCCTAAACACAAACTTATTTAAACCATACAACTTAAACCCTAAACCCTAAACCATAAACGCTAAACCCTAAACCCTAAACCCTAAACCCTAAACCCTAACCCTTAACCCCTAAACCCTAAACCCTAAATCATAAATGTTGTAGTGTTTATGTACTCTGAAACGTAAACTATATGTTTACATTTCTTCGTTTCAATCATCAAAAGCTTAGAAATACCCGCTCGAAATTGATTTAGTAATTAATTTCGAGTTGTCCCCGTTTTGGGACTGCTTTTTGAATGCTTTATCTCATCTAGGATATGAATGTGTATTACATGATTGTTTGTTTAAGAAAAATTTGGTTGTCATTTTCTCTTTGCTCCTCGGGTATATACTTACAAATATACCTGGGAGCTAAGGGGAAATGCTGCCGAATTTTTTTTAAACAAACAGTCATGTAATACACATTCATATATGAGATAAAGTATTCAAAAAGTGGGTGTAGAAGCCTACCTTTGCAAATACTCTATCATCGTTGTCCGATTATATATTCCCCTTCCGAGGATAGTTTTTGAATTATCCTTTCAGCGATCTAATTGTATAACATATTGTTTCCTATACAAATAATTTATCCTATTTAAACCCTGATAATTGTTCCAGTTGCATAATGCCTATCGATAAAAGCTGGACTACTAATCCAAAACGTAAGTCACCTGAGTTCGAGCAAGGCCTCGAATCATTTGCCAAGATTTGCCAAGAACATGCCGATAGCAGAGGTTATGTCAGATGTGCGTGTCAAAGATGTCATAACACTAAATTATTGCCTATGCATTTAATAAAACATCATATGCGGGTATTTGGGTTCTCTCGGTTATACAAGACGTGGTGCTATCACGGTGAAACTTCAGATGTGGATGATGTGGCACCAAGGAACGATACAGTTGTGGATGATGTGGCACCAAAGAACGATATGATTGATGTTATTGAAGACGTTATGGAGGAGGTGATGGAAGAGGATAGCAACATCGACGAAGGGAACTTGGATACAGAGAGTATTGGTGTTTGTGATGATTTTGAAGACCTATTAAAGGAAGTCCAATCAGAATTATATCCTGGGTGTGCTAAGTTTTCTTCCCTAGACTTCTTAGCAAAGCTTATGCATATCAAGGTGAATCACAAATGGACTAATAGTTCATTTGATGAACTCCTTGAGTTGTTGCAATCTTCATATCCGGAAGGCAACAAGATCCCATCATCACATTATGTAGCAAAAAAGACACTAAAAAAGATAGGTTTGGGGTACGAGTCGATACACGTGTGCAGAAATGATTGTGCTCTCTTTTGGAAAGAATATAGCTCCTTGCAGAATTGTCCTGTCTGTAACGAGAGCCGGTGGATCAATGAAAAGACAAAAGGTAAGAAGATAGCTCATAAGGTGTTACGTTACTTTCCTGTGACCCCCAGACTCCAACATTTGTACTGTTCAAGGCACACAGCAAAAGATATGATATGGCACAGTATCGGACGATCAGAAGAAGGTACGATGCGCCATCCTGTTGATGGGTCTTCGTGGAAAGAATTTGATCAAAACTACCCTAACTTCTCGAGGGAACCCCGGAATGTTCGCCTAGGGCTTGCAGCTGATGGTTTTAATCCATATGGCAACATGAGCACAGTTCATAGCACGTGGCCGGTTATACTCACGACATATAATTTGCCTCCATGGCTATGCATGAAAGAGACATCATTCATGCTATCCTTGTTGATTCCTGGCCCTAAATCACCTGGGAAGGACATGGATGTTTTTCTTAGGCCGTTGGTGGAAGAGCTCAAGCAGTTGTGGCAGACGGGGGTTCGTACTAAAGATGCAGCGACCAACACGTTCTTCACTATGAAGGCGGCATTGTTATGGACGATAAACGACTATCCAGCTCGTAGTAGTTTATCAGGTTGGAGCGGACAAGGCTACAAAGCATGTCCGACTTGCAATGAAGACACTCCTTCCGTTAGTGTAACAAATAAAATCGTATATGTTGGTCATCGTCGATTCTTAGCTGCTAACCATCCTTTGAGAAAGAATTTGAACTTTAACGGGAAACAAGAGATGAGGCCCCCTCCGAGACAATTTAGTAATGCAAATATAAAAGCTCAACTAGATCGTCTATTGTTTCGTAAACCAGGCAAGCATCCTGAGTTTGGATTAAAAGAACCCGATAGGCAAGACTTCGAGTTGAATTGGTCCAAACGAAGCATATTTTTTGAACTTGAGTATTGGTCTTCTTTGCAGCTGAAGCACAACCTAGATGTAATGCATGTTGAAAAAAATGTGTGTTGCAGTCTGTTGAGTACGCTTCTAATGAACGACAAGACTAAAGATACCTCTAATGTGCGGTCGGACTTGGAAAAGCTAAATATCCGGAGGCCGCAATGGTTGCATAAGAGGGGTAACAAGTTCTTCCGACCACAAGCAAAATACTCATTCACAAATAAAGATCGAGAGCTTTTTTGTTAATTTGTTAAAGACATTAAACTGCCAGATGGGTTTGGATCCAATATCAGTAGTAAAGTGTCAGATAACAATAAAAAGATTACGGCGTTGAAGTCTCATGATTATCATATCATTATGCAACGTTTGATGCCTATTGGAGTACGGGGGTTTTTGAACAAAGATACCTATACACCGATAGTGGACCTTTGCATGTTTTTTAAGCAACTTTGCTCAAGAACACTGTTGGTGAAGGATATGAAGAAAGCCAAGAACGACGTTCTTACAATCTTGTGCAAGTTAGAGTTGATTTACCCTCCAGCCTTTTTTGACATTATGATTCATTTAGTTTTGCATTTACCTGATGAAGCTCTTTGCGGAGGTCCAGTATATATGAGATGGATGTATCCGTTTGAAAGGTATATGAAAAAATTAAAGAACTATGTCAGAAATAAGGCAAGGCCAGAAGGTTGCATGGCTGAAGGTTATGTCGCTGAAGAAGCTCTAACATTTTGTTCAATGTACCTTCGAGATGTCCAGACTCGATTTAATCGCCCCGACAGAAACGAAGATGCTGTTGTTGAAAAAACAAAGTTCTGGGGGTTTGAGTCTAAATGTCGCCCGACTAGCGCAAGGCGAAACAAACATCTTGATCCAATCGAAAAACAAAACATTGAATGGTTTGTACTAGACAACTATGCAACAGTCAGAGAGTATATGAAGTAAGCGTTTCTATCTTTAACTTTTTATTATATGTTAACTATATATTTCCATCATATCTTATTATATATTTTTCTCATCAATGTAGAGAATTCGAATCCGAACATCCTGGAAATGATATTAAAACCAATTTTCCTAATTGGTTTCTTCAGAAGGTCTACTCGATGAAAACAGAAAATTCCCCGGAATTCCACGAAGAGTTGTCAGCTCTTTCAATGGGTGTGGGAATAAATGCCTCTACTTACATAGTTACACTGCTTGTATAGTCAACGGTGTTAGGTTTATGGTACTTGATCGTGACGCACAACGAAGAACGCAAAACTCTGGGGTGCTAGCGGTCGGCGAGAACGGTGAAAAATATTATGGCCAATTAGAAGAAATTATTGAGGTGCAATATACGTATGAGTTTTCGGCTGTACTATTTCGCTGCAAGTGGTTTGATACTCGAACAGAAAATAATATCACCAGTATCAACACAGAACGTGAAATATACAAAAATAAACAGCTCATATTTGCATTCCAAGCCAAACAAGTATTTTTTATCCGAGAACCTTCTCGAAGAAACCAAAACAATCATCCTTGGTGGGTCGTCGAGGAGGTCAACCATCAAAAAATTTGGGATGTTCACAACGGCGTCCCAAATGATGACATCGTCTTAGCCGAAAATGTCGACGTCGTTCATAACCCCTCTTCATCTAATTGTGGTATTGTAATCGATTTGAGTCAATACTTTCAAAACATTCCTAATTATGATACCGGTGACGACTCTGATACTGAAGTTGATCCGCCAACGGTTACCGTCAATAGAGTGATTGATTGCGAGTTTGATGATGCTGATACTAATTATGATACAGAGTCTGCTTATGACACTGAAGTATCCGAGGGTGAAGAAGATCATTAAAACAATTGTAATTTATTTATGTGTTAGGAGATGACATCGTTTTGGATTATGCTACTTTATATCATGGCCGATGTGATGGGCCATGGTGGAGATGGGGCCGGGGATCCACCACTTCCGCCTTGGAGAGGCGCGGGTCTACACGAGATGGATGGTAAGTGTTATTATAATTTTTTAACTTATTGTATTTATTCATTTATTATAACAATCGTGACTAATATTTTTAAATTTATATTGCAGGTGTACCGGCTAGAAGAAAAACGAGAGGCAAAGCTAAAAATCTTGAACTGCAACGACAACGGGATAAGACAGGGCAAAAATTGACATTGGAGTTTGATAGAGCGACCACGTATACCCCGGTTGGTAGACCGTATGACCTCTTTGTTCGTGAGGTGGGGATATACATGTGGAATAACATGCCCTTTGATCGAAAAGATTGGAAAAATGTTACCAAAGCCGAGAAGGATGCATTAGTACATCATCTCAAGGTAAATTATTTATATAACTTTATTTTTGTATGTTATTTATTTATTTATTTTTACTTGACTAAGTTATTTTCAATTTGTACAGGAACTTCGATTTTGATGCGATTGAGGATGATTGCGAGCTTATGCATTTGAAGGGTGGTATTGATTCGGTGCTGATGAAGCGGTATAGGGACCGAAAAAGTGATGCAAAAACTAAGTTTGATGACGCAGGAGGATATAACGATATAGACAGGGCTAGAACTCACCCCCTCGAGGTTATGCCTCTTCAAAATTGGAACAAAGCTATAGACTTTTTCTTCACACCAGAATATCGAAAACGTTCTGATTCTAACAAAGGAACCCGTCAAAAACAACAATACACCAACCGTGGGGGGACAAGCACATATAGCAACGCTTGATTCAAATCGGTAATGCATTGTATATATATTAACGCTTGTTTCAAATCGATAATGCTTTGTTTCAAATCTAATTTTTTTATTGTTAAACAGGGTAGAAAGAAAATCGAACAATTCAAGAAGGCTCACACCCGCAAAGATGGGACATGGGACAGTGACCTGGCTTATCAACAATATGTAAGTGTTTATACAAAAAAATTAGTTCAACATCATTATTATATTTAATATATGTAAAATGCTAACTTTTTATTTATTTATGTAAAATGCAGATTGAGTTGGAACGTGAGTTTGAGTTATTAAATGATCCCTCCCCGGAACCCGCGACGGAAGTTGGGATATTTGAAAATGTGTTGGGTTCTCGTCGTGGACATTACAAAGGGATTGGCCGTAAACCTCCCGTGACTCCGACAATACCGCCTCATTTTGATGTAGGTCAACCTTCCCAAGAAGCACCTACAAAGGTAAATATTAATTGTTAAATACTTTATTGTTAAATACTTAATTTGTTTTTAACTAATAATAAACATTTTTATTTTTTTGAAGGATGCGCTTGCACAAATGCTTGAGGATCCAAGACATAGAGATGCGTTGGCAGAATTTTTACGTACGTACACGCCAGGGCACGGTGGTGGAACGAGCAAGGGTGCCTGGGATACCCAAGGTGATGGAAGCGATCAAGATGTTCAAGACGACGACTTAGAGTAGTTTCATATTTTTGTTGTGTGACTATTTTAATTTGTGTAAAGAAGATTATGTTTTAGATATTAGTATTTGTTTGGAATTGTTTATCTCGTATGTTGCTTCATTTATTACAATTTTGGTTTTATATTAAAAATATTCGTAATTCTAATAATAATAATAATAATAATAATAATAATAATAATAATAATAATTAAAAAAAATAATTTAAAAACCCTTTAGCGGCGACACCTTGCACCTTTAGCGGCGACGCCATCTCCGGTGACACGTCATCACCGGATACTGAGGCAACCATTAGCAGCGACATCTTTACCGGCGACAGCTGTCTTTAGCGGCGACACGTACTACCGGCGACGCATTAGCGGCGATTTGTGAGCATTAGCGACAAACTATTTGCGGCGACGCATTAGCGGCGACATGTCGTAATATTAATATAATATGAATATTAAGATTTTTTTTGATTTAATATAATATGAATATTAATAGTACTGTAGTAATAAATAATTTTCAACTACTAAGCACTATTCAAGAAAAATAATGCATCCAGCATTACGTAATTAGATACTTCGAGGTCAATGCACAAAAAAAACGTTTTGGGGTCATTGCATTATTTGTGTTGTATTAATGAATTATTCTTTTTAATTTTATAATTGTTATAATTTCTAACTATTATATTTATTATTTATTGACTTAGAAAAAAATGAGAGGTAGGTGACGAAAGTTACACTATTTCCTAAGTTTGATAGACGAGGGGAGAGTTAGAAAAACCTTATATTATACAGAGTTAATAATATATATATATATATATATATATATATATATATATATATATATATATATATATATATATATATATATATATATATAGGTTCATATAAGACCATTAGCTTTCGTGAGACCGGGAGACGCAATTCTAGCCACTCATTTTTGGTGTAAAACAAAAAAAAATTAAAAAATGTAAAATAAATGAAACAAATTGAAAAAAATATATATTTATTTATTATTTTTTATTCAAAAATAATAATAAATAAATTAACATTTTTTCATATTCTAGTACAATATTGAACTATTCTGTGTAATATTATATTATAATATGCAACATTCCACTAAAATATTTTTTTGATTTTTCCAAGTTTTTTTCGATTTTTTTATTTATTTTATATTTTTAGATAGAATAAATACCAAAAATTAGTAGAAAAAAATTTAAAATTCTTATTATATTAACCTATTTTAATTTTTTTTTTATTTTTTGATCTCCAAAATGAATGGCTAAGATTGCGTCTCCCATGTTTCACAAAATTTGGATGTTCTCGTTTGAACTTATATATATATATATATATATATATATATATATATATATATATATATATATATATATATATATATATATATATAAGGAGGATCGTGTAGGAACCCAAAATCCGGTAAGAACCAAAAGGGCAAATCTGGACCTTTAATCATGAAAAATGGGTAGATAAGATTCAATGTAAATAAAATGTCACATCTTAAAAACTTAGGGGCTACTTGTATAAAAATCAAAATTATTGGGTGGATAATACAAATTAATAAGGGTAAAGGTATTAGCGGCGACTTTTCCCATCTGTAGCGGCGACAGTTGTCGCCGGTAATAACCCCGATCCTTGTAGTGACATATACTAAACAATTATTGTAGAATCTATACATTCCTATGTTAACATAAAAGCTTTGTTCAAAATTAGTTTGAGGAAGTTTGTTACATTCGTTTCCATAAAATATGTGCAATAGTGCTAGACAAATTGTTAAGATTTTTGGCTAGATAGGGGTCTTGCAATGTCGAAGTTGTCTTTGGCTTTTCCAAATCTGAATGATAGGAGAAGTAAAAACACTGGTTTAGAATTTGAGGCTTGTGTGTTGGTATGTAAGCAATTAGTAATGGACCTGTAGTGCAAAATAGAAGTATTTTGCTGCTGTGGTATGGGACGACAAACCTGTAAAGCATCACTTTTGGAGATCAGCTGCATTATAACAATTTTCGGTGTCACATGTTTGAATTTGAAAAAGATCGAAATTCATAAAAGGTTGCATTAACAAAAGAGCTACAATAAATAGTTGGTCGTAGTTGAAATACTTTTATTTATTCCGATTACAACATTATACTTTAAAACTGAAATGTCGTAATACAAAAATGAAAGCTGGAGGCTATAATAAACAAATAAATGAACGTATGTATTGCTATATATTGGCTTTATACGTATTAACATTTAAATAATAGGATTTCCAAAGTACTTAATAGCAACATGCTTTCATGTTTTAGTGTTGTAATATATCAGTGAACTTTCATTAATTTCTTATATTTAGTCTTATAATTTTATTTATACAATTTAGTTTCAAAGTACAATGATATGTGATGCTCCTGTATAAATACATGAAATAGCAAAGCATTTCCTGTTTTGGCACATACATAACTAAAAGCTACACAAATGCACATGCTACTTTTTTTAATTCCAATCATAACGTTATACTTAAAAACTACAATGTTTTAATGGAAAAATGGAAAGTAGGGTGCTATAATATACATATAATAAATTGAAGTGCATTGTTATTTATTGCATTTAGAGGCATTCATTTTTAATTAGTAAGATTTCCAAATTAATAAACAACAACAAACTTTCAATTGGTACGATAATATACGAGCGTACTTTCATTTCTTATTCCTTGCTTTTAATTTTTATTAAAGAAAGCACTTTAGTTTCAAATTACAATGGTACGTGTGACTGTGTGCATAAATTGATGTAAAATAGGGTATTCTCAGCAAAAGTGGGTGTCAAGAAGCACTTGTTTCAGGAAAAACATAAATATTTGGAGGACTTTTTAGTAAATTATGGGGTGGGACCCACTTTTAAGTGGCGTCCATGCACCCCCTTATAGGGTTCGTTTATATAGGCTTATTTTCTAGTAGTGTCTTAAGCTATCCAATAGACTAACGTGATGAGATTAGACGATTTTATATTAAATTTGAACTATACCAACTTCAAAATCAACGTATCATTTCAGTCCTAGTCGGTATTTTATCATGATGTAAGCCTCCTTTCTTCATAAATTCTGGCTCTGCCTCTGATTGGGCGGTCCATGAACCAATTGCTTGTTTGCAAGTAATTGCAGTCTTTTTGTATATAGGTGGCCATATCAGTGATATCATATGCTTCATTCCTCAATGTTACCACTCATCATCATGTAGTTATCGTTTGAAAACTCAACAGTAAATATTCTATTTTCTGTCATTCTTGAGTTTATCAATACTTCTCCTTTTCTTTTATTTACTATACTTACATCAACATCAAACTCGATCGACTTTTAATCCATTCTCAATTAGCTAGTGAATACTACTCAGGTTGTGAGCTAAATCTGGAGCATAATGACCATCACTGATGATCTTCTCCTTGCTTCCAATGAAAACGATCACTTTTCCTTTCCCTCGATCTTTACTTGCTTATCATCTCCTAGTCTCACTTGAGACTTTACTATTTCGTCCAGAGCCTTGAACTTCTCACATGCACGTGTCATGTGATTAGAACACACACTGTCAATATATCAGATACCTTTTGTTATTGCAGCGGTACCGATCGATGTACATCATGAAAATGATTCTTCTCCTGCATACATTGGTTGGCTTTGTTTTGTCCAAAAATCCTCTTCCTCGTGATTGAATTTCTTGCAATAGTCATATTGAAGCAATCCGCCACGTGGTCTACCTCATCCATGTCCATGAAATTAATTGAGTTCAACTCTTCCTCGGTTGCTAACAAATCATAGTTTCTCCCCATTTGAAATGTGTGTTCTTCTTCTTGTATCTGCGTTCTTTTAATTCTTGCTTCACGTGCCTGTAGTAAGCCCATCAGTTCATCGAATGAGAAGGTTGCAAGGTACTTTGACTCTTCAATAGCGGCTACCACATGATCAAACTTTAGAAGTAAACTTCTCAAGATCTTGGCTACTACGGTTTCATCTATAAGCTTGTCTACATATGTACGCTTCTGACTTACTGTTTACGATGCCTTAGCTTGAAATTCTTGCACTGTCTCGTTTGTCTTTAAGTTCATGGTCTACAATCGGTTCTAAGAGTGACTTCTTTTTTAGAAATAATAAACAATTCAAAACTGTCTGAAGCATAATTAATAGCAAGTAGTCTGCATCTATACTGCTAATATTAACTTTCTCTTTATATCTTCCACTATTATATCTACAAATTCTTTCCTTTTTATGGGTATTTTGATTTTCTATTTTCTGGAATATGCTATTTATTTTTTCTTTAAAGATGTTGTCTTCAACTTTATACGGATTAATTTTTTCTAATATAATTTTATTTTGATTCTTAATATAATCTTACTTATTACTTAAATTATTGAGGGATTAATTGACGCTTGACAGTGATTACTTTAGCGGACCCTTGATACTCATTTTCTTTTTGGAAGCTAATCCGTACACAACATTTTTTAGCCATACACAACAATTATTCATAGATGGACTATTTTACCCTTTCCTCTCTTTTATATTTTACCCCCTCCCACTCAAAAGTCAAAACCCTTCCAAAAGATACGTATCATTTAAAACAACAATCGGTCTCTCCAGTTTCCACCGTCCACTTGCTTCACCACCACCATTGTTCCTGCTCCACCGGTGCCATTGACATTTATTCTACAGTAAAACAAAATAGATAAATATTCATGATCTCGACCTGATGTGTTAATTACAAATTAAAGCCACAAATTTTTTGATTTCAATTACACAGTGTTTGCAAGCAACAGACATTCATTAATGGTTGCATATTAAATGGGAACAAATCAAATTAGGAATTAATGGTTGCAAGCAATAAACAAACCGCAAGCAATAAACAAAATTTCTAATTTTAAAAGTTATCACAGTAAAGAATCAATAAACAAATCAAATGAGATATTCTATGGGAAGAATCAAAATTCGATAAGAATGTGAAATCAATATTCGGAGCAGCCGGAAATCAATAAACAAATCAAATGGAAACAATTGCAAGCAAAGAATCGGAAATCAATATTTGGAGATAAAAAAAACTGCAAACCTTCGACGTAGTTGAAGCAGGCGCAGACGATGGAATAAATGTAGATGGCACTGGTGGAGCAGGGACACTGATGTTGGTGGAGAAAGTCGACGATGGAAAGTGGAAACTGAAGAGACCGATTACCGTTTTGAATAATACGTTTCTTTTGGAAGGTTTTCAGTGGGAGGGGGTAAAATGTAAAAGAGAGAAATGGGTAAAATTGTCCATCTACAAATGATTGTTGTGTATGGCTAAAAAATATTGTGTACGGATCAGCTCCCTTTTTAGAACGATCCATGCCTTCTGCAGCAGTAGCAATTCTCGAAAAATTGGACATATCAATAGCTTGTTGAATGAAGAACAGAGCCTTTGCATCTTTCTTTTGGTTCTCTCTTTCTCGAGTTTCATTTGTACTTCCTTTTGCATGGCCATTCGCAACAGATTCCCATAGTTCTTGGGATGTGAAGAGAGTTTTGATCTTGGTGCTCCAAAACTTATACGATCGCTTCCGAACATAGGAATGTGTGGTTGGGTCACGTTAGCTGTGAAGTTGAGTGCCATTTGTGACTTTGCGATTGAGTGAGCTTAGGTAATTGCTACCCGTCTCTTATACCAAAATATTTGTAAACACTAAACACACTAAGATAAAAGAGAATAAACTTGCATGCTAAAGACACTTTGTTATTTCTGTACATAAACATATATAGAAATGGTTCTGTATACATAGAGCTTGTTGGAACTCAAATGTTCTTTTATTCAGAACTCAAACTGAAATACAAGAAAAGAACAACTCTCGCTAACTATCTAAACACTCTCTTCTATGTTTTTGTGATGCTTTACAAATGAAGCTAAAACCTCTATTTATAGCCAAGCAAATACTAATGACAACTACTACATTCAATGAATTTAAACAAGAGAAAACAAAGTTTGCCACCTTCTTCAACAATGGTGGGTTGGTTCTTCAACAATGGTGGGTAAGTGGGTTGGTGGCTGCAATGGTTGGTGAGACCAAGTTTGTGTTTACACTATGTGTTTACATTCACATTCTCCCCCTTAAACCAAACTTGGCTCGAGATTCGTTACGCCGATAATGTTGCGCATTCCATGCCATCCCCAGCTACAGAATAATCGACAAGTGCTTTGTCTTCATCTTTCTTGAGTTTCAATTTTACATCCTTGGAACAAGTTGTTGGAATGCAATCTCTCACACTGAACTCCCCCGAAATCCTTTTAGCATAAGTCGTTTTCTTTAGAGACACGTCTTCCATCTTCTGCATCACCTTACGAAAATCGATACCTCGATTTTTGGAACTACGTTGGAGAAAACTGGCAGATGCTTTTTCGGTCCAAGTCCATCTTTTTCGTTTACCAAAGAACCCTTCTCGTCTTATCCGTGGCTTCCTTTTCCGTGCGTCGAAAAACTGGTGTCCTTTTTCACATTTTTCAACTTCAACATAAAATTCTTTCTCACTCGGATCATCTAATTTCTTTAGATGTGAACCTAGAATTTTATCATGCTCCAAATAACCATTAACTTTCATGGTATAATAATTGGCATACGGACGTCGTTGATGCCACAACCAACCTGGATCATCTTGGGATGATAAAAGACACATTTTTTGTCTCGTCTTTAAAAGTGTCTTATAGAGTCGGTTACGGGTTCTTTTTACTTTAAAAAGTAAAGTATTACTATTGTCAAATACCCGTAAAATATCACCATCCATGTCGACTAGATTCCCTTCTTCGGTTAGTTGTCCAAGACTTATAATATTCTTTTTAAGTCTAGGAATGTAATATACCTCGTTAAGTAGTCTTTGATCTCCGTTTCCGTAATCAAACAAGATCGTACCTTTTCCTTTGATGTCGATCTTTGACCCGTCTCCGAACCGTGTATAACCCGTCACGTTCTCGTCTAACTCATGGAACTTTGAACGATCTCCGGTCATATGATTGCTAGCACCGTTGTCAAGGTACCATTCCTCGGAATCAACTTGACTTTCTTCAGATGCAGGGATATCAACGCCGTTCTTCTCTTTTAGCGGCACCATACCTGGTGTATCTTCTTGCGAGATCGCCATCATTAAAATGGGCTGTTCATCTTCATTGGTTTGGGTGAGGTTCACCTCCTCACCTCGTTTCTTGTTTGGACACTCTGATGCATAATGACCATATTCCTCGCAAGTAAAACATTTTATTTTACTTTTGTCCTTTCGAGGAAGATTGTAGTCATTCCGGTTTGCATCATACTCATGACCATCTCCTCGGCCATGCCCACGACCTCGACCGCGTCCTTGTCCTTGGTTTCCACTTTCCCTTGAAGTGTTTGACGAGTCTCCCTCGTCGGTTTGCTTAGATTGAGATGCCCACTTGGCATGTGTAAGCAATAGAGAAGGTCCTTCTTCCCGTTCTTCATACCCTCGAAGTCGCTCTTCGTGGGTCTTGAGACGGCCTACAACTTCTTTAACCGTCATTTTTTTCATGTCTCCAAATTGCTCGATAGATGTTACGATTTGTATAAATCGCATTGGGACGGCTCGAAGAAACTTCTTCACCACCGTATTCTCCTCAATCTTTTCATCGAGAGATCGAATACCGGTCACAATAGTGTTCAATCTCATGGCGAAATCATCTATCGACTCACCATTGTTCATTCGGATCACCTCGAATTCACTTCTCAACGTTTGTACTTTAGCCTCCTTTAACCGATCAGCTCCCATATGCATCATCTTAAGCGTTTCCCATGCTTCTTTAGCCGTGTCCTTCTCGGCCAACATAAGAAGTACGTCCTCTGGAATCGCTTGGTAAATGGCCGCAAGCGCCATCCTATCTGTTCGTTCATCTACTCTTGCATTTTGAATTGCATCCCACACTCCTTGTGCTTGCAAATTCACTCGCATTTTTATAGCCCACACCGCGTAGTTTGTTTTCGTAAGCAACGGATAGTGTAACGTAACACTACTATCCTTCCCGGTCCTTTGAACACTTTCAATTTCGGGTTGAGAAAACGACGAGCTTGGTGTGGTCATTCTTGGCATATACTTGGATATACTCTAACTTGGAATTTTCAAACGTACGAGGACCACTATAATTTATTAAAATTATAACGACCAAATTTGGGGATTTGTTTGAAACTTTCCAGAAGTAGAGGGGCCAAAATGTAATTTTCAAAATTTTAGGGGCTGGTTCGAAACTTTTAGAAGTATAGGGGCTGGTTTGAAGTTTTTCTGAAAAAATTAGGACCAACCTGAAATTTTTCGGAAATACAGGGACCAAAACGTAACTTTTCGAAACTTCAGGGACCAAATTGCAGTTTTCTGAACTGCTACAGTGTCGTCTTCTCCGGCGAGATCTCCGGCGAACTGGTTTTTCCGACAACTATTCCGACGAACCTTTGACCGGACTTTTGGAGGTCTTCCGGTGGTCGAAAAATTCCGAAAAATATATATTCGGAATCCTGAGAACGAGACATTTCCAATGGTGCTCTCGAAAATCGATTTTGAGACAGAAAATTTTTGACCAAAAAACCCGAGGGTGTTTAGAAAGTTGCCCCGGGAGCTTAACAAAGCTCTGATACCACTTGTTGGAACTCAAATGTTCTTTTATTCAGAACTCAAACTGAAATACAAGAAAAGAACAACTCTCGCTAACTATCTAAACACTCTCTTCTATGTTTTTGTGGTGCTTTACAAATGAAGCTAAAACCTCTATTTATAGTCAAGCAAATACTAATGACAACTACTACATTCAATGAATTTAAACAAGAGAAAACAAAGTTTGCCACCTTCTTCAACAATGGTGGGTTGGTTCTTTAACAATGGTGGGTAAGTGGGTTGGTGGCTGCAATGGTTGGTGAGACCAAGTTTGTGTTTACACTATGTGTTTACAATATTCACAGAGCTTACATATGGGAAAAGTTAAAATACATGCAAGAAATAAGGAAAATCCAAACAGCTTATTTGGCTAAAACTATCCGCATGAAGGATAAAAGAAGTCTTGAGAGTCTTCCTGATTTTACTGAGCTTTTTTGAATGAGTCTTCAATAGATAAAACATCACACGTACGTATAACATGATGGAACATATTATTTCCAAGTGGAACGGAGATGATTGCTAGTCTTCCCAATTGTGCTTCATGGGAACAAGGCAAAGAGGTACTTTCCGTTTAATAACCGGGAAACCTTCCTGTTCCATGTCCAAATTGTCGTTATTCACTCCATTTGGAATTTTCCAATCAAACGAGTAAAAAAGGTTTGCTATCGTAAATTCTATAATGGAAGTAGCCATGTTTGCCGCCGGACAGGATCTTCTGCCGCCTCCAAATGGGACCATCTCACACTGATCCACCTCAAAGTTTTCTAACCGCTCAGGATAGAACTCGGTTGCGTTCTCTGTCCAGATTCTTGAATCGTTTCCTATCCCCCATGAATTGATCAAGATTCTTGTCCCAGGTAAGATGTCGTATCCATCAATCTGACAATGGCTTACGCATTCTCGTACAAGCAAAAACGGGGGTGGGTGCAATCTTAAAGTCTCCTTCACCACCAGTTTTAAGTATGTCATTTGTGTAATATCTGATTCATCTACCCTCGGTTTCCCTCCAACACAGCTTCTAATTTCACCTTGCAACTTTTGCATAACTCTAGGGTTTTTAACAATTTCAGAAATTGCCCAGATGGTTGCGGCAGTAGTTGTGTCAACTGATCCATTAATCACATTCTGAAAAGATTACGATCAAAAGGGTTAGTTTATAAACAATATCAACGCATTATGTTGAAACCATGCAGTTTATATAAATTGTTTACCATCAAAAGGCCTTTCAATTCGTCTCTAGTCAACTGAGATCTGCATGCATCTATCAAGTCTTTTTCATGGTCGCTTCTATGATCAATATGTTCATCAAGAACCATCTCGAGGAAGCTATCCAAATCACTAAAACATTCGTCAAGTCTACGATTCCACCCTCTTAATCCGTCCAGTATCCACCCAAATGTTGGAAAAATATCGGACAAGGAACCAGAAAGCATAATGACCAGATTATCAAGAATTTCTTTTAAAGTTTTACCCCTAAACGTCCCTTCTCTGTAGCTCTTACCCACTGCAAGCTTGCACGCAATGTCGGTTATAAGATGTTCCACGTTATCTTCTAGGTTGATTGTAGTATTCAAAAGATGTGAAGAAAAAAAATCAATCATGACCTTGACCTCCGTATCTAACACATTTTTAAAGAATCTGGTCCTCTTAGAACCTGCAAACTCCGTTACAAAAACCTTGCGCATCTTCTTCCAATGATCATCACTGGGGGAGAACGCAACGTCCATGTAGTTGAAGGTTAGTCGTTCGAAACCCTTAGAGCGTGGACGGTTATTCAGTATGTGATCGTAAGTTTTTAAGGCTTGGTTGGCCAATTCACTGGAGGAGATGATAACATATGGCTTCGAACCTAAATGAATGAGCATAATGGGGCCGTATTTGTGGGAAAATTCCCATAGGATTTGATGGAAGTCCTTACCCATAACTTGATGGAAGTTCCCTATAAGAGGTAGCCTCGGAGGGCCGGGAGGGAGGTTAACGGAAGCCATGGATGACTTCTTCCTTCGTTGAGTATATATGAAGACAAAAGAAAAGAAGAGAACTAATACTAGTTGAAGAAGCCATGAAGGGAAAAAAGGGTAGGTATCCATGTCGATGGGTTTGTTTGTGTTAGCTTAGCAATGATATATCCACCTCCATTTATAATGACAACCAACTACGTTCAAAATAAAAATAATGGTGGAGGGGGCGACGTTATAATCAATGAGGTTGAGGTTTTCAGTATCTCAATCGTACGTATGCAAAGAAATATGATTGTTTTATTAAATTATGTATATATATATATATATATATATATATATATATATATATATATATATATATATATATATATATATATATATATATATATATATATATCTTTTTTATCCTTTCCTAAAATATTATAGTTTTTTAATTTGAAATATCTCGTTTTTTCTTCCAACACAAAATATTTTGGAGCATTATAAAGGGAAGCTGATCAGTATACAATAGTTTTTTGTCATACAGAAAAATAATATGTTTTTTATGTATATTATACAACATATGTGAAGCATAAATTGTTGTACACGGCAAAAAACTGTTGCATACGGATCATCTCCCATTATAAAGACGTAATTCAGTTTTTGAGAAAGTTCTATTTCTAGGTGTTTTCCTACGAATATGAGTCTATTTTGAAAATTTTGGTATTTAGAGTAAATTAATTAGATGTAGTTGTTTAGGGGTAGACTTTTGTACACTCTCACATCTGATATATATAATATAGTTTTAACTTAATTGCAATTATATGGCAAGAAAAGTCTATAATTTATCAAATTTATATGTAGAGTAAAAGAACAAATATATATACACGACTTTTAGAATGTTTATTTTGAGTCATATTATCATACAAAATAAAACTAAAATCTTCTTTTTAACAAGAAAATTTTATATAGCAAACTAGCGAGAGGCTAGGAACAAAACACATCGTTACATGGGGAAGTCAATCCATTTATCCCAATTCAAGTTGCAAACTTCTTAACTCCACATTTAAGCCATTGGTAAGCAACCAACTTGATCTCTAGAACAATGGCTTTTGTCCTCCTAGGCTTGCTCTTGAAAGTCACTTGGTTTCTCATTTTCTAAATTAACCTCAGGTAAGCCTTTGTAATAACCAAGGTTCTAAATGGCACGAGATGTGACGTGGCAGCAATGTCAAGCCTCAAGTTTTACGAGCCTTGACGAGCCATGACGTTTTTAAGGTGTGATATAACGCGGTAATTTTATATGAATGTAGAATTATATTATATGTAAATATAGATTTATATCACACATATCATGTTTTTAGAGGTGTTTTATCAATAACTAATAACCAAAAGTTAACTAAAACTCAAATGTTTTATGCCCAATCAAGAAAATGGAAGAAAAAAAAAGAAAAAAAATGGCCGCAAATAGTAAAAACTCGCGCCTTGGCACGTCATGGCTCGCCTTATCCCGCGGCACGCCTAGCAGCGCCGCCATGAAGGTTTTCGGGACGGCAGAGTCGCACCTCACGCCATGGCACGCCTTGACGCACGCCATGGCTCGCCTTTTAGAACAGTGGTAATAACCCTCAAAGCCACTTCTTTCTTGCTCCTACATATACTCCCAACAGAACCATTAATCCTAGCTGTTATCGACACAATCTTGACCGGAATCTCACTCCACTAAGCCTGAAGTTTCGCTCTAACTTCCAAACTCGTGGAACATTCAGAAAAAAAGTGAACGGTAGTTTCGGCGTTTGAGTTGCAATTGGGACACAAATGCAGCGAAATAAATCTAAAATCTCATGTTGTTTTAATGTTGTATATATGTTAAGATTTTTTTTGATTTAATATAATATGAATATTAATAGTACTGTAGTAATAAATATTTTTCAACTACTAAGCACTATTCAAGAAAAATAATGCATCCAGCATTACGTAATTAGATACTTCGAGGTCAATGCACAAAAAAAACGTTTTGGGGTCATTGCATTATTTGTGTTGTATTAATGAATTATTCTTTTTAATTTTATAATTGTTATAATTTCTAACTATTATATTTATTATTTATTGATTTAGAAAAAAATGAGAGGTAGGTGACGAAAGTTACACTATTTCCTAAGTTTGATAGACGAGGGGAGAGTTAGAAAAACCTTATATTATACAGAGTTAATAATAATAATATATATATATATATATATATATATATATATATATATATATATATATATATATATATATATATATATATATATGGTTAGGTTCATATAAGACCATTAGCTTTCGTGAGACCGGGAGACGCAATCATAGCCACTCATTTTTTGTGTAAAACAAAAAAAATTAAAAAATGTAACATAAATGAAACAAATTGAAAAAAATATATATTTATTTATTATTTTTTATTCAAAAATAATAATAAATAAATTAACCTTTTTTTCATATTCTAGTACAATATTGAACTATTCTGTGTAATATTATATTATAATATGCAACATTCCACTAAAATACTTTTTTGATTTTTCCAAATTTTTTTCGATTTTTTTTATTTATTTTATATTTTTAGATAGAATAAATACCAAAAATTAGTATAAAAAAATTTAAAATTCTCATTATTTTAGCCTATTTTAATTTTTTTTATTTTTTGATCTCCAAAATGAGTGGCTAAGATTGCGTCTCCCATGTTTCACAAAATTTGGATGTTCTCATTTGAACTTATACATATACATATATATATATATATATATATATATATATATATATATATATATATATATATATATATATATATATATATATATATATATATATATATATATATAAGGAGGATCGTGTAGGACCCAAAATCCGGTAAGAACCAAAAGGGCAAATCTGGACCTTTAATCATGAAAAATGGGTAGATAATATTCTTTATAAATAAAATGTCACATCTTAAAAACTTAGGGGCTACTTATATAAAAATCAAAACTATTCGGTGGATAATACAAATTAATAAGGGTAATATGGTAATTGCAACGAGACCCTACCAGATTGTGACGCTTGTCGTTATATGGTTTGTTGGGTTTTTTTTATTCCTCCGCTTAGTTTTTGGGTAGTAACTTTTTTTTTCTTTGTAAAAAAAATTCTAAAAAAACAAAGTTCTTAAAATTTAATTCTCTACAAAACAAGCACAATAATGAAAATTTGAAAAAAAAATATTTTTTTAAATTTTTATTATTATAAAAAATCAAAAATTAAAAAAAAATTCCAACAATTATGAAAATTTAATGGATCATTGTAGATATTATATTAGTAAGTTTGCAAAAAAAAAATTGAAAAAAAGGTTTTTTTCGTATTCATTTTTATATTTGAAGTAAAAAACTCATCAAAATAGCAAAAATATACATATGATCCAAAAATATTAAAACTAAAATATGTTTTATGATTCAAAACTTATGATCCAAGATGCAATATTCGTTATGATTCAAGATACAAAAGTCGTTATGATTCAAAACGAGTTAAAAAAACATACAACGACAAAATGATTGAAAACTTATGATCCAAGATACAAAAAAACTATGATCCAAAATGTTATGACCCAAAAATACATGATCCAAAACGTTATGATTAAAAATATCATGATCCAAAATGATTAGATTAAAAATACGAAAAAAAAGGTTAAAATTAATATTAAAAATATTAAAAATTAAAAAATATACATCAAAAATAAAAAAATAAAAAAATAAAAAAACAAAAAAATTAATAATCGAGTACTGTAGCATTCCAAAATAAATAAATAAATAATAAAAATAAATAAAAATATAAAAACCGAGTGTAATCGAAAATAAAAAAATTTTGAAAAATAACATAATTTTTTTGAAAATAAATAAATAATAAATAAAAACTAAAAAAACGAAACAAAAAACGAAAAAGGAAAAAAATGAGAAAAAAAATCCACTTAAATCCCATTGGACGAACCTGCGTCACATATGATTGTATCTTCGAGTCCGTATTTCGCTCCGTGGACGTGCGTCGCACGTGATTGCGTCACGTCGAAGGAAGATGTTTGACGTTATTGCCGTTAGGAGAATGATTGGACGAGAAGAGTTCTCGCGGTTCCTTCCGGATTTTGGGTTCCTACCGGATCCTAACCCTATATATATATATATATATATATATATATATATATATATATATATATATATATATATATATATATATATATATATATATATATATATATATATATATATATATATATATATATTTTTTTTTTTTTTTTTTTTTTTTTTTTTTGAAAAGTATATATATATATATATATATATATATATATATATATATATATATATATATATATATATATATATATATATATATATATATATATACTTTGTCTTACGAGTCTCTTCCAGGACTAACTCCTTGAAGCCACCGAACTTTGGTGTCTGGATTCAGTCCATGAAATAGCGTCGAGGCATTGGTCAACCCAATAGGTATTGTTACCAATTTGGCAGTGGCCATACTGAGTCCTAAATGATGTCTTTGGAACGTCCTCCTTCTGAACTCTAAGTTGATGGTACCCAGCTCTGAAATCGATCTTTGAAAAGTAGCTGGATCCCTGTAACTGGTCGAACAGGTCATCGATTCTGGGAAATGGGTATGTGTTTTGGATAGTCAACTTGTTCAGTTCTCCATAGTCAATACACATTCTAAAGGATCCATCCTTCTTTTTCATAAATAAACTGGTGCTCCCCAAGGCAAGAAGCTTGGTCTAATGGATCCCTTTTCTAGTAGTTTCTGTAGTTGACTAGCCATCTCCTGCATCTCTGTTGGGGCTAGTCTGTATGGAGACTTTGCTTGGCGGTCGCTCCCGGGATCAAGTCGATTCTGAACTCGACCTGTGGTGTTGGGGGTATCCCCGAAAGATCTTCTGGAAACAAATCAGGAAAGTCACAGACTTCTGGTATGTCAGTGATTTCCTTCCTTGATCGCATCTGACTGGACCCCTTTGCCTTTGAGCAGTCTCTCTTGAAGTGCTCGGTTTCGTCATACCCAAAACAAGCACGTCTGACAGTCGAGTTGGATGCTTGATGGGTTCCCAGTGCCGAAATCTTGCAGGAACGGGCTGTATGTCCCTTCTGCTTGCAGTCCAGTGGGTCATCTCTCTGCAGGCACCATTATGATGAAGATGGCATTTGTTGTGCTTTGGGAGGTTCCCGGAATACTGTTTCGATGAAGTTCCTAAAGGTACGTACTAAGGATAGGCAGCGAAGTTTTGATAGGTCTCAAATGTAAGGACTATTCAGGTGTCGTCTACCAAACAAGTTATGAAACGATCGAGGATTTTTGGAAACACAATTTCTGTTGCGAGTACTATCACTACAATAGAACCATATTCAAAGAATATGTTTAGGGAGTCATTGTCTCTAACGGGGGCCGTGAAAGATCATGATAGATTAAACCACATGATCTAGGTGATGTTGGAAGGTTTTAGAACGATAAGTAACTTCACTGTTATTAAAATGCGTACAACTCCAAGCGAATGATGATACTTACGTCGTAACCAAATAAGGTAGTAAGAGAATGAAGAAATTCCTTATAATAAAGGCCTAAGTCGTCGATGAGGGACTCGTATAGAACTATTTTGATTTCTATTTTGATGATTTCTCCAACTGTTTAAGTCAAGCCAATCGCAATTTGCAAGGAGTCGGAATAAAAATGAGTTTAGGAGTTAGGAAATCATTTGAAATTGTAAGGGTAGGGTGCTACCTTGAAGGAAGGCGTAGAAGTATTGACCATCGAGAATGAGTACATTCTCAATTTAGTGATTCTAGGAAGGTAATCCTTTGGAGGATAAAGAATCGTAACTTTTAACTTTTCTCTCTTCAAAATAGAGGATCTGGCAAATTGTTTGCACAACCCTTCATGGTGTGAATGCCGTCCTGTACCTTTTATGGGGTCAGCGGTTAAGCTATAGGTTTGACGTGTGGCGTAAGGTGATTGAATTCTCGATGATAATGAGAATACCAATGATGTTAGAAGATCTCAAACGAATGTATGAAACGATATGAGTCGAAAGATAACTCAAAGTTGTAGGAATTTCCGTGTGTCGACGAAGTGCGAAGTTGAACTGGGAACGAACAGCGTATGGTCGACGATTGTTCTAGAAACATATGAGTAATTTGGAGAGTATAACATGATGGTACACTTGAGAATATCACTCATGTATTCTGATGGCCTTGAACTAAAACTTAGTAATTTTTGACATACTGGAAGGGGTTTGTGCATTACGATATACGAAGTAAAGGTGGTTGGGTAAGCATTCCCAAAAAGGGAGGTTTAGAATCAAGAGATATCCTAGCTTAAGTCTTAAGCTCGAGATAGAAATAATCCTAAGGCTGAAATCGTAGCGCAAAAGGAAAGTCTCACGTATCGGTCAACTATGAGTTAAACTTACCTGTCTCCTTGTGAGTCATATCGAGAGTACTCACTAATGGTTTTCAAGTCATGACTACTCATGGCAACTCAACTGTCCCTTAACATGAAGCTCCCGTCGTCGCCCTTGTCGGCATTAGAACCGTTTTCTTAGTCATAACTCAGGTACGCAGACGATAAAGAGGTAATCGAGATAATAATGATATTGGTGTCGACTTAGAATTGTCATTAGTGTCTCTTAATAATAACTAATACTATAAAAAGTATTTATGTTAAGTGTTGACGTTGTTACTAAGTGTTGTGGGATTCTCGAGTTTTTACTCCGTTGCTCATTATGCTCACACTTAGTTATATGTCGGTCAAACCCTAGTCAAACGTAGTTGATCAGGCTACGTTTCCCCATGATTTGATAGCATATTATACTAAGTCTAATTATAATGTTCAACTTAAACTCTAACATTCTCAGCTTGTTGTATTGTGATACTATCTTTGTTTGTATGCGTATATTTTTATATAAATATTATTGCATTTTATAAGTATACTTGTACGAAAAATGTTTTAGAGAGTTTTAGTCCCATTGTATTTATAGTTGTATATCTTTAAACGGATTGATATACTCAGTTCACTATAAACAATGCTCTGATACCAATCTGTCACACCCCCAAACCACGATGGCGGAATCGTCTGAGGGCGGAACGGGACATAGCATCACAACCATTGCATACATTGAAACATAAGTAGATAACAACCATCATACATTATAATTGGAAAGTTACATTGTTCAAACGGTATTGTTTCAACCCAATTACAGTATGATAATGAAATAAGTAAAAGAGACGTCTTTGCGTCCCATTCCAAAAGGTTAGTCGGACCTGACTAATTGTTACCTGAGAATACAAGTAATTTGAAAGAGTGTCAACATTACGTTGGTGAGTTCATAATTTTGTATTGAGAAAATCCATAGTCCCTTTTTCCTTGTAAAGAGATAGCGTTTAAAACCAGAAAATCCAATATTTTCATATAAGTGAGTCGTAGTCTTAAAACCCAAAGACCGAAAATGTGTACGTGTTTCTATACTTGAAAATAGTATTACATAGTCTTATTCTTGTACGAAACCATGTAAATACATGTTTATTCATAGATTAATCGTAGATCTAGTTCCGTGAAGCCTTTACGTAGGTAAAATCGTACTTTTATTTATATCTTGAATAAAATGTAGTTTTAATTTCCATAAAACTTGTATGTATATGTAAATCGTACTTATGTTCATATCTTAATGAAATGTAGTTTTAAATTTCCATAAAACAGTGTGTATAAGTAAAACCATACTTATATTTGTAACTTGTTAGAATTTAGTTTTAATACCATAAAACTCATATGTATAAGTAAAACCGTACTTATATTTGTAACTTGTTAGAATGTAGTTTTAATACCATAAAACTCGTATGTATAAGTAAACCGTACTTATATTTGTATCTTGATAAAATGTGGTTTTAATCCCATAAAACACGTATGTATAAGTAAAAACCATACTTATATTTTGTGTAGAGCAACATGTAGTTTTATATTTATATAAAACCATTTGAAGACGTTTTTCCCCAAACTAAGGATATTCGTTGTCGTTCATGTGAGTTATTATAACCTTGCTGTGACTAGTATGTAGGCCTGCCACGACGTTCTTCAGGCGTCGCAATGTTAAGACATTTGTCACCCTAGACCTGCCGGTCTAGCTGTAGCTAGCAGCTTAGGTGCGGGATTGTCAGTCCCGTATAGATCTATACACAACTATCTCGCTCATGAATGATTAAGGTTATAATCCAGGACTTAATGCGTACATCTTTCAGTACTGTGAAGAAATGTCTCACATAACCACCCAACGTGATGTTTTATCCTAGTTCGTACTGAAATGAAAACCCTTTTGTATTTGTAATTATCAAGATATACTCATGATAATTATAGTGTAAAACCTTGCTTGTAAATGTAGTGAAAACTCCTTTGTATTCGTAATTATCAAAATGTCCATGATAATTATAGTATGTAAATATACTGAAAACTCATTTACGTTGTAATTATCAAATTACCCATGATAATTATAGTATGTAATAATTATATATTTATATAATTATCTTTAGTTTTTCTGTCGTATCATTGTCGTTCGTTCCATAAATTATACCCATTATAATTTATATAGATGTTTTTGTTGTGTTAACGTATTTAAGCCTAAAAGATGTCAATGAGTTGAAAAGTATAATTTCTTACATCTAAGGCACTAAATATACTAATAAGATAGATTTAAAGTTTATCAACATGTCATGGCAAGAAATTTGTTTTAGTCATCTCACATAAGTGATGGCAACATTTTAAATCTTGTCATTTTGTCAAAATGATGGTAATCTTTCCAAATGGTCATTTTTGTTTAAATACCAACTTCCTTGTAAAAACATCATTTCCCAAGTTTATTATGACGTTATAAGTCTAAATAGTCGTTATCATGTCAAATTGACGTTCTTTTTATAAATCACTAGAAAAGTCGTATTTCCGGTCACAAAAACATACTATTCCTATAATAGTCTATTTTTAGTATACCGTTGTAATAATCATATTTTTACGAATAATAACGAAATAACTTATTTAGATGATTATAAATAACATCTTTTAAGATATTTCCCACAAAAATGGTGTAATAACTTGGTTATAACCATTTTTGTTAGAGAATAGTGTTTTCGATACAAAAACATAGTTTTTACTAGTTTTCGTTTTTATGACGTTTATATTAAAGATCTAGTATTTTTACACAATTTATTTATATTTTTATAACTTTTACACAAACATAATACGTCATAATGTTCGTAATACATAGATCTAACCATATTTCATGTCAAAAACGTTTTTACACAACTACTAGTTTTATAAATTTGTGTAAATCATTATTTATAGTATATAAACACATATAAACTTGTGTAAATCATCATTTTTAACATGTAAACTCGTATTCTCCCCCAAAATGTTTAGAAAAGATGAAAATGAGGGGTATGAACTCACATTTGATGCGTGCTTTACTTAAAAACAAGGTTGTTGTTGCGGGATTTACGGTAGAAGACAAGATCTAAGCTTCGGAGCTCGAATGACCCTTGGACAAAGCTATTATCCAACGGGTTTACGTAGATGTTAATGTGTGTAAATGAGATAAAAGTGGTGTAATAAGGTTTAAAATCACTAAAGGAAGCTAACTTACCAAAAAGATTTGAAAAACACTTGAAAACGAAAAACGGTGGTGGTGGAAGGTGGTGGTCGGCGGTGGTTTGTGGTGGTGGTGGGGTGATTGCCAATTTTTTGTTAGAGAGAAGGAGGAGGAAGAGAGTTGGAGATCTTGGAGAAATGAGGAGGTGATGTATGTATTTAAAGGATATGTCAAGTATGGGGATTTGTTTAAAAAAATCAAGATATGTACAAATAAATAAACAAATAAATTTCAAATCTTTGGAAAGTGATATTGATGGTGATGGAGCATATGGCTGTCGATGTGGTAGGGGGTAGGGTAGCTTGTCCTCTTTTTTTTATTATATATACATTTTGTCTATAAAAATGGGTATTTTTAATAAAATACGTAAATTGTTCGAAGTATTTTTATACGTTTTTGAATAAACGATCTTGTAAATAGATATTATGTATAAAAACATTGCTAAATATTTATTTAGATTGAGTGATAACTCGTTAGATGATGGTATACGCGTTTAAGCGTAGTATTCTTCCGAATACGCGATTTTCGGCATTTTACCGAAAATTGTATTTGGCTTTGAAATTAAATACTAGATAGTATTACGTTTCATCATATATGATTTGTTATTCCATATTTGGTGTTTAAGGCACCACGATTTGTATTTTGAGTCCAAACCCTGTGTACATTTATCCGTTCACAGCGGTTTAACTGTTGTAACTTTCACATACGAACTCCGTTTTCGACGTTCTATATATCCACATGTTCGTATTTACGAATAAATCGTTTTATGAATATTATTATTCTCAAAATAATAAGTTTACAATTATCGAATTTTTACGCTATAGTAGTTTAATATCCGTATTTTCGGCGTTTACTAGATAACTGTTTTGAATAGTGAATAGCGTACGTAGTATTATAATATCTAATAATACATCGTAAAATTATGGAAAAATTACTTTTCAACATAAGGATTAATGTACGCTTCGTTTGACTACAGTTGACTTTCGTTTACCAAAATTTACAATTGTTACACCGATGAAGAAACACCTCTCACTTCTTTTTGCGAGCTTATCTGAAGTCTCTCGTCTTACGAAAGCTTCACAGTCCCAGACTTTGATGTGTGCCAACGAGGGAACTTTCCCCGTCCACATCCCGTGCGGTGTTTTCGCAACCTTCTTGGTTAGGACAAGATTTAGGATATGGTTGGCAGTCTCTAAGGCATACCCCCAGAAATGGATTGGAAGTGAAGCTCGACTCATCATGGAACGAACCATGTCCAACAAGTAGAGGTGGCAAACGGGTCGGGTCGGGTTCGGGTCGGGTCAAGACATTAAACGGGTTGGAGGTGATAAACCCGGACACGACCTGTTTACATAAACGGGTTGGCATCTACAACTCGAACACGACACGATTATAACCGTGTCAACCCGATACGACCCGTGAACCCGTTTAAAATGCAAAAATTCGTCTAAACCCATGACCCATGTAACCCGAGTCGACATTAGTCAAACTCAGTCAAATAAAAGACCAACTCGTACCATATCAAGCCCAAAAAATAAACGTACTAAAAAGTTTAACTAAAAAAAAGGCTTGGGAAATCCCCACCTTTTATACAATGAGCAATCCAGTCGTGTGGCTTTCTCAATTCAAGGCGCATCTAACAAATGACCAATCCCCACCTTTTATACAATGCTCCCTCCCTCCCACTTCATATTGGTGGTCGATGTGGGATATATATTTGGAACCAAAACTTTCATTTTCAAATATACACATAAGTGGTTGTTAACATGTTTCTATTTTTTTTTACTTATAAACATTTTCATATTTAAAACTAATCCATCTATTGACTATGCGTTATATATATATATATATATATATATATATATATATATATATATATATATATATATATATATATATATATATATATATATATATATATATATAACGGGTCATTCGGGTCATTTTCGAGTTGAAAGTCTTGACCATAACCCAACCCATTTAACTTTCATGTCGTGTCGTGTCAACCTGTTTACTTAAACGGGTCGAAACCTCTTACCCAAGCCCGCTAATTTCATGTCGGGTTCGTATCGGGTTGTCGTGTCGGGTCTGATTTTGCCAGGTCTACCAACAAGGTTCGGTTTCGCCTTTCAGCAACACCATTCAACTGAGGTGTTCTTAGAGGCGATAACTGTGAAACAATTCCACATTCCTTGAGGTAATCGAGAAACTCGATACTAAGATACTCACCGCCTCTGTCGGATCTAAGCATCTTTATCTTTCTGCCCAATTGATTTTCTGCTTCGTTCTTGAACTCTTTGAACTTTTCAAAGGTATCTGACTTATTCTTGATTAAGTAGATATACCCATATCTACTAAAATCGTCAGTAAAAGTCATATAGAACCGCGTGCCATCTTTTGTAGTTGTTCTGAAGGGACCACACACATCTGTGTGTATGATGTCCAACAGACCTTCACCTCTTTCAAAGGAACCTTTGAATGGTGATTTTGTCATCTTGCCAAGCAAGAAAGACTCGCATACATCATCCGACCCGAGGTCGAATGATTCCAGCACTCCATCCTTTTGGAGTTGGGCGATGCGTTTCTTGTTGATATGGCCAAGACGACAGTGCCACAGACACGCCTTTTCTACACCGCTTGAAGCATCAATAGCTAAAATATTTTTATCATAATTGTCAACACACATAATAGATTCATACACTTCATCACAAGGCATAGAATTAAATATAAAAACATCATTTTTTTAAAAACAAAAATTGTACCATTCAATTTATTAAATTCATAATAAAAGCCCTGTTTGAACAATGCATGAAAAGAAATTATGTTCTTTGCCATATCAGGCACATAGCAACAATTATGTAAATCTAATCTAACTCCACTACTAAGCACTAGTCTATAGACACCGATCTTCGTAACAGGTGACGTTCGCATATTGCCCATGACCAGGTTCAATCTACCATGCTCCAGCTCCCTACTTTCCTCTAGGCCCTGCAAATCAGAACAAATATGAAAACCACATCGTGTATCAAGGAGGGCCCTTCTGTTTCTTTCCTTTGCCAAAGCCAATAGTCAGGACAGGCGGGTTGACAGAGAGCAAACTTTTTCCCTTCATCCCGTCTTCAGCCATACGAAGCATGCGGTGTAACTCAGCTAGGGTTGCCTAGTTGTTGTTCAAATGATACTCCAGTGTGAACTGGTCATAAGAACTGAGCAAGGAGTTTAGCACTATGTCAACAGCTAAATCCTCATGAACAGGCATTTCCAGCTTCTTAAGCCTCTCCGCATAACAATGCATCCTTTGCACATGAGTGCAGATGGACTCTCCCACTTTAGGCTTGTCGTTAGTGAAGGATTTTACAACCTCACGCCTTTCGATGCGCTCTTGCTTGCGGAACTTTTTCGCGAGCTCTTTGTGCATCTCGTAAGGCCAATAGTCCTCATAGATACGCTGCAGTTCAGGGTTCATAGTAGCGATCATGATGTAGGCCACTTTGGTCGCATCATCGGAGTGTTTGGTGTACGAGGCGACTTCCTCGGGAGTAGCGGAATCTGGGTCAACCTTAACTAGCTCGGTTTCCAGAACATACTCTTTGTGTTCAAACCGTAGAGCCATTTTGATGTTGCGGATCCAGTCCTTGTAGTTAGTTCCGTCCAACGTCACTTTCGAGCACAATGACAGAATCGAGGTGACATTACCGGGATTCGAGTGGGGAACGGATTGGTCAGAAGACATCTGAACAAGAAGAAGGCAGTTTTAATTAGATATTAATAATAATCCTTATATTCACCCAAGAATAAATATAAGGCTAGGATCCTACAATAACAATTTACAATATCGAAAAGGGATGCCATAATCTTTATTGTAAATTTTATAAGGTAGGCGAACGACGATTCAGCCAATTCCACCGTGGAAAATAATCTTATTATAATGGAATTCCTAGTTTCATTGAGATTTACCGAACTGTTCGATAGCATGTTTTAATCTCGGGAATGCCCCGCTGTTTGTGACTGGGATACCGAGGATCACAAACCGGGTGTGAATAACCATGCAAATTGCTCGGTACTCTTGAAGTCAATTGTCATCTCTAATTAACGTGCCGGTTAACCACACACGCTCCGTCAATAATGACAAAATCAAGAAACTCATTGCGACTCTTTGTGGACCCCAGTTGGCGTGCCGGTAAACCACACACGCTCCACCAACGTTCCACAAAGTGCAATGTGCAATTTCATGGATTAGCACCAATTCACATTTTGAACCTAAAGTAACTAGATTGGGATTTGTTTAAGGTTCTAGTACTTTCAATTATAGCATTATACTTTTAAGAGGCTTAGCGGTTCTATCAAACCCGTTCGGCTACACTTGACTGACCAGGAGAGCGGTGGGTAAGAATAGATACCCATTAGACTGCCATTTTATAGGCAGTCGCCTTATACCCTCTTTAGAGGACAGTTTTGTGAATGAGACCTACTAACGGTAAGACTAACCAATTTTCTTATATATAAATATTAACTTTTAATCATAAATATATAAGATATATTTTAATCTTATTGAAATATTTTAGAATTAATTATCTTGTAATTTTCGCAAATATTAATCTATTTTTCGAAAATTTTTAAATTAATTCTTTAAACCGATTTAATTGATCTTTTAATTAACAATTAATTAATCTAATTAAATCTAAGATAGATTTTATGAAATTAATCAAATTAATTTTTCTATCTTGGTCCCTAAGTGATCGAAAATTTCAATCCAAGCAAAAGGAGTTCTAGTTATATAATTAATCAAATTACCAAAAATAACAACATACTTTTAAGGCAAGTAAATCAAGCAATCAAAGGGGGACCATGGGGCATGGCAGCTAGGGTTAGGAAACCCTAGCCAAACCGTCGACCAAGATGCCTCTCAAGGAGGAGTTTCCGCAAAACACCTCAAGGCAAGAATCAAGCATGCAGTTTATATCAATTCATAAGAAAACAAGCCTATGCTCTGATACCACTGAAGGGTTTCTATGCAATCAATGAACAAATAGATTCATATGGTTCACATGCAATCCTAATATGATATATGTTTTCTTCTATGAAGATAATAAACTAAACCTAAAGGAACAATTAATTTCTAAAGATCAAAACTGAGAAAACCAACCTTTTGATCTTATGATCCTTGAAGCTAGCAGCAAAATAATCTTGCCTCAAATGCAAGTCACACCCAAGCAATGGAGAAGACATTCCAGCAGAGTAACAGAGAGATAGATGGCGTGGGATTTGGGGGCACCAGGGGGTTCCTTTTATAGCCTCCTAGGGTTACACCTAAAACCCTAAGGAGCCTCCAAATGGACAAGCCTTTTGACCACTTGGACCAGGCTTCCCAAAACCCTAATTAGGGTTTCGCCAAACCCTGGAGGAGCCTCCAGGGTGGCGCCATTTTGGTCCCTGGTTTTTACCTGGCCAGTTATTCAACTATTGAATAAATGCAAACCAGTCCCTGCACCCTTTTATTAATTTATTTAATCACCAAATTAAATCCAATTAATTCTAGATTAAATCTCAATTAATTAATATAGTTTCTAATTAATATATTAACACTTAAATATATTAATAAACCATATATTTATTTTCTATGGATTTATTAAACAATTAATAAATCAACCATTCTCTCTACTGAACTATACATCTATCCTCCATCTATGAGGGTAACCCAAATGGACTTAGCTTCTATTAACAAGATAAATACAATTATAAGTCATGGCTTAGACACCTAATCCAACACAAATAACATTTTGATAATTATGTTTCTGAAGAAAGATAAAAAAGGTAATCAGAAATACTTATGATTCGCATTACTAAAACCGAGAAATCCCTTCTAAAACTGGGATTCCTAATACACAGAAGTGAGTTGTGTGATAACCAAAAATTTGATATAAGATAATGAATTATATAAGTATATTGATATTTAAAAGTCTAAAGTTTGCATTTATTTCTTATGGAATGCAAAGGCAAAATCGTTAAATAATGTGAAAATTATGGAACTTAGATTTTAAGACCTTTTATTAAGTTAAAATGAAGTCTTACTTCTTTAATGCGAAAACAATTGCTGCAAGCTCTAGATCGTGAGTGGTATAATGCGTCTCTGGGTCTTTTAACTGTCGGGAAGCATAGGCTATTACTTTTCCTCGTTGCATTAATACACAACCAAGCCCTCGGTTGGAAGCATCACTGTAGACTATAAAATCTTCTGTTCCTTCTGGTAAAGTAAGAATATCACATAACTTCTCTTTGAGTGTAACAAACGCCTTCTCTTGTTCCTCCTTCCAGCAAAACTTCACTTCTTTTCACGTTAATCGGGTAAAGGGTACTGCTATCCGAGAGAAATCTTGAATAAATCTTCGATAGTACCCAGCAAGGCCAAGAAAACTTCTAACTTCAGTTGGTGTTTTGGGATGTTCCCATTTCATTACCGCTTCAATCTTCAAAGGGTCTACTTTTATTCCTTGGATTGAAACCACATGACCAAGGAACTGCACTTCTCGCATCCAGAATTCACACTTGGAAAATTTGGCGTATAATTGTTCTTTCTTTAACACTTCAAGAATTGCCCACAAATGACGTTCGTGATCTTCGTTATTCTTTGAATAAATGAGAATATCATCTATAAACACTATTACAAATTTATCCAAGAACGGTTTACAGACCCGATTCATTAGGTCCATAAAAATAGCTGGTGCATTGGTAAGACCAAATGGCATTACAAGAAATTTGTAATGACCATAACGGGTCCTAAATGCAGTTTTCTCGATATCGTCCTCTTTTACTCTAACTTGATGATAACCAGACCTCAAGTCAATTTTTGAAAAATAATCTGCACCTTGTAACTGATCAAAAAGATCGTCTATTCGTGGCAAAGGATAACGGTTTTTGATGGTGATCTTGTTAAGCCCACGATAATCAATGCACATACGCATTGATCCATCCTTCTTTTTCACAAACAATACTGGAGCACCCCATGGTGAAGAACTAGGTCTAATGAATCCTTTATCAAGTAACTCTTGCAACTGCGTCATTAACTCACGCATTTCAGTCGGAGCTAATCGATACGGGGCATGTGCTATTGGAGAAGCCCCCGGGATAAGGTCTATACAGAATTCGACTTGTCTTTCTGGTGGTAAACCGGGCAATTCGTCTGGAAAAACTTCTGGAAATTCATGTACTACTTCGATATCTCTATAAGTCATCTTCTCTTTTCTGAAGTCATTACATATGCCAAGAAGGAAGAGCATCCTTTTGAAAGGCATTTTCGAGCTTTAATCACGCTGATAAAATTCGAGACACGATTCCCTCTTTCTCCGTATACGTAAACTTTGCCCTCAGGTGTCTTGACGGACACCCTCTTTTGGCCGCATGCTATCTTTGCATCGTTTACACCAAGCCAATCCATGCCGATTACTATATCGAAGGACTTAATCCTAATCGGAAGAAGATTAACTCGAAACTTCTTATTATCAATACTAAGCTCATAATTTCTATACATATGCTGAACTTCTATATACTTTCCATCTGCTACCTCCACTTCATAAACTACATCTAATAACTCTAGTGGCACTTTTAATTTGACTCCAAACTCGTGTGATGCAAACGAATGCGTAGCTCCAGAATCGAATAACATGTAAGCGGGAAGCGAATTGACAAAAAGAATACCTGACACAACATCATGCGTCTCCTTCTCCTCCTCTCGGGTAATCTGAAAAGCCCGAGACTTCACCTTTTGCGATTCCGGTTTCTTTTGAGCTGTCGACATTAGGGTCTCGCCACCTTTCTTTGGGCAATTAGTACTGAAATGCCCCTTCTCGTGGCAGGAATAACACTCCACCTCACTGATATCCTTAACCTTACAATCTTTGTTCTTGTGACCAAACCGGCCACAATTGTAACATGCTCCCGCCCCAGATTGACAGTCGCCTTCGTGTTCTTTACCGCACTTTTCACACTTCTTTCTACTCCCTTGCCTAGATTGAGTTGGCTGAAACTTTCCTTTCTTCTTAAAATTTCCGCTACTACCCTCGAACTTTCTTTTATCACTAAAATTTGGTCGTTCTTGATTTCGACGCTTCCCTACATCTTCCACATTTCTAGCAGCAATGATTGAATCATCTAGAGTTTCAGCTCTCTTCACTTCAAGTTCATACTCCCAAGGTAAACCTCGGGCATAACGGTTGACACGGGATCAAGCAGAGAAATAAGATTCTCCCACAAATGGTAGCATATCTCAAAACTTTTTAGTATACTCATCTACCGACAAGCTACCCTTCTTGAGAGTAAGAAAATCTTCCTCCAACTTCTCTATGTCTCTTGTGGGACAGAATTTATTCTTTAATCGGGAGATGAATTCAGTCCACGACCACTTGTATACTACGTCCTTCCCAAGGCCTTCATACAACGTATTCCACCACACTAGGGCGTCATCTTTTAACAATATAGAAGCGTAGTACACCTTATCTCCTTCCAAGCATTTGCTAACTTCCATCACTTGTTTAGTCTCCCGAACCCACCTCATAGTTACTTTTGGTTCAACACTACCAAAATATTCAGTTGGTCTACATGAGAGGAAGGACTTAAAGGTACATCCTTTTCTGTTCTCCGTCCCCACACTTCCTTCACCCCTCGAGGAAACACCAGTTGTTGACCTCTCCGAAGATCTTCTTGAGGAATGAGTATCAGATTCCCCAAGTCGGTCATCAATAATTTGGCTCACATCGTCTTTCATTTCCTTCTTTAGATTCAAAAGAAGGTTTTGGATGGCTTCTAATGTCACAGGTTGTGGTGGTGGAGGTTGCTCAGCCCCTGAACCACTTGCAGCATTCGCGGGTCCACTTCCCCGCGACGAATTATGACTTGTTGTATGCCCATCACTTGGTGGTTCTTGTCCACCACCTTCCATTTACTATAGTGAATGGACAAATTCATGTTTAAGATACACAATTTCTATATAATAATCATAAGCAGTAGCATGCTATCTTCCTATGTTGTTGCACTATTCTCCTTCTCACAATATCCTATAGATTATATCTCATAGGCATAACTTTATAAATCCTCGTATACATTATAATTACTATAGTATACTTGTTTCTATCTTCTTAGTTTAAGCCTAGGATGGTAATCCACCCTAATTCGCTTAAACTGTGGCTCTGATACCAAAATTGTAACACCCCAACCCTTTAGATAAAAGTTTTCAACCATATTTACATTACAAAATGAGGTTTAACAAAAACCATTACATTATTCAAAACACTGTTCGGGGTATTACAACTAAGTTACATTACCATAGTTTAAACATACCGCAAAATATAGGTCCCGCTATCAAAGCCTTCTAGTTCTTCCAAAATCCTCTATGCTAAATCACCTGGAAACATAACATTTCCAAAAAACAAACAAAGGTATGTAAGACATAAAGTCTTGTCAGTAATGTGGAAGCAAGTAATAAGCATAAGAAATGAACTGATAACTATATTCTTCTTATCCCTTTTTAATTTCGAAACAAGACTTTCTGCTTTTCATTTCTATATGAGGAAACCCTCATAATTAATCTCCTTTCACAGAATGGAACGAATCCATCTGTAAGGGCGTGCTAAACTCTTCTCCCTTCGTGGCAAAGAACTAATTTAACCACAAGGGCGTGCCAATAAATCTCCCTTCATGGTAAAGAACGAATCTTAACCATAAGGGCGTGCTAAGATCACCACTTCGCGAAGGGAGGTACCGTCCCAGTGGCGTCTTATGACCCCCCTTCAAGCGGGTAAGGTCCTAGTCCGGACAACTCGTTATAATACTTAATTCTATCACTCATACTCAGTCTACTATCATCTTATAAAGATATTACTCTTAACTATCATGCAAATGTGTAAACTATCATCATTCTAATACAACGTATCTTTAACTTTATAGCTTTGAATTTCATATGATATTTCATAATGAATACAGAAAATTTATTTGCTATGTAGCACATAAAATAAACACATACTCACCTTAGATCTCGAAAAGAATGTCTAAGTATTCAACACCTCCTTTCCTTTCCCTTGTTTCTCTATTGCTTGATCCGCACCTATACAAATTGTTTGTATCATGATATGAACTTATATTTTCATGCTTTCATATCATATTGAACATATACTAAAGATTAGGGGATCAAACTACACAATTAAGGTCATAATGTAAGTGAATTATACAAGTCCAGGCCACACGGGTCGTGTAGAAATCACACGGGTCGTGTTGGACTTCCAGACCTCACTGTTTAGTTTTACACGGGTCGTGTAGAACCTACAGACCTCACTGTTTGATCTTACACGGGTCGTGTAAGTCTACACGGGTCGTGTAGAACCTACAGACCCTTCTTTATCATTTCCTGCACAATCTTTAATCCTTGGTCTGAATAGTTCCAGCTCAAACTCGATTCAAAAGACAATTATATTATGATATTAAGAACATTTCTAAACCTCCTATATGACCCTTATACATCCACAAACCTTCAATTCATGCCAATCATAACAAACCGGAATTCTAGGGTTTATGAACTCATTTGCCAATTCCTTTGTTCCTAATCGTTCCTAAAGGTGGAATTGAGTTATAAATGATGATTAGAACACGATTTTGAGGTTTGAACATTAGATTAAACCCCTCTCAACATCTGAATTTTGTTTCCCAACTACTCAATTCAACCCAAATGGATCTACCAGCTTTAAAAGATGAAGTTCTAACCTTAATTAACTTGGAGATCACAAAATCACACTTGATTCTTCAATTCTTGCCTCACTCCTCCTGAACCTTCAAAATCTCGATCTTTCTTTCTTCTGGTGAAGGAAATTCACGACTCAATATAGAGAGAAATAGAAGTTTCTCTCTATTTATACCTCCATAGTTTACCTAAATGACTATTTGGTCCTTCTAATCCCATTTTGATCACTTTTGATCCAAAATTTCTAACATCTCCTTTAAGGTTTCTATTTCTTACACTCTTGCTACAAACACACAATATTATTAAGCAAAAGATCATTCATAGGGTCAAAAGACTAAAATACCCTTATTTACAACTTTCTACTATAAATATTCAAATATAGCAACCAAGTATTACATAAGTTATATTTTTACTTACTTGATATATATTTCCGAGTTTTCAAATATTAGAATCAAGCAAATGAAAAATAACATGTCTTTGCAAGAATTTCTATTTATGGGAACTTTAATGATCGGAATTTCTAAAAATGGTATAAAAGGGTAAGGTAAAGGATTTGATGATATCTAAACATCAAAGAGAACTTATAAAAAAGTAATAAAGTTGAATGTCATTAAAATAACTTAGTAGAACCCAAGATATACATAATTAGTCAATTTTGGAACAAAAGGGGTAAAAATGTCCAAAAATGATTATTATGCTTTAAGAAGCATACTTAATCATTGGAATGGAATTAGATAGTGTATAGAAAGAGTTCATGTATGATCTGATAAAGATTATGTGTCTTTTCGTGTAATATATATACTAACCTCTTATTAAATCAATAGAGGTTGAAGGATGTTTGGAAGCAGTAAAAGCTTAGAGTTAGTGGATTAATGTAGATAGACATACCTAGCTACCAAGGTGAGTATATGAGGATTTTTACCGGGTACATAGCAACAAGTTTTAATTACTGAATGTTTTATGTTAAATGTTATGTTCATTATTTTATGAGTAATGGTTTTCCTAAATGGTTTTAAAGCTTGAATTAGCAAGTATTTATAAAGTTTTACGTGGCTTTTAAATGTAAACATATATGCAAGTTTTATCATCCATGTCATGTTTATGAAAGTTTACCGTTATATTTTGAAGGTATGTTTTGGTATTATACCGAATATGTTTTAAAAATAATGTTTTGGCATCAAACTTAATATGTTATGAAAGTAAGTTTTGGTATCTAGTCATACGATGTTTATAAAAAAATGTTTGGTCATAAAGCCTTAATGTGTTTATAAATGAGTGGTATTTAAGATAAGAAATGCACATCAATGTGAAGCAATGGAAATGTTCTTGTACCCGTGGGATGACGTTCCCGCAAGGGAATCCAGAGGAGTCTACTGGCGTGGTACCAACCTCTTTGCGAAGTAGATGTCCTTAAAGTATAAGACGCTAGGGTGGACTGATTTTGTTCTTTCCATCCTAGTCCAGACTTGGGGTATCACCTAAGGTGATTAATGCCCTAAGTATAAAAATTCAATTATGATAGTATACCGGTCAAGTTTAAGTAATGAAAGTCTTATGTTGGTGAGATTGTTATTGGATTTGTTATGGAAAGGCTTTACAAGCAAAAAGGGTAATATGTTTCAACTATAAAGGTTTTGACAACAAGTATTATGATATGACTCGTTTATGAACTATCTAACAGAAATGTCAATACATGATTTGATTACAAATGTTTTGATAATAATATATGTTATGTTTACAAATGTTTTGATAATGATATATGTTATGTTTACAAATGTTTTGAGTCTAAAACCCATGTATCTCACGAGACATATTTGTATTACGTATCTTTTTTTTAAACGTTATGTACTCAGGAACAGGAATATTGACATCAGAGGATAGAAAGAAAGGACTTAGAAGCTCTCATGTGGACATAGATTAGAAAAGAGGATGTCACACCCCCAAACCACGATGGCGGAAACGTCTGAGGGTGGATGACTTCATGAACAGTATCACAACAACGTTTGTACAATAATGATCAAATCAAACACACCCATCATATACATAATTGTAAATGTTACAAGAGTTCAAAAGATTGTATGTTTTAAATGCAATTACAATATGATATCAAAATACATAGTATGACGCCATAGCGACCCATCGTCAAAGGTTGTAGTTACCTTATCAATTTCCTGAGAATACAAGTAGTTTGAAAGAGTGTCAACATTACGTTGGTGAGTTCATAAGATTTTTTGTATGAGAAAATCCATAATCCTTTTTCCTGGTAAAAAGATAGTGTTTGAAACCAGAAAATCCAATATTTTCTTATAAATGTGTAGTAGTCTTAAAACCCAAAGATCGAAAATGTATAGGTATTTGTATACTTGAAAATAGTATTACGTAGTTTTATTCTTGTATAAAACCGTGTAAATAGGTGTTTACTGGTAGTCGAATCGTAGATTTAATTCCACAAAAGTCGTATGTATAAGTAAACCGTACTTATATTTATATCTTTGATAAAACATAGTTTTAATTCCCATAGAATCAGTGTGTATAAGTAAAACCATATTTATATTTGTAAATTGTTAAAATGTAGTTTTAATACCATAAAACTTGTATGAGGAATCTCTTTCCTTGTAAAATGTAGTATTGTAATCCAAGAAAATCCAATATTTTCTTATGAATGGATCCAAGTCCTTAAAACCCAAGGACTAAAATGTATAGCATAGTTTGTAGTATAAAGCCATTGAAAATGTATATTTCCACGTAAACAATTTAATAAGTTGATTTCCCATGCGAGACGCCCTATAACCATACTGTGACCATGTAGGCCTGCTTCGACGTTCTTCAGGCGTCGGACTGTTATGACATTTGTCACCTCAGACCCATCGGTCTAGCTGTAGCTAGCAGCTCAGGTGCGGGGTTGTCAATCTCGTATAGATCTATACACAAATATCACGTTCTCTTACCGAGACTCTGGTTATAAATTTCAGGACTTATAGTATGTACTTAAATTAGCACTGTGAAGACCCGTCTCACAAAAATGTATGTATCAATCAACTTGTTAAAGTTTGTATATGAAAAATCTTTGTATTTGTCCATTATCATTTTTCCCATGATAATATAGTAATGTATAATAATTATATATTTTATATAATTATTTGTCTTCTTTAAAACGTCATAGTAACATTTGTATCAACAAACTATTCCTATAATAGTTTATTTTTAGTATTCCGTTGTGAAAAGCATATATTTACAAATATATGTGAAATAACTAATTTAGATGGTTATAAAGAACTTCTTTTAAGATATATTCTCCACAATAGTGGTGTAATAAATTGGTTATACCCTTTATTAATTCCAATATAATATTTCATGACTATCAAATAAAGAACAGCCAGGTAGAAGATCAAATGGGGAGGCAGGACCCTTTCAGCATATAAGCCTTTCGGAAATCCAACAACCTAGCCCAAATAATCGGCCTAGACACCGCCCTCGTAAGTAGATCATTCAATATTATTTTTGGAATTATAATTGAATTGCTTAATGATGTTTACAAAATTCGCATTTCGTTTACTATTGTTATAAATGAGTATAAATAACTATTTTTATAGTATAACTCGTATTCTCCCCCTTAAAAACTTGAATAAAGATAAAAAGAAGGGGTATGAACTCACATCAATGTCGACTAGGATCTTATCGCCAATTGTTGTTAGATCGTCTGACTCTTCGTGCTTCTAACTCGAACTCACTATATTTATAACTGAAATATCTACTTCTAACGCTCATTCTTCGTATATTTCTATATATATCGAAAAATCTTCTAACAATACTATCTAGTGATATAGAGATCGAGATCTGAGGTGTGAGGAAATGAGAGGATTGAAGCCTCTATTTATAGTAAATTTATTTTCGTATAGCGGCCCTCAAGATACAGACATTTGACGTTTATAGCTTTTAAATTTTGTTTATGACAAAACATACCCTTAAAATACTCTTTAAATAGATTTAATAGTTTTTATATAAAATAAATGATTTTTGTTTATAAAAATATAATCTACAAAAATCGTAGTTTAATAATATCAACTTTTTAACTAAAAGTCTTTAACGAATTAACGAAAGGGTATTAATTGTAAGTTTAATAAAAATATAGGGTTTAAATGTAAATACAATTTCATTTTAAAGAAAAAGAAAATATTAAATATAAAACTAATATCAATAATTTTAAATTTTGACGTCAGATTATTCGTATCGACGACACCGTTTTGACGGTAAATTTTTCTATTTTATAAAACGACATAATATTATTGATAAACTTAAAAATACGTATTGAATACGTAGTGTTCGAAATGAAAATACGAATTCTTTGAGGGTAAAATGTGTAAAATTGATTAAATAATGAAATGGGTCCCACTTTATATAAAATAAAATTAAAATAAAATAATAATTTTTTTTCAAACTTCACAATTTCAAACTCCACCAACCGGTGGAGAAACTTTTTTTTATTTTTTTTAAAAATAAATATATTATAATAATTAAACGTCGCTTTCAAGTTAAATTAAACATTTTTCTATCATAACTTTTTATATATAACGTTTGGTAAAAATATAAATATATATTCGGAACCGTCGTATTTTTATCTGCGTTTTGATATAAAATTTGTAATATTCCGAAGAGTTTTAAACTTTTACCGTTCACTATTCACTCCGGTTACTATTCATGCCGTAATTTTTTTTTTTTTTTTTATATTAAAACAGCTAGTTCAGCATGGTTTGTTCGTATAACTGACTTAAATTAGCATACATAATATTATAATATCAAATAATACAACGTAGAGATTATGAAATTTACATTTCACATATTGACTTTAACGTACGCTTTGGTTGACTTAAGTTGACTTTCGTTGACTAATTTGACAGTTGTCACAGAGGATCAGAAGATAGAGTTACTTTTAATATGGTTTAGTTATGTCATGTAATCGAGTGATGTCATATTTATGGTTAGAATAACCCTTGTAGTTATATTGTAAAGTTGCTATGTCCCGTACTGCTTTTGCGCTATTTTGATTTTGAGTCTAGTCAGTATGGATTTTTATCCGTTTAGCCTAAAGGTCATGCTGAATTTTTGGTAGAATTGTTGTGTAATTACGGGATATTAGCTTGAGATGTCATATTGTTTTACTATGGTTGTTTTGATATGAATTTTGTAACCCCCAATGTTGTTTAAATATTTTAAACTTAATTGTTTTGTTGTGACCACAGATTTAAAAATACATGACTTAATATTATGATAAAGGTTTTTGAAAGAACAGATTTTTATTTTTTTCTTACTTCACAACGATTTCATAAATGATTACACCAATTAAGGTGTATAAAAGATGGGGTGTTACAAGTTGGTATCGGAATCATAGTTTAAGCGAATTAGGTGTGGAGACTCGAGCCTAGGCTTAAATTGTGTGAGGATTAAGTGAGACTACGGACTTAAGATAAGACCGTAAGTAAGAATGTAGGTGTTATGATAGGATGTATCGTAAGATAGGTTATTGAACCTAAAATCCTAAGATAGATTACAGACCTATAGGGTGGGTAGACTGGTAAGACTAAGATAGGACTGGATTGTTAGGGAACTATATATTTATATTATGTGTTTATTCACAATTAAGTAAGTATCTATTTATGGGCAATAAGATTTGCTTAATACTTAATAACAATATATATAACTTCTGTGATGTGATAAGTTAACTTGAACCAGTGAACCAGGAGACATCGTGAGACGCCAGATTCAAATATGTATAGGTGGTTATGATAATATAGGCCCGTATTATCATAATCACAGGATATGTATTTGAGTTTGGTTAAATCATGATGGAATCATGGGGATCTGGTAAAGGATGCATGTAGGGAATAGTAAAAAGAGGAAAAAAAAGTCTAAATGACATAGAATTGCTATAATTATGTAATAAGATAAAGTATGACTAAAAATATGAAAGATAAGATAAAGGGTATGTGCTATGTAGTTGGAAAAAACACAATTGAACAATTGTGACAACCGCCATACCTTATATGAAGTATCTGCAACTATAAAGTATATATATCAGAACAAAATGAAGTGTAAAAAAAGAAATAGTAAAGGAAAATATGATTATGTCTTATAAACTTCCAAGTTTGTGTAACTAATGATTCCGTTGTTTAACAGAAACGAATCAAGAAATTTGGAATAAAGAATTAATTCATATCACTATGATGACTGAAGTAAAGCAAGATTAGAAAGTATGATTAGACGTATGGATAAAACTCATATAAGAAAGAAGTATGAAACGCCTAACTAAAATGTAGGTGATGATATAATGGACTTTTATTAGGGTACGAACTTTGTGGTTATGCGAAACAAGTGACGAAGAAAGTCAAGATATTATAATGTGGTGTGTCATCTAAGGATACCCGTGAAATTCAAGAATAATTCTCAAAAGTCATGAGTTTGGTCTACCGAAAGGAGATTCCTCCTGACCCGGGTTGTGTGACAAGCACACGGGTCGTGTGTTTTGTCTACTGATGGGAAATTCTTCTGGCACGGGCCGTGTGTTTTTCAGATTTGCAATTTTTTGCCATTTTCTTCGCTCCACAAGCTTCCGAACGCTTCCTAAAGTTTTCTAGGTGTATGTGGATATGTGTAATCCCAAGTGAGCTATTTTGTATAAGACATCTAATGAATTGGGCAAATGGGAGGTCGTGAATATAATGCTTTAGTAAGTAAACAAGAAATATCCAAGGAATATAAGTATGGTTATCAAAAGTTATGATTAGATTGACTAGAAAGGGAAAGTATGTTGTGAAATTGGAAATTAATGAAAATGGAAAAGTGGCAAAGATCATGAATTTTTTAGTAATATGACCCATTTTAGTGTAACTAAAAGTATGCAAAGTTATGATAATTAAAATAAAATGTTATGAAAACATGAACGAAAGAATTTTATATACTGACGGACCTTTGTTGAAATTTGGAATTTGGGATCGTGAAGATCGCAAGGTAAGGCATAATATGTTAAAGCTCACTCATATTACTTTGCTTAAGAATGATCATCAAATTTTGAAGATCAAGAAGGAAATCGACTTATGTGGAGCTTTCACAACAAGTTAAAGTAGTTAAGGTATGGCACTCTTTCCATAAAGTAGGATGAGAAATTGAGATTATTATGAAGTGTAATATTTACATGTTCATATTGGCAATTAATTGCATTGTTGACAAGTGAATGACGTGTTATTGAGTAATAAGAACATTTGTTTTGATACATATTGCTAGCCTATAACCGGTGGGGCTTAATATTGAATTTTATGCCCATCCTTGGGTTAGTAGAATTGTTGTAGTGGTTAAGCTAAAGTTGGCACAAGAACATGATGTAAGTAGCTATATTATTGGATAAAAGCGGTCTATGTGTTTGATGACAACTGCAATGTGATTTCTGCTTTATCATGAATGTAAGTAGCTAAGAATAAACGAGAATCCACATGTTAGTCGTGACTAAAGTCAAATTAGGATTTATAAAGTGGAAGGAGATGACCATGAACAAGTTATTGATATATAGAAATCATTTAAGGACTTGGACCTTAAAAGAAAATGCTCATTTTCTTTGAAGGGGTATATGGGAAGACTTACATGTTTGGTCTTATGATAGCCTTATTGATAGAATGATGCAAGTATAAGTCTCATGACATGATAAATTAAGTTCAGCAAAGAGCTCAAAAGTTGTTTGAGTATATTATACAATAATTGAAGCTAACCATCAGTGATGAAGCCATATACAAAGGTTGAAACTTAACCAATTTCAAGGATTAAATAGCTATAAAGGAAATATCTAGCATGGAAGAATTACTTAATATTTAAGTGAACCAAGATGGAAGGATATAAGAGAAAGAGAAGCTTATGAAGATAAAGTCCACTGATTAGAAGCTAGATATGGTCGGTAAGGTTGAAAATTGCTATATGCAAATGAATGAAACTCTATTAGATTAATGGTAATACATTACATTGCTTGAGAGTGATGGTGTTAGGAAATAAATCATACTTTGGTTACAAGTAATCTGGAGAAAGTAATTGGAAAATATGTTTACTTTGAAAAGTCATTACCATCAAATGTAAGTAAATGAGCTGTCTAGGTTTTAGATGGATTTCATATTAGTGAATATGAGCTAGGCAAAGGAACTGATATATGAAGATGAAAAATATCAAAAAGGAATGATTAACTAAAATACTTCATTAAGAAATTGGAACTTAATGTGTGAATTTCATCAAGGACTTAATGAAGAGTTTTGTTAAAGATCTAGTAACAGTTGGGATTCAAGTGCAATTATGTAGTTGCAAGTTATGTTGTTTCCCATTTAGTGATTCCGAGGACGGAATCCTTTTAAGGGGTAGATAATTGTGATAACCAAAATTTGATATAAGATAATGAATTGTATAAGTATATTGATATTTAAAAGTCTAAAGTTTGCATTTATTTCTCATGGAATGCAAGGGCAAAATCGTCAAATAATGTGAAAATTATGGAACTTAAATGTTAAGACCTTTTATTAAGTTAAAATGAAGTCTTACTTCATTTAGAAAACTTGTTTTAACGACCCAAGAGCAAAAAGGGGAAATAAATGACTAAAAGTGAAATCTTTATTGAACAATCTTTAAAATTAATATCTAAAAATATATAAGCAATGGGGAAAAAGTCATCAGGGAGACTTTGGTATATTTTAATGTAATAAGAATATAGGAAAAATAATCGAGTTATTTGGAGTTATAACGAAGAAGTTATGACGGGCTAAAGATGACCACAAAGTGACAAAAATGACCAACGGGTCATGTTTGAGGGTTTATAACGTAAAATTTTGTTAGATTCAGACGTAAGTCAGTAGGAGGAAGTTGTTAAGCTCATTCCCACCTTTCTAAAGGTATAAAGTTTATAAAAGTTTGATATCGTATGTGAGAGTTATGATGTTGTAAAGTTTAGGAAAAATCAGGCAAAATGTAAAAAAAAAATCTAAGGCAATAAGTGAGGGGTATTTTGGGAAATTGCCCTTTTGTTTGACTTAGTCAAAACCAGGTGCACCTTATCCCTGTATTCCTTCTTTGTGGTCGCGAAAATTGAAATTGGGAAGGGAAGTGGGATCGGAAGCAGACAAACATGAAAACGCACACACACATTGTGTTTGCGAAAATCTGAAAGAGATGCAACAAAATTCTGAACTCGATAGAAGCATAAATTACTTCAATATATCGACGATAAATTCGTTTTTTATATTCATTTTAATGGGTTTCTTCATCAGAAATGTTATTAATACGGTTGTTTCTTAAAACATGATACAAGACAAGGCGAATACATGTTTATTTTTTTTTAATTTTCATGAAAATTAAAATAATAAACATGTGTTGGTCTCATCTTGTATTATGTTTTAAGAAACTACGTATTATCAACATTACATATGAACAAACTAATTAATATACGATCAAAAACAAAAAAACTGAAACGGAAAAACCAATTGTTAAGGGTGCGTTTGGTTGCGGAAAAGTATTTTCTGTTTTCCATTTTCATTTTCAGAAAATTGGAGTGGAGTTTTCGTTTTCATTTTCAGTAGAAAACGCGTTTGGTTAATCTAATTGAGTTTTCGTTTTCCGTTTTAGAAAATTAGAAAACGCGTTTGGATATGTATTTTTTGTAAGTTTTCATTTTCTATTTTTTACTTCAAAATAATACAAAATAACACATATTGGGGTGGGGTAGGGTGGGGTAGGTAGGTGGAGGCAGGTGGGTGGGGGTGTGTGGGGTAGGGGTTGGGGCGGGGTAGGGTGGGTGGGGGTGGGTGGGGGTGGGTGGGGGTTGGTAGGGGTGGGTGGGGGTGGGTGGTATGTGGGGTAGGGGTTGGGGTGGGGTAGGGGTGGGTAGGTGGAGGGTGGGTAGGGGTAGGGTAGTGTTGGGTGGGGTGGGGATGGGGTAGGGTGGGGGTGGTGGGTGGGTAGGGTTGGGGTGGGGTAGGGTGGTGGGTGGTGGGTGGGGGTGGGGTTGGGTGGGTGAGATGGGTAGAATATGTGTGGATGTATTGTATTTTTGGAAAAATTTAGAAATAGAAAAGTTTGGAAAACAATAATTTTGAGTTTTCTAAATTCTATGTAATTTTGGAAAACGGAAAATTTTCATTTTCTAAGAAAATTTTGGAAAATTTGATTAACCAAACGCGTTTTCCAACTTTTCATTTTTCTTGGAAAATTTTCTTGGAAAACAGAAAATTTTCTACAACCAAACGCACCAGTATTTCCAAAATCAAAAACCAAAATTTTCTATTTGATTTTCATTTTAGTAAAAAATCATACCATTATCACCCATAAGTTAAGAAATTTTGTTTCATGATCAAAAATTATGTTCCAAAATATTTTTTTAGATTTGTCTTTGAAAAGTTTTTGAATGTGAATGGTTTTTCTGAAAACTTAGAAACATAAATGATTTTTCTAAAAGAAAAAATAAAGCGATTTTTATGAAAATTTCCCTTTAATAATCGCTGACTAGCTCTTCTTAGTTAGTTGAAGAATATGGTTATCCGTCTAAAATACATATAATATTTTGAACTTTATTTAAGAATGCAACATTTACAGAAAATGATTTTTATGACCATAATATGAAAGGTCTTTAGTCAGGGGATTCGTCTCCATCATCATTTATACCTCACCCAGACAAATCTATCTCACAAAGAAACTTGTTGATGCTATGGACCAGCGGCTGTTTTTTTTCACATGTACCGGTTTTAAACCGGTTCGGTTTTTTTCAAAACCAGTTTTTTAAAAACAGGTTATAGTAGGGGTGAGCATGGTCATGGAACCGACCCAAGCCGGACCGAGACCAAGATAAGGCATAAGTTGGAACCGATGACCGACCAAAGTAAAGGAATTGGTCTTGGGGTCGGGTTCAGTATGCTCGGGTTTGCTCGGGTTTTACCCGAGCAGGACCAAGCTCTTATTTTTGGGTCCGGGTTTGGTCTTGGTACCGGGTTTGATGTTGGGACCGAGAAAACCGAGCAGGACCAAGCACTTAGTTTTGTGGGTACGGGTTTGGTCTTAATGTGTTTGTAAACGTCGCATGTTTCCCGAAAAAACCGCTTTGACAACGGTTTCGTACTTGACGATATGATATCCGTCTTCATCTTGAATTTCTCCAAAAATTTCACCACCTCTCTACGTAACTCGAAATCCTTGGAATTGGGAGGTAACATATCTCGTCGGTGAGACAAAATCTACAATATAAAAAAAAGTTAGTGATAAAAATTTTCGATTATGATACCCAGTTTTCCGGAGTATATAAAACAGTCAATATGAACTCTATTTCAGTGATTCCAAAGCCTAAAATTAACTACTACTCATGAACTTTATGCTGGAAAAATTTCAGATCAATCCGACTTTTTACGAAGTCGTGACGATAGTTTCAAAATCAGGACCGAATGCAGAAAAGTAAAAATAAAACTGCACAAAACAGCTTTGACATAGGTGTTGTTTGTTTTTGAAGAGGTAAAACGTCTGCAGTCTGCGGACCACATCTGTAGAAGAAGAGGTGGACTAAACGTCTGCAGTCTGCAAAAAAAGACTGTTTGTTTTTTTAAAGTCTGCAGACTATTAAAAATTTAAAATAAACTAAAATTTAAATAAACAAATTTTTAACATAAAATATTTTTCAATAATTCGAACCATTCACTTTCAAATTTGTGTTCCTCTTGTTTTTATTTTTTTTCTTGCTTATTATTTTTTGATTTTCGATTCTCGCTTTCTTTTTCCTTTTGATTTCAACTAGATCTGTATTTGGGTCTATTATTAGGGCATATATAGTTTTTTTACGGTATTTTAGCTATTTACAAGATTCGAATTCAGCAATCAGGTGGTTGAATTGGGGAATTTACTTGATATCGAATTCATCGTAATCCATCGAAGTTTGTGGCTTTAGCTGTTGATTGCATATTTTTCTTTTGCATTTTAGAATAATTTGATATATAGTTTACATCGGTGTTAGTACTAGATGTTATTGTCCAATGTGAAGGTTGCTTGATGGATGACGACGGCAATGAACTGTTGATTCCGACGGACAGCAGCATTGCATGATATCGGGTGAGGTGAAGGTTGATTCCGATGGAGAGCAGCGTTGCGTGATACCTGTGATTGGTGACGACTTCAGGCGGAGCAGCAGCGACAACGTTTGTCGTCTCTGGCGTCAGCCGTTGTCTTCTCCGGCAGCGACTGAATACGCGTCGGCTTCAAAAGAAGGACCAGTGATTAGCGATGGAGAGTTTGCTGGGTTTGGGAGAATACGCGACTGAAGGAGGGAGGGAGAAATGTTCAGCTTTTTTTCCTTTTCTTGAATGCGTGTTTTCTGCAAAGATTAGAAGTGGTATGTGTATCTCTTTTGGTTGAAGAGGACGCGCAGAGCTTTTAATGTCTGCGGTCTGCGAAAAAACAAACAATCTGCGGACAAAAACGTCTGCCCGCCCGCAGACATAAGAGGTTAGAAGCTCTTCTAGACTAAAAACAAACACCCTCATACTGTGTTCGGGGGGATGTAAAACAGTCAATATAAAACCGATTGCAGCGATTCCAGAGCCTAAAATGTACTGCTGCTCATGAACTTTAAGCTGGAAAATTTTCATGAACTTTAAGCTGGAAAATTTTCAGGTCAAACCGAATACGTATGAAATCGTGACGATAGTTACAAAAACATGTAAAATTGCAGCAAAAACAGAATAAAAAGTTAAATAACTTACCACAAACCAAGTATGTCATGGAGGCAGGGAGAGAGAGAGAGACGTGATCGTGAAGTCTGAAAGTCGGGTTTGGAATATGGCAGCATGTGTATGTTTTTTTTTATAGTAATATATTTGGCCTTTTAAATTCCATTATATACTTGGTACCAAACCCGAGAACCCGACCGACCAAGTGGGACCAAACCAGAGAAGGACCGAACTCGACTTAAGTCAAATATAAATACCGAGACTCGACCAAGATACACATTCGGTTCTCAGGCTTGGGCTCGGTTCCAAGGACCAAATATTCACCCCTAGTCCAACCGGTTTCGGTTAAAACCTAATTGGTTTTGGCCGGTTTGTTTTTAATGAAACTGAGTTCTAGACCGGTTTTTTTTTTTAATGAAATTGAGTTCTAGACCCGTTTTACCGGTTTTTAAACCAGTCCGGTTCGGTTAACCGGAACAAAAACTGAGGTAAAAAGCCATTTCGGTTTCTGATAAAAAAAACCTATTAAAAACCCACTATTAGAAAACCAGTTATTAAAAAACCGGTTTCGGTTTTTAAAAAAACCGGTTTCGGTTTTTAAAAAAACCGGTTGGTTTTGTGCACCTATGGACCAGCCTCACACATTACCTTCTACTATTAAAATTTGGTTTTAGGTTTCAGACGCAAACCACTTAAGCAGAAACAAACACCTCGAAAACAAAGCGACAAAAGGTAAAAGATAATAAACATTCAAGAGCTCATATGTAATCAACTTTCAATGTCAATAGCATTAACCACCGAACCCAAAATGAAAAAAAAAACAAACATTCTTCGTTTATACCACTCTCCAAAAATAACCCAACTATAAGACCAACCAAGCCTTTCACATTCTACAAATCGATAACTAAGCCAGTCACCGCAACATATAACAATAAAATTTTACACCATTAATCAACAATTAAAAAACAACCTTTCCTTCTTTAATTAATTAATAACCAAAACTCTTTCCACCTACTTAACACCATTCCAACTAATTTCCTGTCCACATTCCCCACAAATAGTCGTGCACCCTTGTTTCACGCCTTGACTCCTTAACGTCAACATATGCGCTAAATTCGTGCATTGTCTCACCACAAACCGGTCCCGCGAACACACCCGCGTGCACCGCGGTTGTTTCTTGGTTCTCGGTTCCGGTTCCGGTTCCGGTCCCACCTCCGGGGTCTCGATGATTGGTTTGAAGAACGGTGCGGGCCCGTCAACCGGGTTTCTTTGTACTTCTTCCCATTGTAGGGTTCTTCTGTATACTTCCCATGCCATGTCTTGTTCTTCTTTTGAAAGCTTTTCGTCTTCGTTTTCTTGTAGAAGACTCTCGTGTTCGTGATAATTTGCAATCCATCTGAATACGGTTATTTTATTAGATGAAAATATATGAAATTATAATGTGAAAGAAGTGGATTATTAATTACTTTGGGTGATGTTTACTGAGTAATACTTCCATGAATTTGTCGGATGAAACGGTTGAATGAAGAAGAGGACTTTGTGTGGTCCCACTAAGTAAGTCGACTTTGTTGTATGAAGTATTTAGGCTTTCATCATCACCAAATGCAAACAGATGTAACATTTCTTCTTTTGATATTGTTCTATGTACTTGTTGTCTGTCGACCACTCTTGCTGATAGACTTTCCTTTGTAACCTGTTTTCACAAACACATTTTCATGTGATTGGACTAGAATTGAGATTGATTTCAACGGGAGAAAATTTGCAATTAAGGGAGAAAAGACATAAATGCCCTTCTCATATTGCGTGCATTGGACTGAGATTGAGACTGATGTCAACGGGACAAAATTTGCAACTTTTTGTCCCACCTCTCGATCTATCGACCGTACAAAAGACGAAAATGCCCTTCTCATCGTCATCATCTATAAATAGTCCTAGAAAGCTTGTCCAGTCCCCCGTGGGACAGGACGAGTATTGTGGACAAACTTTCTAGGGCTATTTTCGATGGTGAGGATGAGAAGGGTATTTTCGTCTTTTGTACAGTCGATAGATCGAGAGCGAGTCTCGGTCCCACCTTTTTGGGTGGGACAAAAAATTGCAAATTTTGTCCCGTTGACATCGGTCTCAATCCCAGTCGAACGCACGCAATATGACAAGGGCATTTACGTCTTTTCTCCCTTATTTTGGCGAAATACACACAGATGTGATTACCTGGCGTTTATAAATCTTTTCTTCCATTGTCCCGTGTGCCATTAGACGGTATGCAAACACCGGCTTTGTTTGTCCGTATCTGGAATAAAAGAATGTAATTAATTAATAATTACTCCACAAATTCGATTAATGTTGTTTTAATTTAAAAGTTGATTTTTAAGTTATGATACCTCCAAGCGCGATAAATAGCCTGAAGATCATATGTTGGGTTCCAAGATCCATCAACAATAATTACACGATTTGCAGCAAACAGATTAATACCAAGAGAACCAGCTCTTGTTGAAATTAAAGTGCATTTTACTCTTTTATTTGTTGGATCATTAAACTTTTCAACAAGCTTTTGTCTCTCGGATCCTTCAGTTCTTCCATCTAGCCTGTTTGTAGAAATTTAAATTACGAAAAATAAGTAAAATTAGATAAATAAGATACAAAACATAAGCAAAAGTAGGTTAAATAAATAGTAAAAAATTACCTGTACCAATCTTTTCCCTGTTTCCAACACTTATGGCTTTTTCCTTTTCGGGGTAATTTGCACAGGTGGCGTTCAATCATGTCAAGTGTGACTAAACTTTGACTAAAAACTAATGCCTTATCACCAGCATCAGAACATAATGCTAAAATATCAAGTAATAAAACTATTTTTCCACTGTTTTCAGCTGCATAACCGTTTTCTTGAAGTATATCACCCCACCAATTCTGTAAATATATAAAAAATCAAGACTTTTAAGTTTTCTTTAAACACAATTAGGTATGATGAATTCATAAAATAAAAAAATAAAAAAAAAAAAAGGGTTAAATGCAAGAAATAGCAATGTACTTTCATTGATTTGTTAATTATAGCATCCTACTTTATTTCTTCTTATTAGTTATTACAACTTGAAATTTTACATACCTCTTTGAAAAGGCCACTGACTTGTTTTCTAGTTGATTGGTCATTTCTGTTCCTTATCTTATCTGAAAAGAAAATTGTAAGAATATATAATTTGCAAAATAAAAAAATAAAAAATTCAGCATAAGGGAAAATAAATGAAACTTTACCTCCATTAGCCATGTTAAAGTCCAAGTCATCACTAGAACATTCTTCAAGAAAATTTTCAACAATGTTTTCACGTTTGTTGAATTTTTTATCTTTCATTAATTGCAATATTCCAGGATGATTCCATATCTAGCATGTGTAAACCATATTACAATTATTTCTGTTTTAACAAAAAAAAAAAAAAAAAAAATTTAACCATAATAATAAATACCTGGGCTAATGCTTGGTAACTTGCAAAAAAACTCTTTCTGGTTTTTTCTTGAGAGGCTTTTTCTTGTGTGAGTCCATGTACATCAAGGAATTTTTTATAAAGTACTCTTTGCATAGGAGAAAGTTTGACAGCAATTACAAAAACAGTTTTTGGGGGTAAATCTTTTTTCACAACATTCATGTCCATTCTTTGAACAAATCCTTTTAATTGTTCATAAAGAATGTGAGATCTTTGGTTCATAATTTTCACATCATCCGTTGTTGAATTAGTGTGCTGACCATTCTCAATAGGGTTTTGAAAACTACAAAAACACACATTGACCAAAGTCAACATACAACATTTATGTTTGTGTAATAAAAATATATATAAATATATAAATTAAGCAAGACTTACCGGTTCCTAAACTCTAAACTGCTTCCAAGAAATCCTTCCCTCACAAAATCAACCATCTGTATCGAATAAAAATTTTGTTATTAAATATTGGGATATATTCAGGAAAGTCCTTATATTTTGACCCTATATTCGATTAAGCCCTAATTGTTTTTTTTATTCAATTAAGCCCGACATTTTGTTAAATGTTTACAATTTTGGATAGTAGCTGGTTATGCCGTTTTTATATTTTTACAACTGGTGATGTATTAGGTCAAAACGTAAGGACTTAATTGAACAAAAACTGAAAATTCAACTCTAAATTGTTAAAAGGTTCAAAATATAAGGACTTTAATCAATATTTCCTTTTTATATATAACTAAAATTGTAAACATTTAACAAAATCTTGGGCTTAATTGAATGAAAAAAATCAATTAGGGCTTAATCGAATATACGGGCAAAACTTAAGGACTTTCCTGAATATATCCCTTAAATATTTAATAGATACGTACTTTGCATCCTATACTTTCTTTTTTTCACTTATAGCGGTGTACTTTAGGTTTTTTATCTATTAGGGTATTATACTTTGATAGATTCATCAAATTATAAGTTTGATTGCTAAAGTATGATGTTGTGATGAGGAAATGAAAGTAGGATGCTATAATAAACAAATGAATGAAAGTACGTTGCTATTACTTACACAATAATACTCCATGAGGTTATTTTGAAGAGGTGACCCTGTTAATGCGATTCGTCTTTGACATTTGACTTGTTTTAAGGCTTGAGTTGTATCGGCTCGCGTGTTTTTAATCATGTGGGCTTCATCACAAACAAGTATGTCGGGCCCATCCTGAAAAAAATAAAACATTTTTATATTTTTCAATACAAATATATAATATTAAAATTGATTTAAGAGTTTAAAATGGTTTATTACCTGAAGAGTCCTGCAAAATTCCCTAGCCATGTGGCGATCTTTGACGTGTTTTCCAAGTGATAAATTACGGAAATTTGTATAACCGATTAAAAAAACACCGCCTTTAGTCCTCCATTTCATTAGCAATTCAAGTCTTCTATCCCTGAAACAAACATAAATTTGAAGACGGTTATAACTCATAAACAAAAGGGATATATTCAGGAAAGTCCTTATATTTTGACCCTATATTCGATTAAGCCCTTATTATTTTTTTTTATTCAATTAACCCCAACATTTTGTTAAATGTTTACAATTTTGGATAGTAGTTGGTTATACCGTTTTATATTTTTATAACTGATGATGTATAGGGTAAAAATGTACGGGTCAAAATGTAAGGACTTAATTGAATAAAAACTGAAAATTCAACTCTAAATTGTTAAAATGGTCAAAATGTAAAGACTTTAATGAATATTTCCTTTCCTTATATTTTGTTAAATGTTTAAAATTATATATATATATATATATATATATATATATATATATATATATATATATAGGAAATATTCATTAAAGTCCTTACATTTTGGCCATTTTAACAATTTAGAGTTGAATTTTCAGTTTTATTCAATTAAGTCCTTACATTTTGGCCTGTACATTTTTACCCTATACATCATCAGTTGTAAAAATATAAAAACGGCATAACCAGCTACTATCCAAAATTGTAAACATTTAAAAAAATGTTGGGGTTAATTGAATAAGAAAAAGACAATTAGGGCTTAATCGAATATAGGGTGAAAATATAAGGACTTTCGAGAATATATCCCTAAACAAAAACATTTGAATTTTATTATAAAATATGAGAGTAAAAAGTAAAAACCTTGGGACATCTTCAAGCATGTAGACACGAATAGGTTTAAATTCTGTAGGTTTCCATTTTGTAAATTCATGTCTCCAATTATGTAAAACATTTACAGGTGTCACAATCATGGCAGCTTTTAAGCCCATGTCCACACTTCTCATAGCTGCATATAGAAAAGCTATAACCTGGAAAATAAAGTAATTAGTTTCGGTTAATTAAAGAAAAAAAATAAAGTGGTTTTAAATGGCTTTTATAATAATAATAATAATAATAATAATACCTGCAAGGTTTTACCTAACCCCATGGTATGTGCAAGAATGCAACCAAGTCCTTTATCTCCTGACCTCACTTTTGTGATTGATTGTATGATATTTTCCCATAAGAATCTTATTCCTGCAACCTGTAAAAAATAAATAAATAAATAATTACATTGCTATTTTAGTAAAACAGCGTAAGTATATTGCTATTATAGGTAAAAATTTAAGTACATTGTCAATATTAGTAAAAAGAGTAAGTAGATTGCTATTTCATGCAATTGCCATAAATTATAAAAATTTTAGCTAAGAGAAAATAAAGTATGTATAACCTGATGAGATTTTAATTTGATTGAGATGCTAGGTGGCAGTCTCACAGCCTCTTCATTTTCCTCCCTGACAACATTTACAATATAACCAGTTTGTGCATCACCTAACATTTTAACAGTTGTACCATCAGAAACAGTTGCCCTAAAACTTGCATAATTTGTCTTCATTGATTTCAGTGACTTCAAACGTTCAGTTTCCAATGATTTAAGACGTTCTTGTCGTTCCTACAATTAAGTAAATTAATGATTAAATAAGTTTCGTGTAAAAGATATAAATGAAAAGTCAATTGAAAGTCAAAGTATATTATACCTTTTCGATTGCAATCTTTTTTTTAGTATCTTCTCCTAATTCAGCATCATCAAGAATTCTTCGAATTTTTGTCTTTCTTCTCCTTTTGCTGATAATACATAAGAATGGAAGTTAGATTTTTTTATTATCCAAAAATAGCTAAAAATATTTTTTTTGTTATAGTTCTATTTCAAGATTTTCATGATGTTTAAGTTCTTATTTTTGTAGACCATTTTTTTAAAGATAAATTAACTTTTTTGATTATTTGAAATACATCTAGCATCTATTTTAAATGACATAAATGTTTATATGCAGGTAATTAAACCATATATCTTTATTTAAATGAAGTTTATCAATCATAAAATAACAATTTTTCTATATTTATCAATTCAATATTATTTAGTTTTCTAATTATACATAACACACAACACATGACAATGGAATGCAATAATCCATTCCATTCCATTCCTTTGTGATTCCATTCCATCATACCAATCACCAAACAAATCCTTACTACTTATAACATAATCCAATATGTCAGATATATGAGCAAAAAGTTGTAAAATACCTAATGGGAACCCTGATATTATCATCTGAATCATTGGAATCATCTGAATCACTTTCTGAACTTGAAGAAGATGATTCACTTCTAGATATGAAGGCTTTCTCTAATTGTGAAGTCAATGGCTGAAGAATACTTGGAGAACAGCAACAACATTGCCAGCTGGCATCCTGTGCTTTTAGCAAATATTCTTCTCCAAGATTCTTTTTAATGCAAGAAGTACAGAACATGTTTTTGCATGATTTACAACTTATTAAATCCCCTGTTTTTCCACACCATCCGCAGAAACACTCTGAACATTCGGGATCCTGTCATATTAATTAATCTGATTATTTAATAAAAGAGAAATACTAAACATTAAACAACCATCTTTTTATGTTAAAAGAAAATTAAAATACATAAACCAATAGAGACCATTTGATGGTCAACGAAAGAAAGTCAACTCACTAGCAGAAACTACCAACAAAACAAGAGCATTTGTATTCCATAGGATTTGGCCGGAATTGGAATTCAATTCCGTTCCATTCCTGCGTATGGTTGCAAATGAGTACGGAATTGAATTCCATAGGAATTCACAAAAATCCTTTGATGGTCAAAGAAAGAAAGCCAACCCACTAGCAGAAACTACCAACAAAACAAGAACATTTGTATTCCATAGGATTTGGCCGGAATTGGAATCCAATTCCATTCCGTTCCTGCGTATGGTTGCAAATGAGTACGAAATTGAATTACATAGAAATTCAAAAAATCCTTTGATTGATGGACTCCAAGATTCCATCCTCAAACTGAATAAATCCAATTCCAAGTTCTTTCACAATGCTAAAAATACCCAAAATACCCTTTTAGTATTAAAATTCCACAAACCAAACAAAATCACACAAACCCATTGACAAATTTACAAATGAAAGATACGCATACAAAGGAATGGAATTGCATTCCATTCCTTTTCCACCAACAACGCGTGATGGATTCCAATTCCTTTCCAAACATTCTTTGAACCAAATATGTGTATTCCCACATAGCGTAATTAAATAATATGAAAGAAGATGAAAACAAATGCATACCGTTTCTCTCATTTTGTCATCTAATCGATATTTGCAGTTTCTGCATACAATGACTTTCAAGAGTGGATGTGTATGCACTTCATTAGCAACTTTATCACAAGCAGTACAACAAAATTCTTCATCTGAACTGCTTGAAGGAGAATTATTTACATCCCCATTTTCTTTATGATCACTTTGATCATTTGTTTCACTCCCACTACATGGAGAAGTAGATCCATCAATTGGAACATGTTCTTCAACATCAGGCCTGCATTTCTTGCTACCGGATAATTCAACACCGTCAAATGACCGTTTTGACCCTGAATGCACTGCACGAACACCGTTACTTGATGTCTTGTGATTGGTATTCGATGTATCATCTGCATAATCATCGTTGATGTCATTTTCTTCGGCTTCCCTGATAACCTCCTGATCATAAATTTGTATAAATACTAAAAGTAAGTTGTTTAAAAATATGTGTGAGAGAAATTCAACCGTGTATAAAACAAGAAAACACACCTGCTTTAACTTCTTTTTTTGTCTTTTTTTATTTAAACGGTTTAGAAGCTTACGGTCAATTTTTACATCATCTTCTTCTTTAACCTGTCAATGGCAACAATTAATAGAAACTTCTAATAGCCATGTTAAATATAGATATCAAAGTTGAAAACAATTAATTAACAATCTTTACATACCTTTTTAATGTTCTTCTTATGATTTTCAGATTGATACAATTCTCTTTCTGTCACTAAAGCTGCAGCAACAAATGGATCATCCAAATTGCCTTCAATATCATCAATCTCCTCAACCTAAACACACACATATCAAGATAAAGAAAAACAACAAAAAAATTTAAAAAAAAAACAAGAAAACTATTTTACTTTTACGGTTTACCTCATCTACACCAGGAAAGTTAAGTCCTAATTCTGCAGCTTGTTGTGGTGTACTAGCCAAGTACACAGAAGCCCAATTTTTGCTACCAAATGAGGTGTTATTTTTTGATGAAGAACACAATTCGTTAAAAGATGACCAATTTACATCTTTTTTAGATTCTTTATCATCTTCAGGAGCAAGACGTTTCTGTAGAAATCCACTCGCACCTTCCTCCAATAATTTACCGTGATGTCTATCAAGAAAAATAAAGCATAAAAACCAACCCTTTTTAAAATCTTTAGAAACTATATAATTAGTAAAAAAAAATACCATGATGTCTATCAAGAAAAATAAAGCATAAAAACCAACCCTTTTTAAAATCTTTAGAAACTATATAATTAGTAAAAAAAAATACCATGATGTCTATCAAGAAAAATAAAGCATAAAAACCAACCCTTTTTATAATCTTTAGAAATTATATAATTAGTAAAAAAAAATATACCATGATGTCTATCAAGAAAAAAAAAAAGCATAAAAACCAACCCTTTTTATAATCTTTAGAAATTATATAATTAGTAAAAAAAATATACCATGATGTCTATCAAGAAAAAAAAGCATAAAAACCAACCCTTTTTATAATCTTTAGAAATTATATAATTAGTAAAAAAAATAAACCATGATGTCTATCAAGAAAAATAAAGCATAAAAACCAACCCTTTTTATAATCTTTAAAAATTATATAATTAGTAAAAAAAAAAATATACCATGATGTCTATCAAGAAAAATAAAGCATAAAAACCAACCCTTTTTATAATCTTTAAAAATTATATAATTAGTAAAAAAAATAAACCATGATGTCTATCAAGAAAAATAAAGCATAAAAACCAACCCTTTTTATAATCTTTAGAAATTATATAATTAGTAAAAAAAAATATACCATGATGTCTATCAAGAAAAAAAAAAAAGCATAAAAACCAACCCTTTTTATAATCTTTAGAAATTATATAATTAGTAAAAAAAATATACCATGATGTCTATCAAGAAAAAAAAGCATAAAAACCAACCCTTTTTATAATCTTTAGAAATTATATAATTAGTAAAAAAAATAAACCATGATGTCTATCAAGAAAAATAAAGCATAAAAACCAACCCTTTTTATAATCTTTAAAAATTATATAATTAGTAAAAAAAAATATATACCATGATGTCTATCAAGAAAAATAAAGCATAAAAACCAACCCTTTTTATAATCTTTAAAAATTATATAATTAGTAAAAAAAATAAACCATGATGTCTATCAAGAAAAATAAAGCATAAAAACCAACCCTTTTTATAATCTTTAAAAATTATATAATTAGTAAAAAAAAATATACCATGATGTCTATCAAGAAAAATAAAGCATAAAAACCAACCCTTTTTATAATCTTTAAAAATTATATAATTAGTAAAAAAAATATACCATGATGTCTATCAAGAAAAATAAAGCATAAAAACCAACCCTTTTTATAATCTTTAAAAATTATATAATTAGTAAAAAAAAGAAGTTACCTTTTAACAGGCCTATGAGTTTGAAGATACTTTTCAGCATCTGCAATTGACTCGGTAGCATCACCAGTAACCTTTGATCCAACCCAATGAGTCCTATTTTTCCATGCTTCTGTACAACATCCATTTGGAGCTTGACTTTCTATCCATTTATAAAGACTTGGTAGTTCAATTCCTGCACCATCAAGTTGCTCCTGAAAAATATTAGAAGATTTTTAGGTCAATAAACAAAATTATTCATCATATATAAAAGAATAAATTGCGGGAAATAAGTCAAATAACAACGTACTTTGGTCTTTTTACCAATATAGACTATGTACTTTATTTTTACCTATAATAACAATGCAATTATATTTCTCTACCTATAATAGCAACATACTTGCATTTTTTTACTGAAAATAGCAATACGTGACAAATATGTGGGAAAAAAAATACAAGTATGTTGTTATTATGGGTAAAAAATAAAGTACATTGCTATTATTGATAAAAAAATATAATTACATTGCTATTATGGGTAGAAGATGAAGTATAATTTTCATATTGGCAGTGAAAGTAAAGTACATTGCTATTTCCCGCAATTTATCCTATATGAAACTAATCATGTAAAAGAGAAATTAAATTAATCAATTATACACATATAATAATAATTACTAATTGTCGTACCACAGAAAATGTCAAAATCTGGAGCTTTTAGAAATGTGATCTTTGTATAATTTCTTTTTATGGCCACATGTACTTTGGATCAAATGCAATTTAGGGTTTATTAGTCAATTGTTTTAGGTAATTGGATGGTAAATAGATGTACAAGGAGAAAGTGTGTGACCACTTATTAGTTTTGCTTAAATCACTAGGGTAGAAACTGAACATTTGGTAAGAACCGAATCACTAATGAGCATAATAAAACCCAAATTTTAACCTAATTCTGTCTCATTTTTCAAGATTTATTATATAATAAGAATCAAAAGGTTGACATTAGGGAAAAAGAAGCAGACCAACAAGTGAGCACTTTCAGTTTCAAGGTCGTCCAACTCATCTTCCCATTTTTCTCTGAGAGCTATCATTTCATCAGCAACCGCATTCTCAAGCTATTCAAAAAGGAACAATGGTTAATGAAAAATTCACTAATTTAAAAAAATAAAAAATAAAAAACAAGGGTTTTAAAACTAACAGCTTCCCCTTCAAGAGATTGTGCTAATTCATCCCGTACTTCAACTTCCACTTTTGCTAGTGACTCATCTTCAAGTGCTTCTTGGGCCTCTGCAGCCTAATTTCCAACATCGAAATGTAAAAAAATAAAATAAACAATTCAATAAAGAATTAGAGAAAAAAAGATTTTGAAATAAAGAAAACGGGAAAAGATCGATAAATACCTTACTCTCAACTGTCAAGAGCTCGGATATTAGCCTTTCAATGTCTTCATCAGTGAGAGGTACCTGCTATGAGACAAAAAAACAAAAAACAAAAAGACTCAATTTTATTATTCAAGTACAAATTGTTATTTCTTTTTGGTATATAAGTGCAAAATTAGTATGGCATTACCTCAAGATGTATTTCATCATCCTGACCAGATGTTGAAGGTTCATCATTGTCACTATCATTAATGAAAGAGTCACCTGATGTACTGCCAAGATCTTCTTCCTCTTCACATTTATCAGCCGCCATAAATGATCTTAATTATATAATTATTTATTAACCTACAAGAAATTAGATATTGTAATCAGATCCTCATTGGTCAAATAGAAAAGCAGGAAAACCATGTCATTCATGTATAGTGCAAAACTAAAAGCAAAAAGAGTGTACAAAAATACTTGACCTAAATACTATAATCCTATTGTATAAAAGACAGGTACACACTTTCTAATATAGTAAACCTATAAAGATATTTAACTTAAATGCTAGAACCCTAATCCACTATGCAAAATTAGACCATGAACACCAACAAGTACATCACATGAATTATAACTCCAGTTGCTCTACAATTAACCCAGATTCCAAGATTTGCTATGAGCACAAATTTGACTACATTGCGTGAAAAAATACTAATTGGGGATTCTTTTGTGGAAATTGGCGCTAAGTATTTTACCAAATAAAGTGTAATACCAGATGATTAGTAAACCATGAGAATTCATCATATCATTGATATATCAACAATCTTCTCCATTACAATACATTTTGGACCTCAAAAGCCACGTCTCGTGAGATGATATACCCGTTATGCAAAGCAATCAAATCAATTGAAGGAGATATCAACGAAAATCCTAATCAAGCGCATTAGCGCATACCCATATCATAGAACTTAAAAGCCCATATATAAATCAAGTCGAAAGATAAGAACCAAAAGTTAAAACGATAAAATACCTAAAGAGAAGTAAACATTTGTTTAAGTTCCTTCAGTGTCCTTGTTCAACTATACGTCGTCATCTCGAAGCAAAGATAAACTCAAAACCAGGGTTACAATTAAGTACTTCTATATTCGAGCAATAAGAACCCCAACTCCGATCTTTAGGTTTGTATGTCTCAAGTATAAGGAAACAGTAGCAAGCAAATGCGCCTACTTCGATTTGTGCTTATTCGATTTTACAGTTTGGAGGGAGGGAGGGTTTTTCGTTTCATTGTCCCCCTTTTCTCGTCCCCTTTATCAAATCGCACAAATCGACGATATACACTTCTCGTCTTCTCCTAAGGAACTACATAAACAGTCCCTCAACTTTTTACTATTTTTTTAATATGCTGGTTTTCTTATATTACAAACAATGTTAATATTCTATTTATTAAAGAGGTATTTATAAATATAACAATTAGAAATGGATGTACTTTTTAGAATGACCGATTTACAATCAAATTTTAAAAAATAACCATACCGACCGAAATGAAGTATTTTAGACTAATTATTTTTTTTGTCGGTCTATTTGGAAAAGCTGTTGAGACTGTAAATAAGTGATCAGAAATCTTACATTTCGAAGTAAATGTATATTTCACACAGTCTTGAATTTTGGAATCATATTTCAGATTGGATTGTAATGGTTTTTATGTGGGTTTAGGGTTTTATTATCGGTCTATATCTCAATACATCGTTCAATATGAGTTCACATAACAAATTTTTAAGAGTCTTTCTTTGTAGTGGAAGGTCGTGGGAGCAAATCAACAATGTGATGTAGTATATGGCACTAGATTACACATGTTATTGTGTGTATTTAACGTATGATATCAAATCCTGTAGATTGATTAACTTTGTAGCTTTCAAGTAAAGGTTGCGGACTAAACAAATTCATTTGTCTCTTTTCAATGTCATGGATCTAACGTTGTTATGCAAATAGTTGATGACAATGATGTCTAATATTTTAAAGTTTTGTTGTTAATATGCTTCCAAATACGATGTCATTTGTTGCCCAAAGTGTTGAAGTGTTATTAACCAAGTAGTTACATATCAGTGTATACTTCCATTGCAAATCGATTGCATTGGGAAAATTGATCTAATGGTAATTGGTTGTCTGTCGTCAGAAATGATCAAGTGTGCAATTTATTGATTGGTATTGTTACTCGTGTACAAAACACATGTTATGGGCATGCATATGATGTTAATGGTTCATGTAAAGGTAAGTGGGTTTACGATGGGGGATCTACATATAACATAAATGAACCAACAAACTATTATCAAAAGTTATTGATGTTGATTGATGATGCAAACATACACACACGGGCAACCGATGGAGCACCGTTAAGGTTTTTGGATTCTGATGAAACTAAATATGATAACGATAATATTGAGCCCTAACAGTTCGATAAAGATAGTATCAAATTTAGTTTTGTATTTTAAAGAAACTAAAATTGCCTTGTGGGGAATGCATCATTCCTTACCATTGCCTAAAAGTACATATAAACATTAAGTGACACTTACCCACACACCCTAGTCTAATTTTAAATAGTCCAAGTTGTTCAGATGCAAAAAATACATGAATCTAGCATTGATAATGAAATGCGATCAAAAGGAATTTTAGAATGTAACCACCAAATCGGTAAAAAAAAGGGTTTGAAACAATTTTTTGTGCTAAAGATTGTAAATGATGGATCACATGTATGAGATATCAAAATACAAGTGTTTTCCAAGTTTGCAAGTTAGTGGACGAGTAGTCTAGCATAAAAACACAACTATGTCCTCATCGTCGTCAAGCCAACAAAAAAATGTTAGGTCGTTTCATAAATGATATATACGTCGATAGTACAAGGAACATGTTTTAGGGAAAGCAGATGCTCATACTCTCAATAACCGGTCCAGTATTGATATTTCACACTCGCAAGCATGATAGGCCAAATGTTATGCTCTACAATATTGAGGGGGTCCCCAAATAAGGTTTTAATAACTTCTTATATATTGTTACAATTTAAAAAGGACAAATCTAGGATTGGTTACTCATACTAACCGGACGATGGTGATCGTTTTGAGCATTCTTTTGTCGCTGTCAGTTGCATGGTAAGATCATTTTCCATATTATATTTCCAATTTTATCTGAAAAAAGTTTTGATAAGTGATAAAAAAAGTTATAGATGCAGGTGTTTAAAATTTGTGTCCGTTTATCGTATTTAATAATGCTCATCTTAAAGAGAAATACCTGGGAACTAAGAAACCCCATTGCGTGGGTTAAACATATTGACTAATTAAAACATATTTTTCAAAATCAAACATGGTTTGCAAAAAATACAAGTCCAATGTCATCAAGACCAAACTAAAGTTATAAAAAGTACGAGGGTGTAACAATAACATCATAACATAATGTTATAGCAAAATCATTACATTGTAACGTGGCCTTCTAAATATTCATGACTGCACCAAACGTCCTTACTTTTAAGTTGACTTGAATACATATCAAAATACATAACTTAGGCTTGGGGAGCCTTGTCAGTACTATCGAGGGTTTTGCATCTTACAATCCAAGGAAATTGCACTTCCCCTAAACCAATGCACACCCTTAAAACATTTTAACGTCTTTAATGTTATATATATATATATATATATATATATATATATATATATATATATATATATATATATATATATATATATATATATATATATATATATATATATATATATATATATATATATATATATATATATAATTGAGAACCTAAAAAAACCTAGGAACCTAATAACCCATTTTATGAACTTTTTTTCTACACAATATTTTTCAAAAAAAAAAAATACCAAAATTTTTGTTATGATGCGTCTAGAAGATTTCAAAAAAAAAATTCAAAAAAATCATTTTTTTAATTTTTTTTTTCATATGAGTTTAGGGTTTAGAGTTTAGGGTTTAGGTTTAGGTTTAGGGTTTAGGTTTAGGGTTTAGGGTTTAGGGTTTAGGGTTTAGAAATCTCTTAGACGCTTTAAATAAAAAAATTGGATGCAAAAAAAAATCATTTATTATTATTTTTTTTCATATGGGTTTAGGGTTTAGGGTTTAGGGTTTAGGTTTAGGTTTAGGGTTTAGGGTTTAGGGTTTAAGTTTAGGGTTTAGGGTTTAGGGTTTAGGGTTTAAGGTTTAGAAATCTCTTGGACGCTTTAAATAAAAAAATTGGATGCAATTTTTTTTGAAAAATATTGTGTATAAAAAAAGTTCCTAGGTTCCTAGGGTTTTTTAGGTTCTCTCATGATCTCGACCCTATATATATATATATATATATATATATATATATATATATATATATATATATATATATATGTATATATATATATATATATGTATATATATATGTATATATATATATATATATAGATATATATATATATATATATATATATATATATATAACTATTATAATAGAGGTCATTCATATGAACATGGATCAAGATAACTCAAAGTCGGCCGCCCTACCTAAACCAATCATCATATCAGTCTGATTTGTATTAAATAACGAGCTAATGAATTCCCCGTTCTTTTTGCTAACATCTGTTAAAAGGCCCTATCTAGTGATTCTCATACAGAGGGAATTTCAGAATTGATTCGCTTCGATTCCGCCCCTACTTCAATGAAAGTTAGCTCATATACTTGCACCATATTCATTTGAAACCCCCATGACTTTTCAACTTATACTATTTAATATCTTTGTTAATTTGATATGTTGTGCCTATATAATAACACAATTTACATACTTGGTTACTCAAACATTCTTTTATTCTCTTTTAAACATGTTAGATCCATGACATGTCTATAATATGAGTGTTAACATTTCAAGAACTATAACTAGCCGAAGCTATCAAGTTCTTATGGGTGCCCACATGTTCATGTAAGGGATCCTACTATAGATCTCGTAAAGAATCAAACTCGATGACAACCATTTGATTTTATATTAAACATGCATAAAGATTCATTGGTTGGGTTGCATGGCATTTAGAAGCCAATTGGAGAAAGAAATCAAACAAGCTCTAAGAGGATTGGGCATGTATATCTATGATAAAATTGAAGCAAGTAGTTTAACTTCATTCTTTGTACATCTTTATTCTTTTTTACTTTCTATAATTTCAAGAAAATTTGTATGGCTTAGAGCAAATATATTTATGTTTTTGAATATTGATAAATCTCATTTCATGTTTTTTTATACAATAATAACTTAGTAGGATTATATATATATATATATATATATTTAAAATATTACAATATAATTAATGTTTTTATTTTATGGAGTAGAAACACAAACAAAATATTTATGTTGAAAAGTTGCATTGTGCAATAAATAGTAATTGCAATACAAATTAATTACCATTTGTTGATTATATTTTTATATGTAGTTTCATTGGAAAATTGTAGTTTCAATTTGATGTGAATAGTATATAGTAACTACAAAACAAAATAATAACTTTATATATATATATATATATATATATATATATATATATATATATATATATATATATATATATATATATATATATATATGTGAGAAAAAGGGAATGATAAAAAAATGAATGATAAAAACAGTTGAGGAAATGTATAAAAGGTTGTTGAGTTATTAAAATAATAAGTTGTATTGCAAATTCCAAAAATTAAAGATATCATATTATTGATTTTATTGCCATACGAAATTCCAATGTAATATAATGTTTAGAATTAAATTATCATATTATTTATAAAATCGACTAATTACAATTGAATATTTTAATCATACTTAATTAAGTCATAAATATCCATTAACTATCATAAGTAAGAAAACCTCTTGAGTTGCATGGATTTAATTATAAATAAGCATTAGTTAGAATATGAAGAGTTTTAGTAATATTACGAATACAAACATAAATAATCATATTTGATATAATAACACAAAGTCTTGTATAATTTATTTTATGTAAATAATTTAAACAATATTAGATGATTAAAATTAAGTTTTTAATAGTGGGTTTGGATGTTTTTACGTAATATTTTAACAATATGCTTATTATAAAAAAATATAAAATTTTTATAAAATGGTTGATTTATTAAAAATAAATTGTAATGCAAAATTCAAAGAGAAAAATATCATATTATTTTTAGTTAATTAAGAAACAATCATATATATATATATATATATATATATATATATATATATATATATATATATATATATATATATATATATATATATATATATATATATATAATAAAAGATATCTATTTTCTTCAACCATATTATTTGAAACTTACATAACTTCTCAAATACTTTTTAATAATGAGTACTAAATGGTCTATTTATGTGTGATACGTGTAAATAAAAAGAAACATCTAGGTAGACATTAGTTTTCTATAACTTTTTATGGATATATGTGGTTTCAAGAAGATTGATTATAATTAGACATTTCTTAATGATTGTGGTTTTCTCGAAATTGTTGGAAGCTTAAAACACTCCATCTTTTATGTCAGCCATCATCATCTATTAATGTTTAGACTATTGAGTCTGTTTTTTCTTCAAAAATGTTAGATACAATAAAAAGCTGCATATTTTCAATTAATACTTTTTTACCAAATATTAATGTGAATACACCAGAAAATCCAATAAAATCACTATAATATATAGAAAACCAGTAAATGTCTCATTTCCTATTTAATTTATATAATCTAAAAGAATAAATATGTTTCACTTAAACCGTTATATTCAATACAAAACTGCATATTTTTCAATTAAACTCTTTTATAAAGCTATAATACAAACACAAGAAAAAAAGAATAAAAATTTGCAAAAATATGTAAAATAATTTATAAAACTACTAACTGAGTTTGTGTATTATTTACTATCTTTAAATTATAAAAAAATTAAAATAAGAGTAGCACTTAGAATTTTAAACTCAACCCTCATACTTATATTTAAAATCACAATAATATAACCCATAAGAGCTTCTAAACCAAGAAACTAAAATCATCGTATTTCACAAATGTCTTATTAAACTAAAGAAATTAATAATATATATATATATATATATATATATATATATATATATATATATATATATATATGTGTGTGTGTGTGTGTATATATATATATATATATATATATATATATATATATATATATATATATATACTAGAGCTCAAACAATTTTGTTGTTCATGTTTTAACAGGAATAATCATGTTCGATTTTCAGGAGGAGATAAATACCACTCATGGCTATCATTTGAAGAAGAAGAAAAATATTTTGTTTATACATGACTCAATTTAATTCAAACATTTAATTTTATTCAATTAACATAATTGTAAATGAAGTATAATAACTTAAAACCTCTTGAGTTGTAGTGGTTTTAAAATAAATAACATTGGTTGGAAGTTAAAGAGTTTTGATGTTAAAGTGAACTTTTAATGATATTAACCAAATTTTATCAAGTATGTTGTTTAGTACAAGTAACCAATTTTCACTAATTAAATTGATTAAACAGTGATTTTTTCATCAGAAAATATTAGAACATCATTTTATAAGTTATTTTATACTAAATATATGTACTAGAATAAATGTTGTTTTAGTTAGATTCAATGCAAATTACATATTTTTAATAATTTCTATAAAATATTGTAAATACACAAAAGGTTTCTCAAGCTTCCATTTTAGTAATAGTCAAGATGTTAGATTTTTAGTTAAATAATAATTTTACCAAATGATATATAATTACGTCTAGATAAAAAATATAAATAATGGTTAACAATTATATTGATAGCTAACATTCAATAACTAGATTACAAAAACTTTCAAATATATGTTATATTTATGTTTTTATTTTTTTTATCTCATCAAATTAGGTTTCAGTAAGTCAGTTCAATATTTAAAGTAAAAACATAACATAATTTATTCTTGCGCAACGCGCAGGTATCCGCATAGTAACTCTTATAATAGAGGTCATCCAAATGAATATGGTTCAAGATAGGTCTCATTCTTGCACCATATTCATTTGAAACCTCCATAACCCTTCATCTTTCAACTAATTAATAGAAACCACTCAAGAGTTTTTTAACATATGATACTTAATTGTTACTTATCACACATAATTAATATAAGAGTTATATATAGTTTACATATAAATTAGATTATAGCTTGGAGAATATGATGGGAGAAAAGTTGATTTGAGAACACACACACTTTGAAGTTGCAAATGTTGATATTGTATTCCGACGGAGAAACATGAAGAAAACTAAAACAAATTACAAGTCGCGAGGCAACAGAGAAACGACATGGTTGCTAACACATAATTTGGATATACATATGTTTATATTGTATTAGAAAGAAGAAATGTGAAGAATCTGAAGCAAATTACAAGTTGCAAGACAAGAGACAAATTGCATATCATTGGTTCTACCAAAACATAACATAACGGTAGAAAAGTAGATAATACATTTAGTATAATTGGTTATTCTTTGTAATTAGTGATTTTCAATGCTTTGAGAATCTATTGTTGATCCGCAAATATATATATATATATATATATATATATATATATATATATATATAGAGAGAGAGAGAGTGAGAGAGAGAGAGAGAGAGTAAGAGAGTAAAGATCATGAGGACCAATATTTTCCTAAGAACCCGAGAACCAAATCTTGGCCATTAGATCAAATTTTCGATGGCCTAGATCAATTGTGGCATAATTGTAATTATAAGCAAATTTAAGGACATGATAGGTTTTTTAAATATGAATAGAAGGGCAATTTAGGAATAAACATTTTGATCAAATCCCTGATTATATTCCAATCCCTACAAATCAGCTCTCTCTCTCTCTCTGTCTCTTGTCCAAATCACTGCATCCCTCAAATCAGCTTTCTTTCTTGTTATCTCACGATCGCTACCCTAATCAAGCCTCTGTGTCTTTCTTGATCGCTACCCTAATCACGCCTCCCCCATTTGAAAACTGTGGTCTGTCAAGTTGTTCTTTACACCGGCTGGAAGTTCTACCTCCTCCATCTCTGCCGTTGGACAGCAAATCCTTCTCTTCGCTTGGCGCCTTTGGCATTGTACGCGTCTGCCTCCTTCGCCGCCGTCACCGTCCACTGAGGAATCCTGCATCCTCGCCATCTACCTCCTCCACCATCGCCGCTGATGCCATTGATTTATTCCATCGAAACCCAACGGCAGCAAAACCCTTGTCATCAAAGGTCCCGAAAAACCCTTTCAGTATGTTTTCAATTTCCTGATTCAATTGCTATTTTCTTAATTGCAGATACTACCAATCTGAACATGATGATGTTGTTCCAGTTTTGAATGAACGAATACACAACCTGATAGACTGTTGATGGAACGTGTAGGTGGTGATTCAAAAGACAGTAGCTCAAGTAGTCGGAATAGTCTAGAGGAAAATTGGGGATCGGTTTCAGGTATATCATACAAAAAATAACAATGTACTTGGAATTTTGTTTATAATACCATCCTACTTTCAATTCTTTCTATTACGACATTAAGCTCTGTTTTTTTCCTGATTTTTGTGATACACAATTGAATTTTTTCTGCGATTTTTTTGATGCACAATTGATTTCTCCAAGCTGTGATTGTTTTAATGTTTAATTCTGCAATGTGTGTGGTTGTTGAATGAAGAATCAGAAGACTTACAGCGGTTGTAGGTGGAGAATTGTTTGATCTGAGACGAATTTCAAGGTTTCATTTGGGCGATTGTTCTTGCCGTCACCATCGGCATCGCCTTGTACATTACCACTAGGTCTGCATTTCTTTTTCTGTTATACTCTCTCCGCTATACAAAAATGCTACAACTTGTGATTTTGTCCACTGAAATTTGTAATTTGTGTGATGATTGTTGCTTTATCAAGGTTTAAAAATCAATAAGCATTAGATTGTGGAAAAGTCTTTAATCTTGAATTTGTAATTTGTGTGATGATTGTGGCTTTATCAAGGTTTAGAAATCAATAAGGATTATGTTTTTTTTACAGCTATCAGACAATGTTTCATTTACTAATACAAATGACTTACACTATTATTTTTGTCTCAATGGATGTGGTTTATATGTGTATAAATACATATGTGGATATTTGCATATGTGCAAAAGTACATATATGCATAAATATATGTACATAAACGTATATGCATATATGCATGTATGCGTATCTATTCATAAATATGTTTGTGCATATATGCATATATTTCGCCTGTGCATGTATATAAATACATATGTGTATATTTGAATATATTTACATGTGTCTATATACGCATGAATACATGTGCACAAAAGTTTATGCATACGTGCATATGTGTATATGTGCATATCTATACAAATGCATATATGCGCAAATATACGCATGCATATATTCATATATTTAAGCTTGTGCATATATGCATATATTTAAGTTTTTGCATTATATAACCATATATGCATATGTGTAGATGTGTATGTGCATATAAACATATGTGCATATACGTAGATGTATGTACATATGTGCATATATGTATATATGTAAGTGCATGTGTGCATGTATGTGCATATGTGCATATGCGTATGTACACATTTGCATATCTGCATATATGTATGAATATAAGCATTTTTATATACATATGTCAATGTGTGTATGTATATATATATATATATATATATATATATATGTGTATTTTGTGTGTGTACGTATGCTCACATGTGCATATGTACGTATGTGGGCATATATATGCATTTTTATGAAAAATTTTCAACATGCATTTTTATAAAAGTTTTTGTAGATTTTAAAGACTTTGCCGAGTAATTCGCAGAAGTGAAGATAAATCGAAAATTCATGACAATTAAGGGTGAACAAATGAAGATATTCTGATTTTTTTGTTGTATTGGTTTGGTTTTTAGTTTATGGTTATATAGGATAAAATGAACGTATGTTATTTTCATGTCGTTTTTTAATAAAATGGTTTTGCTTATGCTTCGTGTTCGAATATTTTGTGAATTTTATTCCTTTTTATATTTTATGGTGATATGACATCTGAACATTATGAAATATGGATATTTTGTGTGTTTTTTATGGAAAATTTTCGAATGTGCACATATGCATTTTTGGATATATAATGCAAAAACGTAAATATGCATATATGCATTTTGTTAATAAAAAATTGTCATATCATAAATCTGATTATAAAAGTCAAATCGAAAATCCAGTTTTTTTTAAATTAAAATTCTGATTTTTTTAATATTTCCAATATCTATTTATATATATTTTGAAAATTTCCTTCTTTTTAAATTCAAAATTTTGATTTTTAGTACTCTTAATTTTAGGAGATGGTTACTGTTGTTGCTAAAATAAAAAAAATCCAGAATTAAATGAGATCTGTTAAATGACTATCTTATCCTTTTATGATTCAACCAATCAGAAAGAGTTCTCTGGTTCTCATGGAAAAATGGTTCTCATTTAATCTTGACCATATATATATATATATATATATATATATATATATATATATATATATATATATATATATATATATAATGTTTTCTAATCAATATTCATCAAAAATGGTTTTATATTGTTTGAATAAGCGGTCTTATGATGTTTGATAAACTATTTAATGGTCATTTGGTTTGTAGAATCTTTTTTAAGATTAGCATTATTTGATAAGAAAAGTGATATAAAAGTTGTGACATTATTGTCATGTAAAAAAGTAAACATTGAAAAAGTAAAATAAATTCACATAAATACAAGTAAAATACTTTAGCAACAAAACATCTTAATAGTTTCACAACAAAACATCTTAATGCTTCTAAGATTAACATAATTTGACAAGAAAAATGATATAAAAGTTGTGAAATTATGTATTATTGTTAGTACGTTTTTTTTGTATTAGATTCTTACATAGTTCATGTCAGTGTGTTATACTATGTTTTTAATGTTGGATTGTCCATATACACTTGACTTAAAATAGATGATCATATTAGTTTTTTCAACTATTAGTCAAACTTTAATATTATACAAATTATCGATTGCGATGAACGTTTTATAATTATTTTTACATTTATTGAAAAATATTTATTTTCAACATATTGATTTGAAACTTTTAACTATTCAACATCTACCATTAACTATTTTATTAAATATAATATATTATCATCTTAATGATAGAATTTTCGAGTTTTAAATAATATATATTTTCTAAAAATAATATAAAATGATGATAAATAGACCGAAAGAAAACAATGTTTACTTTTTTAATCAAAGGAAACTAAAAGTTATGATGATATTTAATTGTTATATAAATTCATATCATATTCCAAATTCCATTAGTCTTTAAAAGATTTTCGTAATTTTATTTTGTTGAGAAAAATAGATAAAACCATTTTTCTTTATCTTATATTCTTATGTTGTTTGTTTATATTTTTATGATTATGTTAGCATTTAAAATTATAAAACAAGATAAAAATAAAAATGACAAAATTTAATTCAATATTATTTATGAATTCAAGTGTATGTCTAAACATTTAAGGTTTCAAAGTTTTTATGAGCAAAATTTACTAGAGAAAGATATAGAAAGATAAAACTTTCTAATAGAAGTAACTTTTTTATAAATGAAAGTGAATAAGAGATTCAAAAATGATCGGAAAGTATTTTTTGAATAATAAGTTTAATAGAAACATATTCATATATTTTTATGAAATATTTAGCAGCTAAAAAGTTTTTATTTAAAAATACAATATTATTTTTGTTAATATTATTGAAGTATTATTTACACATATGAGTCTAACGGAATAGGATCCACAACAATACGTTTCTCAAAGACTATCTTTATGTTATTATTATTACGTTTTATTTTATATTTATTTTAAATTTTGAGATGATTTATGTAGATATATTTTCACATATTTTTAATGTTAGACCGTCTATAATAATTGACTCCAAAAAGGTGACTATGTTATTTTACTCAATGTTTGGATAAAAAATTATTACTGATAAATATGTCATATGATTGATTTATTTTTAGTTTTACATATTCCCAAAAATTATTACTGAAATATTCCCAAAGTTTCTTAGTAGTTGCAACCTTATAATATATACATTGTTGAGCGCGTCGGCTAGCCCATTCAACACATAGTTGCAACACAGAAATTCGAAGTGTTTCCAAGCCTCCACCACGCTTACATATTGAGCGTCGGCCTGTTCCTCAACAAGTTGGGGAGCTGTTTCCATAAGGAATCGAGCTAAGTTCAAAGTGGTCAAGTAGAAGCACATCTTTTGCTGCCAACTTTTGAAATTCAAACCATAAAATTTCTCTGGTCTTTCAGCATGAATAGCAATGGTGTTGGGCACAAGTGTGATAGCAGTTGTGTTCTCATTGTTTCCAGTTGGGTTCTGTTTCTCAGCAGTTTCAACCATTCTGAAAAGTTCAAGTGAGAAATAAGAATGATAATAAAAAAACACTTTACACAAAACAAAATTCTGTTTACATAAAATAGACGAACAAAAGAAAAAACTTAATTCAGAAAGTTTATAAAAACGAAAACAAAATCTGCTTAAGACTGTTGGTAATCTTGAGTGTAATCGGCCACACTCACATATCTCAGCTCTTAGCTCATGCTCGACTTATGCTCATACTCTTTCTCATCATCAGTTGGAATTTCGCCTCAACCGGGATCTCATCTCATCATCAGCTGGAATCGCGCTATCAACTGGAATCTCGACATCAGCTGGGATCTCATCTCATCATCAGCTGGAATCTCACTATCAGCTAGAATCTCATCTCAATTAGTATCTCATCTCATATTCAATTGACATCTCATTATCAACTGAAATTCTTGTCTCCTCATTAGTTGATATCTCATATCAACCAAAATCTCGTCTCATCATCCACCGTTGGTCCAACCGGCTGTGACCAATTCTTCAACTTATCCATCATCTGACTCCATATCTATATTCACACGTAGAATATAACAAATAACAAATATAATATAAGAGTTATACTCAACTCATACAATAACATCTGCAGCAGTATCTTTTCCAAGCATGTGATAGGGGCTCTCTCTTTCCTCGGTTCAAGTCTAGGACTCTACACTCAAGACCTAGTTCACTTAAACCATGCTCTGATACCAACTTGTAACGCCTAATTTCTCATACAAAGTACACCCAAAATTTTTCAAACAATAATACATCTAAATGGGCATACTTGTACTCAAACCATAAAAACAAGATGCTATCAACATAAATTATTACACAAAAGGTCCTTATAAACATGACTAGGCATTACAAATAAATATAATACAACTAAGTGAGAAATCCCCCTGCTCGACATTAACACAAGACGTATTAATATATAGATGTATGAAGATATGGAATCAACCACATCTTACAACACACTCCAAAAATCTCTCTACACATTCTCATCATTTGCTATTGCTAATCTCATTAGCAAATATGTATATTCTCTTAAATCTGAAACCTGCAATCACATTAGCTTAACAAAACACCAGCTAAATGTTAACAAACATCAACTCAACAGTAAGTACCACGAATAGTACTGCTTATAACTCAATCCAGAACACTCACATTAACTCCTTCTATATCCAACTATGCTCCATCTTAACAACCCTCATGGTTGTATAATTTGACTCATAACTCTATGACACAACCACTCTAGACTCTACTCGGTTCATACAATCAATATGTATATTTAACTCGATTATTGTCACTCATAGATAACAATTCATTCTACCAAAGGTTACAACATAACACATACTTATATATATATATATATATATATATATATATATATATATATATATATATATATATATATATATACACCACATATATCTGAAATATATATTAAATATAACTCTACTCAAGTACTAGAGATTACTCACCTGATATTGGCTTAGTATGTGAAATCCCCAAGCTATGCATACCGGGTTCCTGTCCACTAGACTTGGTTGTATCACAACAGCCCAATTAATACTCGATACTAATACATCTCAAAAGAGAAATAAGGTAAAAAGGAACTATAACCATAGATAGCAACAATCTAGGTTACAACTCTCGATTCCCCAAAACCTCACTCAATCGACCACAAAATGCAATAACTTTAACACTCATAGTTAGGGCTTGGGATTATGACTCTTAATCTCAAGAACTACTCACTTCAACCATATAGTTACAGGTGGTTTAACAACCCCAACCTGGAATTTACATACCTCAAATCACACGACTCTTGAATTGAAGTTAGAACAAGGAAATCTTACCTTATTAACGCAAGATGATGATTCCTACACCAGATCTTCAAGTTCTAACATTCCAATTTGATCCCTAGCACTCCTGCACCTTTTCTAGGGTTTATGTTCGTGTTTCCAAAAGAAAATTCCTCAAAAACCCGTAATTCTCGCAATTTATAGGATTTAAATCTCAGTCGGCACACTGGTCATGTGGTCTGACACGCCTCATGTCAGGATACTACTTGTTCACTAATTTTCATTGAAAGCTCTACACGAACCGTGTGATCTTACACGACCCGTGTGAGCTCCTTTTGGCATTTTTCAAGCTAAAACTTCTTCCAAAATGGTTTCTAACCACCCAAACTCATATGACAACCTAACTAATCTTAATCACACCAAGATTAGTACATAAGAAAGGTTTCAAACTCTTCTTACTCATCAAACAACTCAAAACTCAAAGGCAATCGCAAAAGATCGCCACACCCCTACTCTAAGCAACTCATAGATGAAACCATACCAACCATAAGGTAACAACTCTACTTACCTTAATAAGCATCTCAAAATAAAATGGGTCTCACAAGTTCTTTGTAACCGTCGTAATTAATTTGATTAATTATGCATTAGTTACATTTAATGCATCAATACAAGTCCTTAAAGCCGAACCAATAAATTAGCAAAAAGCGGGTTGTGCGAGCCCGAAATTTCGAAACTGCATTCGTGTTTGCAGGTCGTGCCCACACGCAAGTTTGGCGAATTTAGCCTACGAAATCCAATTTGCACCCCCTACGTGTATGTAGTTGTTGAAGTAAAACAATACATAAAAGCTTGTAAGCTCATTACATATCTATGCTTATAAACCCACTAAAAGTTTATTATTTCTCCTATGTGGGACATATTCTCACACCTACTTTATTTTGCTAACTTTCTTTCCAAATACCCAACTTAGAGTATCGATATCTCATTCACACATACTCTATTTTTTGACACACTATATATCACTTCGAAGCTCTCATGGAAGAGAGTACTAATCCACTAAGAGTTAATATTATATGTATATATATATATATATATATATATATATATATATATATATATATATATATATATACACACACACACACAACACATAAATGTATTTAAATGTGTCCAAAAATTAGGAAAAACAAATAGTTTTTCCAACATTGGATACTTATAATTTTAGGATTGTAAGTTGTTATAGTTCATTTTAGTTAGAATTATTAATTTTCCCAAAAAGTAACATTATTGAAACAAAAATATGTGTTTAGATGCTAATATTGATTAAAAAGATTACGGGAAATAAATATAAAACAACTTGTATTATTTTATTGTTTTTAGGATATTAGTATTTATATGTTTATAAATTAAACATACAAAATATTAGGAGAAATAAATATTGCATCATCAGTTAAACATACAAAAGTAATTTTATAGGTTTATTTGGTTTTTTAATTTATTTAGTATATGTACCCTAGTTTTTGGTTTTAAATGTAAAGTAAATTTGGTGTTTATGTATTTTTATTTATATTCACGAAATTGCATAAGATTTAAAGATTTTTATATATTTAGTATATGTATACCGGTATTTGATTTTTTTAGTTTATCTACTCACCAGCTATGTATTTTTATTCGCTAGGTGTTTAGTAGTCGTGGAAATTTAGTGGATTGAGTGCAAAATTTGACACAGTCTCTCGGGTATGCGATTATTACTAAAAGAACAAAGACAAAACCAAGTGTCAATGTGTTGAAAGTTGTTTTAATGTGTGATCGATGAGTGTGTTTAAAGGTCAGGAAAGGTCCACCAGAAATATAGGGACAAGAAAAATAAATTGTCCATTCGAATTGCAGTTGTTACTATAAGTCGGATGATGTTTTTGGAGGTGGAAAGTTAAAAATGATCAACATAATCTTGATCCCACAATGTATTCAGAGAGTCACCTATTTGCAAGGCGGTTGACCCAGAATGAATAAAAAATAGTTGCAGAAATGAGAATAAACAATGTCCCCCATGGAATATTCTATCGATGTTGAAAAGTCAAAATGAGAATAACATTTTATAGTAAAGAGAATTTACAATGACGGTAACAAAGTTGGAACAATAAGCGTGCATGGTGAAGTCAAATGTAGGTTGTATTCATTTTTTTGCATTCAAAAGGACATGTACATGAGTATCGTACAAATGATACAACCAATGCATTGGAAGACCTATTTTTTGTTCACCAAATATCAGTGGAGATATGACATGCATCTCAACAGGTTATAATGATGGATGTCACCTATAAGACTAACAAGTATGAATTTGTTCTTTATTCATTAAATGTAGTTATAGTTTCTTATGCTAATTGTTTTCTTCTATTAATACCCTCAATATCTACAAGACTAACAAGTATGAATTTGTTTTCTTCAACAAACACGACATTTTATATTGGTTTCAGGTTCGTGGATGAAGAAAAGGAATCTAATTACATTTGGTCTTTAAGTTGTCTTAAGGCCATACTCGACAGATATGATAGCCTATATATGATCGTTAATGGCATAGAGTTAGCATGAATGCACGTGCAAAAGTATTCTCGTCAGCCATTTAGGTACTTTGTAGATGGCACATATCTCAATGTATATTAGGTCATTGCAGACAAAGTTATACGACATATATAGATTGGACATCCTTTACGATAGACTTAGATACTTTAGTTGATTCATCAACATATGCAACATATTTGAGAAACTATGCACACCTTCAATAAAGAGCGACATATCATCAAGATATCAGTTTCTCTAAAGTATTAATATGCATACTAATATGCTAACTATTTACTTGTTTAATCATGTGTTCTCGATTATCTTAATCGAGTATACTTGGATAAATACAAGGAAAAGATTGTATCCATTTGGACTAACCGAATTTTAAACTTCCACAACCACACTAACAATAGAGTTAAGAGTCAACATGCAAAGTTGAACAAAATCTTGAATACACAACATGCCGACTTAGATAAAACTTTTTAACCGTATTGAAAAGGTAGTGGCATCGCAACACACAATAATAAAAGATATTTTAGAAACAAACAAACTAAGTTAATGCGCTAATACAATATATATAACCAATTAAAGGTTTTTGTAGAAAAGTTTCACACCACGCGTTAGGAACAATTAGACAAGAGTTGGATCGGCCTAATGCACGACAAATAACCGAGGAAAAAATGTGGTTGTCAATTATGTCGTAGTTGTGGGTTACATTGTGCGCATGAAATTGCAATTTACTTAGATGCGGACCAGCCGATACGACTAGCGTCTATTGAGAAATTTTAGAAAAATATTGATTAATTAATGTTGTGGTTACCAATGAATATGCTAATTTTGGTTTGGAAGAGGGCGTGGATTGTTCATATAAAGCTACATTAACAGTCAAATGAAGGGAAATGAAGTTATATGAGAAAAATGTGGGACATATTTTCGCCATTAACAACTACGGTTGCTGATCCAACTGTTCACAAAAACACCTAGAAGTCCACGGTTGAGCAAACAAAAGTAAAAAATTATAGCCCACAACACCCCACCTCCTTCCAACAAACACACCTACCAACACCTAACCCCCACCAACTCAGTATCCTAGTAGACATAGTTTTTCTATGTATACATAAGATAATATGGATATTAATTGACCAGTCATAGATCAATAAACAGAGAGGCATAACATGTATTCATTTCGAGAACCTCCGATGTCCAACTCATACTTTAACCAAGAACCACCGATTTATACTTCAAACCCACTTATGGATGATACGTTAGGCACATTACAAATGTGGATGGAGATGAAAATTGAGGATTTAGGGCTATAGCAGTTTCTATTAACGACAATGAACATGATTGACGACAAATTAGGTATGATCTATACAACGAGTTATTAGCACACCATCAAGAGTGTAACGTCCCAAATTTCAAGTCTAAATTTTTTTTATTTAATTAAAACATAAACCATAAAATCCATCAATTCTTTCACAAGTTATTTATAAAACATTAAGATAAGTTTAATAATCCAAACATGATAAAAATAAATAGCAGCAGAAGTCTTGCAAAAGAGATGCCGGTGCCATGTAGTCACGCCGTGCCCGCCCCAACGTCACCATGAGTACCTAAAACATTTTAAAATAAAAGCGTAAGCACATTGGTTAGTTAGTTCCCCATATTACCATATGTTTCAGTTTAACAAACGGAATCAATCCGTTCTTCGACTCTCGGGCTTGCCCCGATCCGTCGGCAATCATTCGTTCATAATAGTAACGTCAAGTACAATAATCATGCCATATATGATTCAGTAAGGTGAGAGACTCACCAGATCCGTAGCTAACGAAATAAGAAAGTCCCGGTTAAATCTTTCCGCACTTACTAAATTCAAAACATTGTATCAAACAAGGTTTCTAACCACCTGAACCCTTCCTAGGACTCAATTTCAACATTTCCTATAGTTTGACTCATAAGTCAAACTGTCCCAAAAGTAAAAGTCAATGGTTAAAGCCAATATCTTGGTCAACTACACTTAACATCGCTATCCTACAGGGATAGCGTCGCTAAGTGAGTGGTCAACATCGCGATAGTTGACCAGGATAGCACTGCTAGCTACAGAGTTAGCACCGCTAACCTCGCTGTTCAGCCAAACTTCATCCAAAACTCTTAATACGTTAATCTAAGATCTATAACCTTCCAGAGACCTCCTAAACAGTCCCTAGAGTCATAAAATGTAAACTTTAACGTTCAATCATAGCCATGCAAGCTCTTGAACAAGATCTATGCCTAAAATGACAATAACTAAGCTTAACTCTTCCCAAACAAGGATTTCCAAGGCTAGGTTGGGTATCTACTAGGATTCAGAAGCTAAGAGGAGAAGATATCCATCCCCTAGCCCCCAAATCCCTTCCCTTCAACAAATAAAACTATCATTGCCTTAAACGTCACTAAATGACTTCATAATCTCATTTTAACCAAAGAAACTTTAAGGAACAGGAGATATGGACACTTATAAAGGTCCAGAGCGAAAGATGAGCTGATTCCTTCAATGAGCAACCTTATTTCCTTCTTCTTTATTCCAAAACCTTCAAAAACCCAAAGATGAAGCAAGAACACCAAAATGGCCAAGTGGGAGAGATTCTAGGGTTTCTCAGAGGTGAAAAGTGAATAAATGACGCCCCCATGAGTTTAGAGCCTTAAATATGACCCAAACATCAAAGAATAGTGTTTTGTGCATTCAGCGGCGGATAGCGCCACTATCATACAGATAGCGTCGCTATCTGCATATCGTGCATGGCAACTCACCCGACTAGGATAGCATCGCTATCCTAGAAGATAGCGCCGCTATCTTCATTTTTTCCATTTTCATTCTATATTAGTTAACTTCAAGGAATAATTACTCATATTTGGAAAAGGGCTTTACAAAGAGTACACCATGAATTATGGTGATCTTTTAAACCGCATAAGTCACTCGTTGAGTGTCTCTGGATCATGTTCTACTACATGAATATTGGTTGCAAATGCATGATATTGCTATTCTCAACACTAACATATATGTTGCTTTCATTATTTTTCTAAGCAATGGTGGTTCTTCAATGCGATTCCCACTTCGGTATGGCCCGCAAGACATCTCAAATCCTACATATGTCATTATCGCCCATGTTTACGGTAACCACTATGTGATGATTGATTTACAAGGAACATATCTAATGCCTCCTATTTTGTCTAGGCTAGTGCGTGCGTACATATCAGAACATTCTGCTGAATGGAAAATATTGTATAATGCTCGACTAAATGCTAATGTTTATTATCTAGATAATGCACCATGCAATTGTAGTATTGGACCATTTATTATCCTTGATTAATAAAGACAAACTTTGTTTTAGTATTATTATTTATATTGTTATTTTTTATACATTCGTTAGAATTTGACATAATTCTACAAAATTATAAACGTTGTTCCTTATATCCTAATTACTTTAGAAAAACCATTGTTTATTATTAGTAAAACATAAAAACTATAAAAATTAAATTCATTATTATTGTTTTTCTACTACTACTAATAATAATAAACAAATCAAATACTATTAATAAAAAAAATAAAAGACAAAAGCCAAACAAGATAGACAAAAGACAAAAGACAACAAAAACAAAACAAAAAACTCAAATCATGGGTACAAAAAGTAACTAGGAAGTATGCATAAATTCTCTCACAAAATGATAAGTCGATATTAGATTAAAACAAAAAAACATGATCCAAACTAATAGTAAAAAGTAAAAACTAGAGTAATTTACATTTTGGTCCGTGTAGTTGGCAAGTTTTTACACTTTTAATCCAAGTATTTTTTTTCGTAGTTTTAGTCCTTGTGGTTGACATTTTATTGCACTGTTAGTTAGTCCCTGGTCCATGTAAAAAGATCAAATTACCATTTCTAATTTCTTTTTCTTTTTTTAACCTATTTTTATTTAAGTAATTAAAAAAAGAAACATACACCCCACCCTTTACTCCCAATTACCATGTCTCTCTCTCTCTCTCTCTCTCTCTCTCTCTCTCTCTCTCTCTCCCTCCATGGCTGTTACATGGTTTTTCATGAAACTACAACTCACTCCATCCCCATGTCTCACAGTTCCCAGACTCTGTAATCCTTAAACTTAAGAAAATAGGTCGTTTTCATTGATCCTTTTCGTATTCAATTCAATACACCCCTAAGCCCTGAAGTTTTTTTAATGTTCATCTTAGACCTTCTAACTGCAAGAATCTTATGTGAGTATGCCAGTTTTTATAAAAAGAGAATACTTAAGACTAAGTAACCGGTAAAAAAAGATTACAAGTATTGAGAGAAATAGTAGAAATTTTACCTGGTGGCCAACATCCCATATGATTCAGTCAATCTGGGGTGTTGAAAACATGGTGTAAAGCTACAGCTAATTTCAATATCTCATAAACTTGAACTTAAATGCCCGTCGGTTTTGACACTGAATATACTATATCAACTCTTAAATCCACTTCTAGCTATTTGAGATCCTGAAGAAACGGTACGAACGATGAAATATGCATAGTGTACAAGTCAAAGGAGCAACATCTGACGAGGAAGAAGTGACGAACAACTATATCATTTTGTAAACCTCTATTGAGAGTTTTTTCATGTGCACCGTGAAATTGATGGTAACCAGCAATGGTGTCGCAGGTTTTTTGTCCGAGAAATCAAATTTCCACCGGTTTTTGTCTTTTGTGATCGTCATCTTTGCATTTTCAGCTTTTGAACCAGATGCTGAAGCTCTTTATGATCAACATAAATGACATGTTTTCTCGAGGATTTACAAAGTCTGGAGCTGTGAGACATGGGAATGGAGAGAGTTGTAGTTTCATGAAAGACCCTGTAACAACTATGGCGGATCAATTGAGAGAGAGAGAGACGGGGTAGTGGGGTGTATTTTTTTTAATTACTTAAATAAATGACAGGTTAAAAAAAGGAAAAAGAAATTAGAAAGGGTAATCTGGTCTTTTTACATGCATAGGGACTAATAGTGCAATAAAACGCCAGCCACAAGGACCAAAACTTTGAAAAAAAATACTTAGACTAAAATTGTAAAAACATGCCAACCACAGGGACCAAAATTGTAATCTACTTTAAAAGATAATAACAAAACACACTAATATCCAAACCAAGGGGACGATTTATATAATTTACTCATAAAAACATTGAAATATTGTCAGAGTACACATCCGGAGAATCTAATGCCACTTCATTACGTTGACCATCAGGAAAAGAAACCCATTTCTCAGCTACTACAAAGAAGGTCTTCCTCTTTCTCCTGCTCCAGTGCCCGCCCTCGGTATCTGTTCCTCAGCAGCTCCCGGCATACCGCTAGCTGCTGCTACCGCCTGGTTAAAGGTTTCTGTTTCTGGGCTGCACCAGGTGTCTCTTTGTCTGCTGTTCTCGTTCTCTCTTAAGATACATATATACAATTTCTTCGTGTTCATTTTTATCCATAATAGGAACTAGTTATTGATTGTTAGCAGTATATTTTTTGTTAGAGTTTCTTGATTGTAATCTGCTAGTTATTAACTATTAATTGTTAGTGGTAAATATATCGTTAATGTCTTTTTCAACAGAGATTTGATTTAATAGGATCTGTGAAGCATACTTCAATGGCGTCTTCTTCAACATCATCCATTCCGAATAGCTATATGTATGATGTATTCCTGAGCTTTAGAGGTGAAGATACCCGTAAGAATTTTGTTGATCATCTTTATAATGCTCTTGAACGGCAAAGTATTCACACTTTCAAGGATGATGAGAGACTCGGGAAAGGAAAAAAGATCAATGATGAGCTCTTGAAATCCATTGAAGAGTCAAAATTCTACATCATTGTATTCTCTAAGAACTATGCATCTTCGTCTTGGTGCTTGGATGAGCTTGTGAAGATTATGGAGTGTCAGAAGGCTAAAGAGCAGTTTGCTTACCCTGTGTTCTACGATGTGGATCCCTCTGATGTCCGCAAACAACGTGGGCCAGTTGGAGAATCTTTTGCCACACATAACAACAAGGAAGACATCAAGAAGTGGCGAAAAGCTCTGGAAGAAGCAGCAAATCTGGCTGGGTGGGATTTGAGGAACACTGACGACGGGTAAGTCTTTCATTATGTTTCAGCAATATTTGTTTTATTTTATTTGTAGTCTATGTGCAAAAGGGTCATCCATGGGTTCCATGCTGTATTGTAAAATCCTAACTCAATTGGACTATTAGGCTATTAGCAAAGATGATATGTTTATATGTTACAGCCCTAAACTAATTAATCATGTGGGATATTGGGCAAGCTAACTCTCCTTTATTCTACAGGCATGAAGCTAAAGTCATCAATAAAATTGTTGAAAAGATTTCACTCGAGTTACTTTTTAGTAATTTGGAAGTCGATGAAAAGTTGGTAGGCATGGAGAGGCGGATAAAGGATATTGTTGCATCTTTGGAGATGGGTGTTGAAGATGTCCGCATGATAGGCATCAAGGGGATGGGAGGTGGTGGGAAGACAACTTTGGCAAGAGCTGTTTTTGACAATATATGCTTCTCCTTCGAAGGTAAAAGCTTTGTTGAGAACGTTAGGGAAGTTTCAAAAGCATCGTTGTCCGGGTTGGGATTGCTACAAGAACAAGTACTTTCCAATGTGTTTACTGGTATAAGTTTCACCATAAGGAGTTCTCATGAGGGAAAAAGTGTAATGAGAAAGATGTTGGGTCGTAAAAAGGTTCTTGTTCTAGATGACGTGGATCATTTAGATCAACTGGAGGCATTAGCTGGTGGGCTTAATTGGTTTAAACCAGGAAGTAGAGTTGTTATTACAACAAGAGATAAGCAAGTGCTTGAAGCACACCAAGTGAAATGGATTCATGATGTCAATCTGCTATCACAAGTGGAAGCAATGTGCCTCTTCAGTAGGTATGCATTTGGTAGAGATATTCCAATTCAAACGTACAAAGAGCTATCACTCCATGTTGTACATTATGCTGATGGTCTTCCCTTAACGCTCAAAGTTTTGGGTTCATCTCTTTGCGGTAAAGATGAGCTTGAATGGATTGATGCACTTGAAAGGCTAAAAACAATTCCATTGAAGGAAACTTGGGAAAAACTGGAGTTAAGCTATAGCAGCCTGGAAGATGATTACAAGGAAATATTCCTAGATGTCGCATGCTTAATGAAAGGTTGGCTGAAAGATGATGCAATTCGAGCACTTGAAAGCTGTGGATTTCATGCTAGGATTGGCTTAAGAGTTCTTGAGCAAAAATCTCTCATTACTATTTCTCCTGATCAGCGGTTAGGCTTGCATGACCATATAGAAGAAATGGGCCGAAATATTGTTCGTCGTTCGTACCCCGATGAACCCACGAGACACAGCCGCTTGTGGATTCAACAAGAGATCGAAGATGTATCGACCGATGACATGGTAAGGATGAAATTTACTTACAAGGTGGAGAAAACCAATACGTTTGCAATACTTATGGCGTGGTCTCATCATCACCCGTCTGATTGCAGGTTAATGAAGCAACAAGAGCTATAACAATTGACAAATCTTTTTCGCCTGTCAAGAATCTCTGTTTTGGAAACATGAAGAAACTTAGATTTCTTCACGTGTTTTGTCAATTCAATGATATGTATAACGTTGACAAAACTTTTCCAAATGCATTGCGATTTCTATGCTGGAAAGGTTACCCTTATTGCTATTTATGTAAAACATTTCACGCAAATAATCTGGTCTCACTTGAAATGCCTGAAAGTAGAATTATACAACTCTGGGAAGAGGGAGAATCAAAGGTACACCGGTTGATTGGTTCTTTTGCATGATTCATTTTACTACGGTATATCTATTTGTTAGCTATTTACTACGATACTCATGTTATTGTTCTTTCATGCTTATAATAGGTTCTTAACAACCTAAAATTCCTTGATTTGAGTTTTTCAAACTTGAGGACTCTTAATTTTGGCTTACTTCCGAATCTCGAGAAGTTAAATCTTGAAAGGTGTTTTGATTTGGTGGAACTTCATGCACCCATTGGATCTCTACGAAGGCTTGTCCACTTAAACTTATTTTGCTGCAGGAGACTTGATTCTGTTTCATTTATCAAACAGTTGGAATCACTTCAGGTTCTTGATGAAAGTGATTTTTATGAAACAAAGTTCTTTTGCATGATCAATTTTACTGCTATACGTCTGTTGGTTAGTTATTCCTGCAATATTAATTTGTTCTGTTTATTGCTTATGATAGGTTCTTAAAAACCTCAGATTCCTTGACTTCAGTCATTCAAATATGACGACCCTTGATTGTGGCTTATTTCCAAATTTGGAGAAGTTAATTCTTGGAAGCTGTTGTTTTTTGGTAGAACTTCATGTGCCCTTTGGATGTCTAAAAAACCTTGTCTACTTGGATTTAAATGGTTGCTCGGTACTCAAATCTCTTTTATTTATCAAACAACTGGAATCACTTCAGGTTCTTGATCTACGTAATTTATATCTGATGGAGTTCCCAGATGTACTCCCAACGCACTTCAACTATAGTTTGCTTGAGCTTAAATTTTCAGGGAACAAGATTACAAAACTACCCTCAACAATTGGAAATCTTCAAAAACTTGTTTCTCTGGATCTCTGCTTTTGCAAAAACCTAAAGACTCTGCCACAAAGTATATATAATTTACGATGCCTAAATCACCTTGACCTGGAAAGCAGTGCGATAGAGGAATTATCCGAGGATCTTGGCTTATTAGAAAGTTTAGAAACGCTAATATTAAACGGTACACGCGTAAAGCATCTCCCTAATAGCATTTGTAAGTTGAAACATCTGAAAACTCTACGTCTTGTAGATTGTAGAGCTCTTACAAAGTTACCCCATGATCTTGGCCTGTTAGAATCTTTGGAGGAACTTAGTCTATCATTCTGCAAGATAAGAAATGTTCCGAGGAGCATCTGTATGTTGAAACATCTTAAAAAGTTATACCTTCTCAATTGTGAGCAACTTGAGGAATTGCCAGAGAAACTAGGAGACTTGAAATGTTTAGAAGAGTTAGATGTACGAGGTACATGTATAGCACATCTTCAACGCATCACGAACAGGGGCGCCCCACACATGAGATTTATGTATCTGACCCATGCGAAAAAAACTAGTAGTCCCACTGTTGTTGTCGTCCCTGCCTCCTACGTGGAACCCGGCGATTTGTGATCTGTGACAAAAGGGAGAGCCAGTTTGATTGGTTTATATGTATGATCAGTAACTGTTTAAGATTGCTATTGATAGTTTGATACAATTAAATTGGTGGGAATATTGTTGCAGAATAGGAATAAGTAGTTATTACAGAATGCATTATTTTTTCGGCTCCATTAAAAACTAATAGTTTTTTATTTAGCGAAATATGGAACTGAACATTTTTACTTTTGGATAGTTTTCCATTTACAATCACATACTTACATGTGATTTATTCTTTCACTAATGAAGTAATTTAAATTCTTGATATTTAGCGAAATATGGAACTGTTATTTATTCTTTCACTAATGAAGTAATTTAAATTCTTGATATTTTTCCTTTGTCATTGAATCGCCAACTTACATTTACCTCGCTACTACAAATTTACACAGAGAATACGGTTAGAATGGACTAAAATGGACTACAGAATATTGATGTAGGGTACAAACCACGAACACAAATCAATTTCATTGGTTCTCAAAATACTCACGACAACCTCATCCAATAACTACGTTGATTCAGCGAATGCTGCGGATGTGGGTTCAAATTCAGTTTACACAACACGGAATTTGGATGGAAAAGTCGAATTCAGTAAAAACTGAATAGTGACCATCCGAATTACATTAGAAATACCTAAATAGGAAGACTAAAGCTAAACGTGCCCGAAAAAGGCCATGGGCCGAACAAAAGACAAAACAAAATCCGAAAAAACATAAAAGTGCTCATAACTTCACTTAAAAAGCGTTTTTGGGACGCAAAAGTTTGGGGCCTTATCGGGACGTGCTCCTCTTTTCAAGCTTTAATTTGACAGCTCGTACACCTAAAATGAAGCCCCGCAACCAAAGTTATGACCATTTTAGTGTAGCACCCCTAGTAGTCTAGGAACATAAGGGTCGATGTAACGACCCAAATTACGCACATTCAATTTAACAATAATATTAGAGTAAACGGAAATTGGTCCCAAAATTTTGCATTTCTTTTTCACAAAATATTAAGCTAGTGCATCAATGGGTGTTGCAAGATGATATACAAGAGTCACGATAAATGTATCATGCATGCGTAATGTAACAAAAGGAATCCAAAATAATGTAGTCTCAATGTCTCTACTTCACTAGAAAGGTATCTAGTGCAAAAAAGCCCTACTAACTTCATTCTACTATTTATCTTCATTTATTGGATACATGTCACAACAACAACCACAAAAGAAGTAAGACAAATTGTCTTGTGAGTACATAAAACAATCAACAACATATCAAGATTCAACTACAAGTATGGGAAGTACATATCCCTATAGATACCACACAACAAGCAATTGCCATTTGGGTCGGACCGGCCCCTGCCCACAATGGTCATTCTCAAATGGGGCCATTCCCTAAATGTTCCTTCTCGAATGGGGCCATTCCCACAAAAGGTCATTCTCGAATGAGCCTATTCCCCAAATGGTCTTTCTTGATTGGGGCCATTCCCTGAAGCATAGAGGCAAGCCCTCGTCATGGTCATATGTGAAAGGTTTTATGCAAATCTATGAACTAAAATCCTAAGTTCACATGCAACCTAGATTGGATCTATGTTTTCTTCTAATGAACATATAATAAATTCCTAAAGGCCACAAGAAAATAACTAAAAGAATAAAATCAGAAAAAACTAACCTTTTAGTTGTTTCTTGCAAGCTAAGCAACGCAAGTGCCTTGCCTCAAATGAAGTCACACCCAAAACTAGGGTTTTCGAAAGTTCCAGAGAGAGGGAAGAGTGGAAAAAGTCGTGGCTTTTATGGTGCCTAGGGGTCTCTATTTATAGTTTCCAAGTGGCCACCAGATAAGCCTTTAGAGATAAACCTTTTTGAATTCAAATAAGATAAACCTTTATCTATCAATTCAAATCTATTTATCCTAACATATAATAATCGAAATTATGTATAATCCCTCCATAATTTCGTTGACCGCTTAAACTACTATAATTGTCACTTACTCAACTATTGAATAATTACAATTCAGCCCCTGCACCTTTAATTAATCAAATTAATCGCCAAATTAATTCCAATTAATTCCAGATTAATTTCTAATTAATTAATATAGTTTCTAATTAATATATTATCACCACAATATATTAATAGAATATTTATTTTATTTTTATTGATTTATTAATCATATAATAAATCAATCTTTCTCTCTCCTGGATTTTCTGCTAAACCTCTAGCCATGATGGCAACCCAAATAGACTTTGCTACTACCAATTAGGTAAATACAAATTATTAGTCATGGCTTAGACACCTAATCCAACAGTCTCCCACTTGGATAAGTCTATGACTATAATTACTAATTTATCCTCTAATTGATCAGCAAACTGTAGATTCCTAGAAACTGCTGCCGAACTCTGACCCAGTCAGTTCTGTCCATAGATAAGTGATCATATGATCCTTCGTCCAACAATATATTTTCAGACATGAGACATGGATCAATCTCTGTCCGATACTCTGTTTCCCGATTTCCGATTCTCCTTATGACTTTAGAACTTCTAATTGAACACATCAATTTAGTCCAGGCTGGCCAGCACTTTAGTCAACTTCAAAATCATCGAGAGGCCTACATATATCTATTTCCCATCAGGGTCAAGGAACGAATAAGCTTCAACTCATATGCTTATATTTTTTACCAGTCAAATCATTCACAACAACCCGTTTTATAACATCGAGTTACCGATGCGGTTTCGTATTATCAATGAACAACTGCCTTGTAAATTATAATTCATATCTCTCCACTTCAAGATCATAAGATATTATCGTCTCAACATTGCTTGTGATATAATCCATGAAGCAATCTATTGAGCGTGGGTTTATCCAATACTTAAATCTCTATTTCTAAGTATTCATGAATGTTGTAGCAATCCTATTGCTATGTCTAACTCCTTAGACAGTCTACAAACCAATTCATGACAGTCTTGATTCAATACTTACTTCCCAAAGTATGAGTGACTGTGGACTTTTCTGAATAATTAAATTATTCGAGAAGTAAAACATGCGAAAGTGAAACATAAAGATCTGACTGGCAGCTACTCTTGCTTATTACCAAGTCTCCACAAGGTAATCTCCAATTCGGACATTGTCATAAACTATTATCGGTTTCAAGATTTCTTTTAAACTTTCAATTCTAATTTTACAGCTATGTCTTTATGAACCTTACACTCTTTCTATGTTTCCAAAGTATCTTATACTTATACACTTTCTTGCAGATCATCCAATCGGATGCTCATCCGATAACATCTCAATATGTTATCCTGTCAATTTCTCTCCTAACTCCATTATGGTAATGTGTACTGTGACTTCCTATGGTTCTAGGGTCTTTAGTCTACTTGACTGCACCCTAAGACTATTTCGAGGTGTTATGATGTGCCAGTGAACCACACGCGCTCCATCAGAATACCAACAAGATTCTTTAACCATGAAGTCCTTTAACATCATGTCCTGACGTTAATAATTACCACTTTGGAAAATCTTTCAAATTAACCCTATCACTTTCACCCCAATCATTTCCCAATGAATTATCACTTGAGTTCAAACAATCCATCCAGTATTCCCAGCCAGACAATGTCCTGAATCCAACTTACTATGCCCTAAGCATCAAGTCATCAGGACATGTTCATGACATTATGATCGATCGAAGAAACTTGTAGAACCCGATCCAATCTTATTCCAAACCTTTTCGGAATACAAAAATTATTTATAATCCTTGTGTCAGGATCTTCGAAAAACTATTTCCTTTCGGAGAATCTTCTCATGCATCTTGAATCTTATCAATATCATGCTTACAATGGCTAGGTCTATGCTGGCGATTTCATCTATCCAATAGATGATTGTGAATTATGTAAGTATGTTGCACCTTCTTAATTTCTTTCATGCCAAGTCATCACACTTTGCAATGATAAAAAAACCCTTTCCTGGGTCTATGCATCTTGAATCTCATCAAGATCATCTTAGCAAAGTCTGGATCTATCTCATAGACGTTTACAACCACCTGAGTCTGCCGTGTTTCTATTAAGTCTTTCATAGCGATCCGTCTCTTAATACCAAGTCATTACGCTTTGTAATGAAAAGAGACGTTTCCTAGAAACAGTATGTTTCCCACATATGGAGATGGTAAACAACAGCGACACTCCCACCGGTTTTGACATGGTTATGGACTATTCACAAAATCCAGGACTTTTGGCACCTTTTGAGATTCCAAAACTTCTGACATCTTAATGGAAATCTTTCAGCCCTTTCTCAAAAAAATCAAATCCTTTGGCATATCTTTGAGAATCTGAATATCCTATCTTGCGAGATGCCCGCAGGGTAATCCCGGGCTCATGTACCTTTGTACTGGGACACTCTTTGTGAGTCCCTATTAGTGTGCCAGTGATCCACACACGCTCCACTAACGATTCACAATGTGCCATGTAGTTTCCTTTTGGATTTCATCTTCTATTGAGAGTGCTGTTCCCAGAATCAATTACTTGACTCTGAGTATCGTCTCACTCAACCAGATGTTCTGAAGGTATGTGTCTGTCCATGTCGCTTTCTTTTGATGATTCAGTTACTCACACTGGTTTTTAGACCAGGTGTAAAATAAATCAATCACATAGACTGTGTCTCGCCCTAAGGTTCTCTTGTTTGGTAGCAACCGGGCTCACCAATGCTTCCAAATAGTTGGATTGTAAATCCGCACCAAGTATAGTGTTTTACCACCAATCGGTATGTCACCCCGATCATAACTACTTATGATGGTGATCAATACTACTGGTCAAGAGGAGATTATGTCAGTTGTAAAACAGAAATCTGATTTCTGCTCCAAGCCTAGTGATGACTAAAGGTTCTTTCATTTGGCTAATCCTAAACTCATTCAGGACTGTCCCAACTCCCATTGTTTCCTTAGACCATGAGTTCTTTCTAAAAAAGCTCTTCTTTTACAGTTACAGTGGGATAGCCAATGAAATGACAATGCTGATCATGTTCAGGCTAGTCATAAGGTTCAGATAAACACTACAAGACCCTGGACTTTCTATGTATAAGTGGGATAATCCCAGCTTTACATTTCAGACAGTGTCTGCAAGACCTACTTAGTCTAGGATGTGGTTGGAATATGGTTTATATGGACTGAATGGTATAGTATTCAACTTATTGGAAACTAATTGGCAATGTATCTCATACATCGAGGATCGAACTGTTTCGATCAATGCTCCATTATCTTCCCTAAGACACATTATAACTATTAATGTTATTGGAGGAGAATGAACTGTGAAACATTTTTTATGTTATCGCTCAGGTTCTGTGGAACTTGTACTTCCTTTGAAGTCCTTGGACTGTTCAAGGTTTCAATTCAAGCGCTTATACCGATAAGCAAAGTCATATTCGTCATACTGAATGATAAATATCGTGAAGTACAAAAATTGTGTTCTATATCAAGATTCGAGCAATACACAGCAACAGGTGTCTCCGTTGCTCTTAATCTCAATGTCTTTTACATATCCATGTAAACTTATGACTTTGTTAACTTTGTTCAAGGCTTGCAATCTTCAGTTGACTCTAAGTCAACTGATTCCAAAATCCTATCCTCTGGATCTTTGGGTGATTCATTTCTTGCCACATGTGCTTTAAAAAGAACTTAATCATTATCTGACTCTAAGTCAGATGATTCCGAAGTCCTGTCCAACTAGACCTTTGTTTGATTCATTTCTTGACACATTAAGAACTCAATTCATCAAGTGACTTTAAGTCAAATGATTCCAAAGTCCTGTCCAACTGGACCTTTGGTTGAATTGATTCTTATAACATTTGTATTAACAATCATAAATGACACAATTCTTGAATCCAAACATTTTAGATGCATCAACATTCAAGTTATTACTAACATACATTCAACACATTCATATAACATTTCAAGGACAATTTCAGACAACAGGTGTTAAAAGAAAATTGACAATTTTATTAAAAACAAAAAATCCTTGAACAATGTAATATATGATAGACAATGTCAAAACGCATCTAAAGGCTAATAACAATATTTTAACATCTATCTAAACTTCAAAACTGCACGAGCTGGAGATCCAATCCAAATGTGCTCCTATGCGCCAGAGTCCCGTGCTTTATTGATTCCCTGCATACAAACCAAAATGTGACTATCACATTATGTATCAAGAAATCTTGGAACATGAGTTTTGAGGCTTTTAGATATACCTTAGCTTTCAAAGAGTTGGAGCGTCTTCCAATCTTTCCGTGACTGTATCCGATTTAGTGGATTCCCAGTTTGAGACATGTCCAAACGATCTTGACCATTTCTTGTTACGTCTCTTCACTGGACTTAATCCAGAAGTAGCTGAGCCATTGGAGCTATGCCTGTCCAAGAGTGACTCGTATAAAGTCAACCGTGGACGCATTTCCATGAAGGCCTTTTTCTTGTCTTCCTTTCTATACGTCTGAATGAACAGATCGTACTCAGTAGTCAGCAAAGCGAGTAGATTGTAAACACTCATCTCCTAACTCATGGAATAACCAAGTTTGTATAATTCGCCTATGTGCGCTTCAATCTGAAGAACATGCGAATTGATGCTACTTCCTTCTTTTAGCTTGCACTCTGCAAGTCTTTTGAAGATCCTAGCTTGTTCCTCTTCAACTGGTTTTTGGAACCTTTCCTCAACCAGTTGCATTAACTCATATGGCCCCAAGGATTCAAAATCCTTGCGGAACTCAGGGTCAATGGTTAATAGCATGAGGTCACGAATCTTTTCGGATTCATCAACTAAGAAGTTATGCTTATCATAAGAACCTTTCATGATGACTTGTTTCGGTGGGACCGGGATCGGATACTCGGTGAGATGTAGCTTGCCAGCAATGCCGAGAACCAGTCTCCAATTACGAAGCCATTCTTTACAGTTGAGGCTAGTCAGCCTTTCCATATTTGGCAGGTGCATTCTGATGCTTTCAGAAATGGGTGAAGGAGGAGAAGGAGGAGAATTGACATTTGAAATCTATAAAAGAGACAGAATCTATTAGTTTAATTGATCCTTTTAAATAATTACCCAATATGTTATTTAATAAGGCTAGGATCCAAAATACCCCAACTATGGTGTGAAGAGGGATGTCGTAATCACAACATAATGGTCATTAAGGTAGATAAACACTTATCAATTTCATCTTATGAAATTCCTAGATCTGTTGAGATTCATTGAACTTTTCAATGGCGTGTTTAATCTCGGATTTGCTCCACTGTTTGTGACTGGGATGCCGAGGATCACAAACTGGATGTGAATAACCATGCAAATGTGCTCGGTAACCTCAATGTCATTTATCATCTCTAATTGATGTGCCGGTTAACCACACGCGCTCCATCAACAATGATAAATCATGAGAAACCCATTACCACTCTTTATAAACCCCTATTAGTGTGTCGGTAAACCACACACGCTCCACTAATGTTTCATAAAGTGTAATGTGCAATTTCATGGGTTAGCATCTATTCATATTTTTCCTAAAGTAACTAGATTTGGGATTTTATAAAACTGTTCTAGTACTTTCATTAATAACATTATACTTTTAATGAGATTAAGTTGTCCTAGCAAACCCGTTCGGCTAACGACCCTCCACTGATCAAGAGAGCGGTAGGTGAGAGTGGACACCCATTCAACTGCCATTTTATAGGCAGTTTCCTTATACCCTCCTTATAGACCAGCTTCGTGAATGAGGCCTACTATTGATTTGACTGACCAATTATCTTATACATATAATATTAACTTTTAATTATAATATATATAAAATGTATTTTAAACCTTTTAAAATATTCCTGGTTTATCTTTTAATTTATTGGAAATTTAAACTATTAAATTTAAAATTAAATTAAACCTTTAAATGATTTAATTCATGTTTTAATTAAACAATTAATTAAATTAATTAAATCCAAATATTTTAGACTTTTAAAATATTCTTAGTTTTATCTTTTAATTTTTCGAAATTTAAAACTATTAAATTTAAAATTAAATTAAACCAATAATTATCTTTTAATTAAACAATTAATTAAATTAATTAAAACTAGATAGGTATCACAAATTAATCAAATTAATTTAAACCTATCTTAAACCCCTTAATTTTCGATATTAACAAATAATGGGTTTAAGGTTATCCATTTAAATAATTAAAGTTACCAAAAATAGAAAGCCTTCTAAAACCCTAAGGAGAAAATCGAAAATCATAGAGGGGAGGGGCTAGGGTTTCCAAAACCCTAACCCTAAAATCGATTAGGCTAAATTAGGGTTTATAAGCTTTAAACCCTAATTTTTAGGAAAACAATTATAGCAATTCAACAAGAAACCAACCAAAAAGCTCTGATACCACTGAAAGGTTTTACGCAAATCTATGAACTAAAATCCTAAGTTCACATGCAACCTAGATTGGATCTATGGTTTCATCTAATGAACATATAATAAATTTCTAAAGGCCACAAGAAAATAACTAAAAGAATAAAATCAGAAAAAACTAACCTTTTAGTTGTTTCTTGCAAGCTAAGCAACGCAAGTGCCTTGCCTCAAATGAAGTCACACCCAAAACTAGGGTTTTCGAAAGTTCCAGAGAGAGGGAAGAGTGGAAAAAGTCGTGGCTTTTATGGTGCCTAGGGGTCTCTATTTATAGTTTCCAAGTGGCCACCAGATAAACCTTTATAGATAAACCTTTTTGAATTCAAATAAGATAAATCTTTATCTATCAATTCAAATCTATTTATCCTAACATATAATAATCGAAATTATGTATAATCCCTCCATAATTTCGTTGACCTCTTAAACTACTATAATTGTCACTTACTCAACTATTGAATAATTACAATTCAGCCCCTGCACCTTTAATTAATCAAATTAATCGCCAAATTAATTCCAATTAATTCCAGATTAATTTCTAATTAATTAATATAGTTTCTAATTAATATATTATCACCACAATATATTAATAAAATATTTATTTTATTTCTATTTATTCATTAATCATATAATAAATCAATCTTTCTCTCTCCTGGATTTTCTGCTAAACCTCTAGACATGAGGGCAACCCAAATAGACTTTGCTACTACTAATTAGGTAAATACAAATTATTAGTCATGGCTTAGACACCTAATCCAACAATATGGATGTCATGCACCCTCATCCCCTCATGGGATATATGTCTAGACATACTCTCAACTCGACTTGGCCATTGTCCTATGGATCTAGGTTCTAAATCAACTTAATATCATGTGCATACATACTAATCATAATGCTCTAATATAGCAACACATTTAATAATTCCAATATGACATGCATCAAGTAAGTTTGACATGTATCCAAAGGGGTGTAGTATCACGTACTCACCTTCGCTTGGTTCACTTGTCAAGACAAGTCCTTTCTCTTGATTGCTTTCGGTGTCTCCACTTATTGGTCTTGGAATTATATTCATGATTCCATACAATTCACATTAACACATGGCTTTATGTGTTTATTTTGAAAAATACTCTATTATACCCATCTTAAAGGGTGTTTGGCTACTCACTGAGCCTTATGACTTGATCCATTAAGAATCTCAATATACAGTTGTTTCTTATATACATGACACTTGAAATGTGGGAATGTTAATCTTGAATTTAACATAACTTTTATTGTTACTTTACTAAATCAAGATCAAAATCAACATATCATATACCACACCCTATTTCTTGTATCATCTTTCTAACTATTAGCATAATCTACTCACCTTAATGAGCCTCAGCACTTGGATCATTTTCATAGCATAATTTCTCATCAATGACCATTAACTTTACTAGAAATAAGTTGAATATCATCAAAGAACTATTATCTCACCATAATTCCATCATATTGCTCAAAACTCAGAATTTGGGGTTTGAGAAATCTTTCATATATGATGTATATTAACACAAACAAAACATAAGTCTGAGCCTAATGGATTATATGTTATTGATAATATCACTTTATAATGATTTTTGGGCATATGGATCGAACATAAGTGTCATATCTAACACTTATTTCACAATGAGACTCTAATCATATAATGATGTTTGGATGCATCGAACATCATACTTATTCCATTAAGGACTTAATAGACACTGTTCATGTAAGACCCTAATCGCGAAGGGTTCAAGTTCAACACGAAAAAGGAAGAAAAATATGAGATTTTGGGAAATTATGCAGTTAGCGCCGCTAATGTTAAGGGTTAGCGCCGCTAATTGCAGTTAGCACGCTAATGTTAAGGTTTAGCGCCGCTAATGTTCGCAGGGTTTGGTAGTGGGTTTGCACGATCTCAGTTAGTGACCCTAGGGCAGCCGCCATATTCTCAGTTAGCGATGCTAACTACTGATTTTGGGCCAAAACCCTAGATTTTGAAGTTTGGGCCAATGTAAGGGTGGGGAACCCTAGGGCAGCCGCCATATTCATCATTTCAGCCCCCAAGGATGTTTTCTCCTCTCTCTAGCTCTCATGGATGGTTTTGAATCTTTTGGTCACTTTGGGAGGCATTATGGAAGAGATTATGATGCTAGAGGATGCAAGGTGTTGCTAGGAGGCTTTGTTCAAGTGGAAATCAAGTAAAGCTCTTTGTTTATGAACCATTGTGAGTAAAGTTCCCACCTTTATGCATTTTAAGGTTCTCCTTGTGTTTATAGTGGGATTTTATGGATTAAAATAAACTAATGGTCCCTTTTTGGTGTTGTCAATGTTTGGGAAGGATAAAGTTTGGAACTTTATGCCTTTAAGTCCTGATTTAGAACCATTAAGTTGGTTTAGAGAGTAAGCCAAACTCTCTTTGGTGGTTTTGTTGAGTTTTGGACCATTTTAGACTTGGATCTTGTTCTTGAGCTTGTATGGTCATGTTTGGATGGTAAAGTTAGGATTTTTATGGATTTAGGGACTATTTGGGAGGTCCCTGGAAGAATTAATACCTTGGCTGAATGGATTAAGAGCTTAATGGACTTTTGAGGCTGTTCATAGTTAGCGACGTTAACTAGGGAAGTTAGCGGCGCTAACTGACTGTTGACTGTTGACTGTTGACTGTTGACTGTTGACTGTTGACTGTTGACTGTTGACTGTTGACTGTTGACTGTTGACTGTTGACTGTTGACTGTTGACTGTTGACTGTGACCGTTGACTTTTTGATGAGTTTGACTTTTGGTCAAACTTGAGAGTTCAGGGTGCCGATCTTAGAGGTTTATCCTGTTTGGGGTTCAGGAAGTTCTAAGTGGAGTTTATTCTTGTTAGGGAGTTCGTTTTGTCGGGATCTAAGGGCACTCGCGTGGAGTGCTGTCTAGCTTGAGGCCGCGGATCAGGTGAGTCTTCTCACTATACTATGTGTGAAGTCACATGCGTAGATAGCTTAATTGCTGTGTGTAAACATGTGATATATGTGCCTTACGTGCTTACTGACGGATCAGGGCAAGCCCGAGAGTCAAACGATGATTACTGACAGATCGGGGAAAGCCCGAGAGTCAAACGATGATTACCGATGGATCGGGGCAAGCCTGAGAGTCGAACGATGAGTTGATTACCGACGGATCGGGGCAAGCCCGAGAGTCAAACGATTATTTTATGTGATGAATCGTGTGGTATCTTGGGGAACTTACTAAGCTTTATGCGTATTCTTTCACCCTAACTGTTTTTCAGATATTTGCTGGCTTGAGCTTGGAGCACGGTGCGACTGTACCACATATGAAGTTTTGGTATCTAAGTCTTCCGCTAAATAATGTTTTGTAAATGCGATTTTATATGTTTAAAATATTATGTTTTAATTTGGTTGGTTTTATTTGACAACCCTTTTATCAATTTATGTATTTGAACCGTTTTTAAAACGGAAAATTTTACTCTAGATTTTGGGGCGTTACAGTTCATCATCTCTTTGATCTTAACATAACATTATTACTATTTTACTAATTCATAATCAAACACTAGTAAAACAGATTATACATCATCATTTCATCTTTTCCTTACTAGCATAAACTTATACATCATATAAGAACAATATTTAACCATATTGTTCACCATTGAAATTAGGGTTCATAAGGTTCTTACTAATACATGAAATAACTCAATCTACAGGTAGAGTTTGAGTAATTACCTTGATATAACATGCTTGCACTTGAGCTTTCCTTTAAAGAATCATTAAATCATCAATAACTTACCTCATACACATTAATCTCACCAAGAACACACACATGTCTAGAGAGAATTGGGAGGATAATAATATGATATTTACAGTGAAAATACCCTCTTAAATACTTATTTCGTCAGGTCAAACGAATACCCAATGGGTCAGCCCATTTAATCCTACTTGGGCAACTTAAAACTTGACATATGGCTATGCCCAACAATTGTGTTGCAAAGGCCCTATGGTCGCATCGCGAATGGCTCCAGACCATAACTATCATTTACGACATTTGACATCTTCGCGTCGCGTAGACTATACCTACACGTCTGGTGTAACGCCAAAACATGTTTATTATGTAATTATAATAAAAAGGGTAAAAAGGTCATTTTATCTTAAAAGGGTAATTTGGTCTTTTGGACAGAAAAGGACTTATTTTGTAATAATATTTTGAGTCTTGGACTTAAAATGTTATAAAAGTTGATTTTTGTCATAAATTGTGTAAATTGTGGAAAAAAAATTAAGAAATGCAACTTTAAGGACCAAATTGCAATTATTGGAGGTATAAAAGAGAACACTTGTGCAGAATTTGGCACATACGGGAGAAGTTCTATGTGCGATTTCTGCAGAGGATTTGAAGAGATTCTTGAAAATTGAAGTTTGCAAAATCGGATTATAGCTTCAAAGGGTAGAATTGGAAACTTGAAAGGTTAGTATTCCAAGTTCTTATTGGTTTGTTCTTGATGAGTTTTGTAGAACTCAAAAACTGCATTTGCAGTTATGATTATGTGTTTAAATTGATGTAATACTTCCATTAAGTCATGCTAATAAGGACTTAATTCAAGAAAATGGAAGTAGATTGTTATTTTTGATGAATTTGAAGTTTTGGGGTTTTTGGAACTAAGAACCCTAATTCTTCATATGATTGATTGAGTGTGTTTTGGGGGTTAAAAACCTTGTTAAAGTAAGGTTTTAGCCTAGGAATAAACCCCAAACAATTAAGTCGAGCAATAAGTGCTTAAAAATGGAAAAATGGAAAATTCTAGCACAAAATCGGAGTTTCTGCACACTGTCCAGCGCTCGCGACTCGACCATGGGGTCGCTCGCGACTCGAAGAGCACCCTTTGCGACTCGACCAGGGTGTTGGTCGCGACTCGAGACCTGGGCAGAAACCAATTTGTCTTCTATGAATTTTCCAAGTTTGATTTCTTGTGCTAGGCTTATCCGATTGACCTGAAATTTTAAACATAGGTCTAATATGTTGTAAAACTTCATGGAAAATTATCAGAATATAAATACGGCCTCCCAAAAGTACTGTAGTAGAATACGCGTATTTCGGGAAGTGTATTAAATTATATACCAATGGTTAATGCTTGGAATTGGTCTTATGTTAGACTCTTGTGCATTAGAACCAACTGAAATAGTATATTAACCTATAATCATTGTGAAATAAATGGAATTATAGGTACGGGACAAAATCTTGTGGATTTCATTTCAAGGCAAGAAACGACAAAAGCTAGTAGTAGCAAGCCTTCAAGTGAGTAATCTCACTGTTATCCGTTGTGATACATGTTATAAGAGCAGCTGCAGATGAATATGAGATTGGGGGACAAAAATGACAAATTACATGATTGGAAATGTGACAAGACCAGATAAGCCGTGAGTCTACGATAGACAAGAACGGAGCTGTGAGTCAATATATCTATGTAAACTGTGACATGACAAGACCAGATAAGCTGTGAGTCTATAATAGACAAGAACGGAGCTGTGAGTCAAACTTATACAGACAAGACCGGATAATCCGTGAGTCATTGCGATGGCAAGAACGGAGCCGTGAGTCTAGGCAACAGCGGGCTAACCCGTGAGCCATATATGATTTTATATTGCATGATAATGCATAATTGATTTTGTATAGAGAATTTTATTCTTATACATGTTATATTTGATTTGATTACTCATTGGGCTTTATAGCTCACGGTTTTATTGATATGTCCCTGCAGGTGAGCGTGATCCCGCCAAGGGAAAAGATAAAGTCCGTGACTGAGCACTAGGATTTGAAGTGACATCCCGGCTTGAAGAATGTATAATATGTTATGTATTGTACTTCGTGATACGCTTGTACTCGTATTGTATTAACTAATACCCCTACTTATGGTTTGTTTGTAAAATATTGGTTTTTTTTTAAAAAAAATATATATATTTTTGGGGTGTTTTTGTGAATAAGTCGGGTGTTACAAGTTGGTATCAGAGCCGTGGTTTAAGTGAACTAGGTGTCTTAGATTAGATTCCTGGACTTAAACCTTGAGAGAAAAACAGATAAATGGACTGTTAGATATATATAAGTTTGTTATTATATATGTAATCTAACGGTTTGCTGAAATTTTGAAGTATGAGAAATACACGAAGTAATCCCACTGGTGCAAATTCGCGTGGAACTGCAAGAAGTGGACCAGCTCAGTCACGCGGCTCTGTGGGACGAAGAGCGAGAGCACCAGCTAGGGAACCGGTGGGAGAAAATCCACCTGATATTCGGGCAATAGTGGAAGAAGTGGTTAGGCAAATGATGCCTGTGTTAACGAATAACCCCAACCCGAGCGGCAATCCTAATCCGAGTGCAAATCCTAATCCTAGTGAAGAGGCTGCAAAAAGCATTCATGATAGGCAGCCGGAAAATGAAAGCCAGGGAGAAAGTCGGGCCCGGGCAGTGAAAGAAACACAAGGAGGGGAAGCCTCTACAAAGAAAGTTGGGTGTACGTATAAAGCCTTCCTTGGTTGTAAACCAAATGAATTCTCGGGGACAGATGATCCAGTCAAAGCTATGGAATGGATCATGCATATTGAGAAGGTGTTCCGAGTAAGCAAATGTGCGGAAAATGATAAAGTAGAGTTTGCCACGAACCAACTCACAAGCGGTGCACTACATTGGTGGCAAATTTACTACAAATCACTGGATCTTGATTCATCCCAATCGATACCTTGGGAGCAATTCAAGATTAAGTTCAATGAAGAATACTGTTCTGAAGTAGCAATAAAGCAATTGGAGGATGAGTTCCTGCACATGGAATAGGGTTCCCGATCTGTTCAAGAATATACTCTTAGCTTTCTGGAGAAAGCTAGATTTGCATAACATCATGTCAATACTGAAAAGAGGAAGATTGATAAGTATGTCTGGGGGTTGACGACCCGAATTAGAGAAATCATGCAACCGCTGAAACTACCTACTTTCCGGCAAGTGGTGGATCGAGCCATAGAAAGAGAAACAGAATTGAAGCGACAAGAAGACGAAAAGAAAGTTTTGGAAACGAAACGAAAGGCGGAAGACCAAGGTTGGACGCCCCAGAAAAAGTCGCAACAATCCGGGTCTAAGGGAAAAGGCCATAAAGAGGAAGGAAAGTGGTGTGAAAAATGCAGAAAAAGGCACACGGGCAGTTGTCGCAGTGATACTGGGTCAGTTAGCTGCCGAAATTGTGGAAGAACGGGTCAATTTACATGGGACTGTCGGGCGGAGCGTAGGTGTTATCAATGTGGAGCTACGGACCATCTTCGCCTAAACTGTCCCGAGTTGAAATCTGGAGCAATTAGTGATAGACCCAGGACTGATCAGGGCGGGAAGAAAGAAGAGCCGAAGAACAGGGGACGACCGGTAGCCTCGCGAGCTTTCCAGATGACCGTGGAGGAAGCCCGTAAGAAGACGGATGTGGTTACAGGTATCTTTACTCTCAATACCATACCTGTATATGTTATATTTGGTCTAGGGGATACACACTGTTTTGTGTCGGAGTCTTTATTGCCCCGTCTGAATGTACCATTAACACCTATGGATGAAAGCCTAGAAGTGGCTATAGCGGACGGCAGATACGTTTGGGTTTCTGAACACTTGGAAGGTTGTCAGCTTAAAATCTACGGGACCGTTTTCCCTATAGATTTGAAGCCGATGACTACCAATGAATTTGGTGTAATTGTGGGGATGGATTGGTTGGCAACGAATTATGCCAACATGGATTGTAGAAATAAAAACATCACGGTATTAACACCGGATGGGGAATAGATAAAGATTCAGGGTGAACGACGTCGGTTAAGAATGCCAGTTATCCCCTTTGCTCAAGCCCGAAGCTGTATTAGTAAAGGAGGGATGTCTTATTTGGCCTATGTAGCGGTGGCTAAGCCAGTTAAAGTGGGGGTAGCGAATGTGAATGTGGTAAATGAATTCCCAGATGTATTTCCAGATGAGCTTCCACGGTTGCCACCAGATCGACAGGTTGAGTTCACGATTGAACTGATTCCGGGAGCTGCTCCTGTTGCTCGGGCTCCATACCGTTTAGCACCTTCAGAGATGGTGGAACTGCGAAAGCAACTGGAAGAACTGTTAGATAGGGGTTTCATCAGACCGAGTACATCGCCTTGGGGAGCCCCTATTCTGTTTGTCAAGAAGAAAGATGGGTCAATGCGCATGTGTATTGACTACCGGGAATTAAACAAGATCACAGTGAAGAACAAGTACCCGCTACCCAGAATAGATGACCTGTTTGACCAGCTACAAGGCGCGTCCTACTTTTCCAAGATTGACCTGAGGTCGGGTTACCATCAGCTGAAGATAAGAGAATCTGATATTCCGAAGACAGCTTTTCGCACACGATACGGTCACTATGAGTTTTTGGTGATGCCTTTCGGGTTAACCAATGCTCCAGCCGTATTCATGGATCTCATGAACCGGGTGTGTCGACCGTTCCTTGATACCTCGGTGATAGTGTTTATAGATGATATCTTGGTGTATTCGCGAAGCCAAGCTGAGCATGAGGTGCACCTGCGACAAGTGTTGGAGTTGCTTCGCCGAGAAAAGCTGTATGCTAAATTCTCCAAGTGTGAATTCTGGCTAAGAGAAGTTCAATTTCTTGGCCATGTAATTAATGCTGAAGGGTGAAAGTCGACCCAGCAAAAGTTGAAGCCGTGATGAAATGGGAACCGCCTCGAAGTCCAACTGAAGTAAGAAGTTTCCTTGGTTTGGCAGGCTATTACAGAAGATTTGTCGAGAATTTTTCCTCGATAGCTGTCCCGTTGACCAAGTTGACCAAGAAAGGTGAAAAGTTCACATGGGCTGAAAAGCAGCAAGAAGCATTCCAGAAGCTGAAACAAGCTTTATGTGAAGCACCGGTGTTAGCACTACCACAAAGCGGAGAAGAGTATGTGATCTACAGCGACGCTTCTAGAAGTAGTCTTGGTTGCGTGCTAATGCAGAAAGGTCGGGTCATAGCCTATGCGTCCCGACAATTAAAAGACGCCGAGAAGAAGTATCCAGTTCATGATCTGGAATTAGCTGCGGTGGTTCTAGCATTGAAGCTGTGGAGACATTATTTATACGGTGTGAAATTTGTCATTTACACTGATCATAAGAGCCTGAAGTACCTCTTCGACCAGAAAGAGCTTAGCATGAGACAGCAAAGGTGGATGGATCTGCTGAAAGACTTTGACTGTGAAATTCAGTACCGCCCTGGCAAGGCGAACGTGGTGGCAGATGCTCTAAGCAGAAAAGAAGCTCCTTTGGAAGTTACATCCGCGTGCATGGGTGTAGCAAGCCGGTTACCAGAATTGATTCGTTCAGCACAAGAAGAAGCGTGTAAGCCGGAGAATGTAAAAAGCAAAAGAATGGTTGGATATTTGAAACATCTGGAAGAAAATGCTCAGAAGTTGAAGACCTACAGAGGCCGAATATGGGTCCCGAAACAAGGAGAGGCGAAAAACCTGCTTCTTGAAGATGCGCATTTCAGCCGATATGCAGTTCATCCGGGCATTACTAAAATGTATCGGACGTTAAAACCGATGTATTGGTGGCCTGGAATGAAGAGAGACATTGGAAGATATGTGGAAAGATGTTTGACTTGTCTGCAAGTTAAGTCAAACCATCAGAAACCGTACGGGGAAATACAACCATTGCCAGTTCCAGAGAAGAAATGGGACCATATTACCATGGATTTTGTAACAAAGTTGCCGCGAACACCGCGAGGTTATGATTATATATGGGTGATTGTGGATCGATTGACCAAATCGGCACATTTCATACCATATAAAGAAAATTACAGGGTAGATCAACTGGCGAAAATCTACATAGATGAGGTGTTATGTAGACATGGATTACCAGCATCAATCGTGTCGGATCGAGACAGTAGATTTACTTCCCGGTTTTGGCAGAGCCTTCAAGAGCAACTGGGTACAAAAGTACTTATGAGTACCGCATATCACCCGCAGACCGATGGTCAGAGTGAAAGAACAATCCAGACCTTGGAAGACATGTTAAGAACTTGTATCATTGACTTCGGGGGAAGCTGGGAAGATCATTTACCTTTGGTAGAATTCGCGTACAATAACAGCTATCATTCCAGCATTCAGATGGCCCCGTATGAAGCCTTATATGGAGCACCGTGCCGTACTCCAACCTACTGGACTGAAGTTGGGGAAAAGCCGTTGGCTGGACCTGAAATTGTAGCACAGACCGAAGAAAAGATCAAACTGATACGCGAAAATTTAAAGGTAGCTCAGAATAGACAGAAACAGTATGCAGACAAACGGGTGAAACCGATAGAATTCCGAGTAGGAGACATGGTAATGCTCAAAGTATCTCCTTGGAAAGGCCTAATACGTTTTGGGAAGAAAGGGAAGTTGAGTCCTCGCTTCATTGGACGTTTCCGTATATCCCAAAGAGTTGGATTCGTGGCGTATCGATTAGAGTTACCTGATGAACTTCATGGTATACATGATGTATTCCATGTGTCCCATTTGAGAAAAACTTTGTTTGATAAGTCTCAACAAGTACCTCTTGCTGAAATTGAAGTGGATGACAAGTTGAGATACCCGGAACAACCCGAGAGGGTGTTAGACCGCAAGATAAGACAGCTGCGAAATAAGAAGATTAGTATGGTAAAAGTACTTTGCCGACATCATAGAGGTTCCGACATGACGTGGGAGACCGAAAGTGAAATGAGGGAGAAATACCCTCAACTTTTTGTATGATTTCGGGGACGAAATCTCTTAAAGGAGGGGAGAATTTGTAACGCCAAAACATGTTTATTATGTAATTATAATAAAAAGGGTAAAAATGTCATTTTATCTTAAAAGGGTAATTTGGTCTTTTGGATAGAAAAAGACTTATTTTGTAATAATATTTTGAGTCTTGGACTTAAAATGTTATAAAAGTTGATTTTTGTCATAAATTGTGTAAATTGTGGCAAAAATTTAAGAAATGCAACTTTAAGGACCAAATTGCAATTATTGGAGGTATAAAAGAGAACACTTGTGCAGAATTTGGCACATACGGGAGAAGTTCTATGTGCGATTTCTGCAGAGGATTTGAAGAGATTCTTGAAAATTGAAGTTTGCAAAATCGGATTATAGCTTCAAAGGGTAGAATTGGAAACTTGAAAGGTTAGTATTCCAAGTTCTTATTGGTTTGTTCTTGATGAGTTTTGTAGAACTCAAAAACTGCATTTGCAGTTATGATTATGTGTTTAAATTGATGTAATACTTCCATTAAGTCATGCTAATAAGGACTTAATTCAAGAAAATGGAAGTAGATTGTTATTTTTGATGAATTTGAAGTTTTGGGGTTTTTGGAACTAAGAACCCTAATTCTTCATATGATTGATTGAGTGTGTTTTGGGGGTTAAAAACCTTGTTAAAATGTAAGGTTTTAGCCTAGGAATAAACCCCAAACAATTAAGTCGAGCAATAAGTGCTTAAAAATGGAAAAATGGAAAATTCTAGCACAAAATCGGAGTTTCTGCACACTGTCCAGCGCTCGCGACTCGACCATGGGGTTGCTCGCGACTCGAAGAGCACCCTTTGCGACTCGACCAGGGTGTTGGTCGCGACTCGAGACCTAGGCAGAAACCAATTTGTCTTCTATGAATTTTCCAAGTTTGATTTCTTGTGCTAGGCTTATCCGATTGACCTGAAATTTTAAACATAGGTCTAATATGTTGTAAAACTTCATGGAAAATTATCGGAATATAAATACGGCCTCCCGAAAGTACTGTAGTAGAATACGCGTATTTCGGGAAGTGTATTAAATTATATACCAATGGTTAATGCTTGGAATTGGTCGTATGTTAGACTCTTGTGCATTAGAACCAACTGAAATAGTATATTAACCTATAATCATTGTGAAATAAATGGAATTATAGGTACGGGACAAAATCTTGTGGATTTCATTTCAAGGCAAGAAACGACAAAAGCTAGTAGTAGCAAGCCTTCAAGTGAGTAATCTCACTGTTATCCGTTGTGATACATGTTATATGAGCAGCTGCAGATGAATATGAGATTGGGGGACAAAAATGACAAATTACATGATTGGAAATGTGACAAGACCAGATAAGCCGTGAGTCTACGATAGACAAGAACGGAGCTGTGAGTCAATATATCTATGTAAACTGTGACGTGACAAGACCAGATAAGCCGTGAGTCTATAATAGACAAGAACGGAGCTGTGAGTCAAACTTATACAGACAAGACCGGATAATCCGTGAGTCATTGCGATGGCAAAAACGGAGCCGTGAGTCTAGGCAACAGCGGGCTAACCCGTGAGCCATATATGATTTTATATTGCATGATAATGCATAATTGATTTTGTATAGAGAATTTTATTCTTATACATGTTATATTTGATTTGATTACTCATTGGGCTTTATAGCTCACGGTTTTATTGATATGTCCCTGCAGGTGAGCGTGATCCCGCCAAGGGAAAAGATAAAGTCCGTGACTGAGCACTAGGATTTGAAGTGACATCCCGGCTTGAAGAATGTATAATATGTTATGTATTGTACTTCGTGATACGCTTGTACTCGTATTGTATTAGCTAATACCCCTACTTATGGTTTGTTTGTAAAATATTGGTTTTTTTTTTTAAAAAATATATATTTTTTTGGTGTTTTTGTTAATAAGTCGAGTGTTACATTTGGGCATACGTGTAGGAATTTCCCCAAACCTCTTGTCAAGCTTATTTATTCCAAAATGCTATTTTGATTCCTTGGTTAAAAACTCAGTTTTAACATTCATATATGTTTGTAACAATACACAATAACTTAACAAAACATAAAAATCTCATATGAGATTAATTAAATCATAATAACCAAAATACCCTTTTAGTTATCTTATCCTTTATGTGACAATCTAAAATTTTGATAAACAAAATAAGAATATAAAGTTAAGTATCTCAATGTTAAGAACTTTGATGTTCGGATAAATATAAATGTATGTGGAAGAGCAAAACGGTCAAAGAATGTGAAAATATGGAAACTTGGGTTTTAAGACCTTTTATTAAGTCATAATAAAGTACTACTTCATTTGGAAATTTGATTTAAAGACCCGAGGACAAAAAACATGGAAATTTGGGATTTAAAAGAGAAGAAAATATTTGTAAATCTTTAGAAATTAATAATTAAAAATTAATAAGGAATTGAGGAGGTCATCAAGAGGACTTTTTTAATATTGGATATAATAAGAACATAGGAAAAAACTTCAGGTCATTTGGAGTTATAACGAAGAATTTACGGTGTGTTAAAGATGACAAAAAAGTGACAAAATGGCCACGATTCTATGTGCGTAAACTCTCTGTTGTGTGTCATCAGATACTGTTGTAGGGCTTGTTCCACGACCTCATCGTCGGTTGTCCCGTTTGGTCAGTTGAAAGATAAGTTTACGTAAATTTGGTTAAATTGTACCGATTTTCTTTTCAAATCTTTCCATTTAGCGTTAAGCATATGGTTACTCTGTTAATGCACCGTGCCCAAATTTGTGTGAAACTCTTCCTCCACACGAAACTAGAATGAGCGGAAGGATGTCGTATTCGTTTCTTCGATGATGGCAACCCATGCTTTTGTCAAAGCCACCTCTTCTCTTCTAGTAGATGAGGGAAGCCTCCTATTTCCGTTGCCTGTCATTTTACAAAACTAGAGAAAAATGTTGGAGAGAAACTAGAGAGAAAGGTTATAGAGTAACTAGATAATGGTGTGAAAGGTTGAGAGAATGGTGTGATTTTTAAATGGGTAGAGGGGGTATTTATAGGAATGTGTTAAATTTTTGTAATAAAAGTTTTTTTTTTACATATGTACAAGATCCGGTTTCACCACCATCCAAGCGAACCCGCCCTACGCCATCTGCCGCGAGCCCGAGCCCACGGGACGGCGGTACTGTCCTATCCGAACCCGCGTGAATCCATGAGCTATACCATCCACCATTAGTATTTTTCTCTCAGATATTGATTATGGCTTGGTGGTTGAAGCAAATTCTCTCAACAATTCTAACGATTAGCTTTTTTGTTGAGTGGTATGGGATTTATTTCCTTAAGTTTCTCCACATTATAGTTATTTTCATTCTACTAACCAAAGGGAATTCAATATCATTATTAGATATTTGATTATTAGTTTAGATATTTATTAAATGATATGTCAACTCAAAATATTTCATTTCTAGTGTGATACGTGATAATGTGAACCATTTTAAATTGACGTGGAAAAAAAAGGAAAAATGTCATAAAAATACAACTAATAACATGAAATTTGTTCATTAAGCCATCAAACTTTTTATTGAACTCAATTGACCTGCAAAATTTTTAATTTTGGTTGATTTCACCCTTGGTTGCATTTTGTACCGGGTATAACCGGTTTCATGTCCACGTGGACACTTAAGAAAGATAAGGACCCTTCTTCCTCAACCAAAACCCAGATCAACTCTTTTGCTAACAATAACCTGCATCCTATGCCTTATCCCTCTTACATATGCTGCATTTTTTGTGGCATACAGAACACCATATAAAAACGATGTAAGTACAGTTACTTAGCCAAGCCAAGTTACAGTCTCATTTATGCGATTTAACTGGTCTAACTATTGCAGGGATGCCATGGTTTCCAACTCTCCAGAAAACAGAGCACAAGATGGTTCTCTCAAGTTTCTTTCTAGATTGGTTACAGGTAATCCTTTTCTTCATCTTTTCTTTTATTTGTTCAACATTGATCAATCAAATTCAAGAAACATTAAGTTTTCTGGGTTTACAGAAAGTGGTCGGGAAAAGCTAGAAGCCAATGGATTTGCGTGTGATGTTGCACCTCACTCGATTGTTTGTGTGTCAAATTAACAAGTAAAAATTTGAAACGACCAACTTGAAAGTTCATGATTCATTCTATAATCAAACCGAGCCACAAATTGAGACCGTGATTCAACCATACGCAAGGCTAGAAGATAAAGCTCTTATGAAAATGGCAACAACAAAAGATAAATTTATAGCAGCCCTAAATTGTAATTATACCCACAACATCCCTGTAAATTGATAACGCTTGTTCATGTTCATCACTACTCGCCATTTTCGATCTAGTGTACAATTCATGGTTACGGATTACCAGCCTTCGTTTGCCCAAAAATACAATCGGTGTTCTCACATAGTTGTCTCATTATCAAGTGATATATATATCAGGGATACTGCTACAGCAATGAACCCTCCTCCTAGATCCATACAAGATCACGATATAATCTCCTGTGTTGTTATGGCTGATACGGTTAGTCATTTTGATGAGGTCGTGAAGGAATTTCCTATCTGATCGCAAAGAACATCGGGAAAAGATGATGCCTTTGGGCATAAATTAGATTCCGAGGGGGATGATAATAATGGCAACTCTATGGTTGACGGCTCTAAGATGCACTCTTTGGAGCTGCAGCTGTTGGTTCTTGATGTAGAAGAGGGGAGCGCGAGAGAAGCAACAGACGATGTTCATCGCGACAAAGAGAAGGAAGATGAGATACGAAGGGCTGTCGGTGAGACGGCGATGGCCGGTGATATTCGTTCTTTGCAATCCATTGCTTTCCAAGAGCAGCGATTGAGTTGAAACCGATGATATCCGGTAAAACACACAACCAAGGGTGTAATCAACCAAAATTAAAATGTTTATTGGTTAAATGGATGCAATTAAAAATTTAATGATTTAAAGAGCAAATTTCATGTTATTAATTGCCTTTTTATAACATTTTCCCAAAAAAAAAAACAAGTTCCAAGAAATATTTCTTTGCTACTTATTTAGGCGAGGGGATGCCAAGGAATCGACGAGCTCGCCATCAACAAGTTATAACAACATGACTTGTACCTTTAAACATAAGAGTTGTACCTTTTAGCATGGTTAGCACATGCCGACTACTCCCATCAAATTTGGTTAGCATGTGCTAAGCTGATGTGACAAGTTTAGCATGTTCAGCACATGCTAACCACTCCCTCCAGCCTTAGCCACTAACAATAAGTACAATATATTAGGCTGGAGGGAGTGGTTAGCATGTTCAGCGTGTGCTAAACTATGTCACGTCAGCATTCAGCAAGTTTAGCACATGCTGACCAAAAATGGTGGTAGTGGTCAGCACATTCAGCAAGTTTCCTTTACTAGCCGTTGCATCCGTTGGCGAGCTCGTCGATTCCTTGGCGAGGGAGGTCTTCAGCGAGATGGTCAGCGAGGGTGGCGGTGTGGTTTAGCATGGTTGGCGAGGGGGATGGCGAGGAGTTTGGCGAAGCCACTCCCCCTAGCCTTAAGAACGATAAATCGCCATTTGATTATTTTGAAGGTCAAGTTGTAGAAATAACATTGTACGTTACTATTTTTTACCAATGTAATTTATTCTTTTACCCATAAACAATATACCAACATTTCTTTACTTATAATAGCAATATACCGATATTTTCTTATCATTAATAGCAATATGTAAGTTAAAACTAGTGAAGTATTACTTTTCTTTTATCCAAAATTACAATATAGTTAGATTCTTCAACTAGCTGTTATATCGCATATTGCTATTATAGAAAAAAAAAAAAAAAAAAAAAAAAAGGTTATGTAAGAATGTTGCTTATGAATAAGTTGAAATCCATTGCTCATGACAATAGCAAGAATAGAGCACATTGTTATTTCTCATAGTTTGGCTTTTGTTTTATTGTCTCGATCATTATTGATTAGTAATCCTAGTAGGTCGACTAAAGTTGAAAATTATAATATAATTAGCAAGACAATGGTAGTACAATATATTATCAACAAATCCTTTTATCAAAATATCTTATTGAAAGAAATACAAAGATATAACAACCATTTTATTTATTATGCCTTGAATAATTATCAAATACTCAAAACATTTCATTAAAAATGTAGCAAACTAAATATTGCAATTTTCACAATACGAAACAAACTACTCTTTGGCCACTAAAATTAATAAAACATACAAATTGCAAATGAGAAATAAAACCTCAAACTTTTTGCATCAATAACACTACTTATACCATCCTAAAAAAATCCTGACAGGTTGACTTTCCTACAATTTGGGTTGACTTTTTTGTAACTCGAGCACCCTAGTAAACGTATGGAAAAATTCTCCATGGAACCGCCTTGCGGTATTCGGCCCACACCTCTTTGTATTTCTCTGCACATCGAGACTCGTCTCTTCTCTCTCGCCAGATCAGCAAAATCAGAAGATAAATAGGATAAAAATATGGAACCGGGGAACTGCAATCGTACGGTTCGTATTAGATCAGTTGGTAGTTGACTTTCGAAGTCAAACATAGCACTTTCAGTACGTATCATCCTTTATGAAAAATGAGCATCAATATTTATTATATACTTATGTAGTGATTGAACCATTATATTTTTTAACCATTTAGAAAAAGTATTTTCCTTGTTACCTAGTTTTGTAAAAAACAAAATCTACAAATGCACAACGTACTTTTACAATTTATCGATTTAGCCACTAAAGTGCTATTATAATAATGAAAAAATAATAATATTATGGTGGCTAAATGGATAAAATTGTAGCTTTTCTCTATTTTGCCTTTTTTTTTTAAACCGGCTAACTAGGAACAATGATTTTTCAAAAGGTAACAAAGTATAAAAGTTTAATCATTAAATAAAAAGTTAAGCACCTAAATTGATTGAATGATGAAGGTAAAAGTGTATTTCTGTATTTTTTTTTTATTAAATAGTGCAATTAATCTTGAAATAATTGAAAATTTTACCTGATACCACAGGGTAAGCTGAAGGACAATGCCAGTAACAAATCTCCAAGGTAATTGCAGTGCCTTGCTATTCCCCTTCATAAAAAAAAAAAAAAAAAAAAAAAAAAAAAAAAATGATTATTGTGTGTTTGAAAAGGTGGTAGGAATAAAACAAATAAGGGCTAAATACAAGAAACAGCAACGTACTTCCATTGATTTGTTTATTATAGAATCCTACTTTTATTTCTTACTATCAATTATTGTATTTCGAAAAATCTACACAATAATAACAATTTTATCCATATACAAAGCAATTTTTACTACTATAATTATATATATGTACAATTGTGGCCAATTTGGCATGGAGCTTTTCTAAAACGCTCCTCCAAAATCTGCTAAGATGCACCATACTAACGTGCACTAATATTGTTTCTCTTTGCCCCTTTGGGTTTACATTTTCACATTTTTGCCAAAATTTCCCTTTTTCACCTTTTGCCACATCCAGTTTTTTACTTTTTACAATTTCTGCCCTCATCAAGTTTCTTTTATACACTTTTGACCAATGTTTATACTTTGCGACATCCAGTTTTCTATTTTTACAATTTTTGTTGGGTTTTTTATACATATTTAGTTTTTCTTAGATGATTATTTTTTAACTCCTTTGTATTTTTTAGTTTTTACGTAAGATTGTAATTTTTTTCCGGTTTCGTATATTCGTTTTTACGTTTTTTTAGATTTTTTCGATTTTACAAATCGTTTTCTTTTAATTAGTGTCGGTATTAAGAGAAAAAAAGAAAATGAAAATTACCAATAGCCAGATACTAATAATTTTCCTCCAACAACTTTTGGAGGTCTACCCCATATTAGTGCTTTTGGATTCTTCTTAAAGTCATGTTTTTGCTTGTTAGCACCTCTGAATACTAAATACCTACAAAACATTCAAACAAATAAAATTATGTACCTTTTATTTAGTATATGAAAATATGAACTTTCATCATGCAAAATGATTACCCGATTACAAACACACAGCAATTTGCAATCATTGCAGTTGTTGTGAGGTCCACTTTGTTACTCAAAAGCCACCAACCCTAATCACAAAAAAAAAAAAAAAAAAAAAAAAAAAAAAAAAAAAAATGTCACTATCTCATTGTGTTGTAGAAATAAAATTATGTACCTTTTATTTTGAAAATATGGCATTAACATATCACTAATTTCTATCATGTGCAAATTATGAGGAAAAAATAATTTGGAAGAAAATGATTTATTATGGTTTTTTTCTATTGTTAGTTGAATATATTACCTGAATGCTAAATGTGAAAGGAATCCAGACTAGATCTCCAAATACAAGCATGAAGCCTAGTCTCTCTGCAATTATATCCCATCTAAAAAAACATGTGAATAAGCATTAAGACAATAATAAATCATATGAAAAATAAATAACTGAATGAAGAAAGTAGTTTTTAACATTTTCATCTTACGTAGATGTCATGTATTCTTCGTAAAAGAAGTAATCCATGATGTATATCTGAAAAAGAAAAAAAATATCCAAAAGTGTCAAGAATTGTATTATTTTAGAATAATAATAATAATATCATGAGAATAACAAAAGGAATTTAATTACCACACAAAAAAGCTGGTAGAGGATCATTGATTGGCTCAAGTTGGCATCTTGGATAGATTTTGCAAGCACAGAAAGATTGATGAGGAGCCATCCCATCATTCCAGCTCTCACAAAGAAAAATCTACAAAAGAAAAAATGTTTTTGAACCCTAAATAAAAAATAAAATAAAAACTGTATAATACATTGGGGGTATCATAAACCTGGATTGTGAAAATAAGTTAAATCATTAATTTGTGCATTCTTGAACCCCTATTAGACTAGTTTACTCATGTTTATAATAACCTTAGTCCAGAGGGTACCTATGTGTAACATTTATCTCTATACATATAGAGATAGATCCCTTATACCTCATTCTATACAATCAACACAAACAATACACACACACACACACACACACATATTACGTAGATAGAAAATAACAGACCCTAGTGACAAAGTGTGTATATGCGATGTAGCGATAGCGATTAGAAAAGCATCTAATTTATCATGTTTGATGATGGACAAATTAGAAAATGAAAATATTCATTACCTTAAACCATTATAACCCGAATCATAGATCATCTAAATCCTTATATTCGGGTTCATTATATCTATTTAATGACGATATACAATCTTTTTAAGTTAAAAGATCATTTTCTTCTTCACTTTCTACACCAAAGTCAAAATCATATTCTTTGTCTACTAAATGGCATTGTCCTTTTAGACCTTGAGCTCGATGTGGATGTGTCATCAAATTCCTCCATCCATCCGTCATCAAAGAACATATGTACGTTGTCTTCTCAACCTCATTTTCTTTCAAAAGTTTTTTCATATGTTTCATCTCAAGCATTAACATAGGAATTCATATATCATGATAGCTAGGCGGCTTTATGATAGTTTAGTGTCCGCACTTGAAGCGATTGCTCGACATGGTTGCAGTATAAAACCCTTAGCTACCATGAGGTACAAGTTCCTATGTTAAAGCTTGAGATGGAACACACGAGAAAAATTGTGGAAGAAAATGAGGTTGAGAAGAACACGTACTGCTATTTTTTTTATGACGGATGCTATTTTTTATGACGGATGAATGGAGGGACCAAAAAGGAAGGGCGCTTATTAATTTCTTAGTGAATACTATTCGAGGAAGTAAGTTTATTGAGCCGGCCGACGCTTCTAGCTATTGTTATACATGTCAGCATTTTACTTTTTTGTTAGTCGATTTGTTGATTGTTACCAAATGTGACGAGATGCTAAGTCCCACATGTAGCTCGTCAAGTTGTGAACGTAATTGGAGTGTATTTGAACATGTAAGTAACTTATTATTTGTAATTTTTAAAATAAAATCTAAAACATATTATAATTTATAATATGTACTAATACTTATTATATTTTACTTGCAGGGGCATATTAGACTAGTTTAGCCATGTTTATAATAACCTTTGTCTAGATGGTACCTATGTGTAACATTTATTTCTATGCGTAGAGATCCCTTGTACCTCGTTCTATACAATCAATATACACAATAAGAAGAAAAACTAGCTCGACATGTAGGAAGTAGTTGAAAAAATAAGTGAAAAATAGAACATTTAAGACCACCATAAACACCATGATGGACAAATGCAGCAAATAATAGCTCAAAAAGTGATTACATACTTGAGGTCAACGCCCATGAAGCTCGGATTCAGCTGTATCCCAAACCACCTATAGGATGCCATTGGAGGCATATCAAGTAGAGAGATAAGATATCAGAAATCATTCTATGCAATAGTACAAACTTAAATAAACATGAACAATGGCAGATTCAAGAATTTTAACTTGCAGATGCACTACCATAACAAATTAAACTAGTTTGCATAAATTTTTGGTGAATCATTGTTTACACTATAGAATTCATTTGCCTCTATAAACCAAGTTTTTTGGATTATTTGAGAAAATGATGGTAGAAATGAATGAAAAAATAAGCAAGGGCAAATTTGTAAAAAGTTAGGACTTAATGGACAAAGCCTCATTTGAGTCGACTCAAAAAGAAACACGAATATATAGCTTGTTGGATTAAAATCCAGTCCCATTAAGTCCATTAAGTCAAAAAGAAACAGCATCTTAGTAGACCATTATGCCTCTTCAACTTTTATATAAATAAAAATAAAAATCAATTACCAGTCATCGAGTATGTTTCCAGTAATGTGAGGCTTGAGAGATGCACTTCGATCATTAGATTTGCAGCCAGCCACATAAAGTAACAATGTGACCTATCATTTATAAAAGTAGACAGGAAAATGGTAAAAGTTAAAAATATTTGACTATAATCCAATAATATTGAATAGGTCAAACATTTTAAGTTAAAAACTTTAGATGATTCAAAAACGGAAACTTACAATAACACTGAAGATAAAAGTTGTTGATAAGAGTTCAAGCCCTCTGTCTGATATTGCCTGCAAAATTCATATGTTGACATAATTTTGGAAGTAGAAAGGTCATGCATATAGCACATTATTTAAACCTAAAATATATATATGACTTCATTGAAATTTGACCAAGTCATGCTTCTTTTTGGACTGTATGAAAGAATTTTCAAGGAAAAAATAAAACAAGGGTCAAGAAAAAATCCCCATTAATGTTTTCAGTGAAAATTGAAATTATACATTGCTAAATTTTAATACGATCATTTTGGTAAACAATTAAAAGGAATACATACAGTGAGAGATACATAATCCATCCAAGCTCCCATGGCAAGTAGTCCTACCAGCAAAAGAAGTGATAGCAATCCTGAAAACAGAAAATTCAGATTGGTAATCTTTTTTATAACTTTTAATGTTATATCAATAATCACAGAACTTCATGTCAATTTGAATGTGACATTTGCTGATTTTAAACCTAATGTTCTAACAGTTTACCAGTATTTCATTACTCTATGACACCCTCATAAGAAATGAGTATGAACTGACTCGATTGTCACAATGATGTTGTAATTTTCGTAAGTGATTAACTGTACATTACAGAGATCCAAAATACCTATACTTTTAAAGCTTCAATTAGAGCAAGAAATTACCATTACAGCGATAATGAAGTCTAGTTCCATCAGACAGATTCGCTCCAGGAACAAGCTTTCCAGGTAAAATAGATCCAGCAATGCCCAAGTAACTGAAGAATCCGAATAATAAACCAACCTAATAAACAAATCCGTTACTCATAATCATCACATACACGTACATTTCTTACTAATTTTCCCCAAACATGATATTCTATTACAATGTAGAGCCCCAAATCAAAAGGGCAAGCAGGAAACAAAATTCTAGTCTTGCTTTTGTTCAATCGAGCACCAGAAACCCAAACTCTATATCAATATGAGTGGGTTATGTCTGTGCCGAATGGCTTACACCCACATATCATAGCAGAAAATGGATCGATGATCTCATTTGAGTGTGCGTGTGTGTGCGCATATGTGTAGACAAGTACCCAATTACTCACGTACAGAAGTCCATGAAGGAATGAAGGAGCTGATAAGGGAAGTGAAATCCATCTATGGAGATACCCAAGTAAACTCCGTCGCTGCGGAGTACTCTCTTCTTCTTCTCTATTTCTACTCTTGACTGCGGATTTTTGCAATTTTATTTCCAGCCCTACGATTTCAGAAATTAACGATTTCAGTCCCTCTTAATAATTAAACTCCTTAAAAATGGAATATTTAAAAAAATCACAAATTGCATCAAATAGCAACAAACTTTTCATGCATTAGGTTAAGTTCCTCAATTCTCCATAATTTGTTGAAATGGTGGGTCTTTTTGTTGAAATGGGAGGTCTTAAAACTTTTAAAGTATGTTGTAATGTTGGAACAACTAAAAATGATTATAATCTCCTTATAAAGTTGAGTGTTATTTTAAGTTTGTATATTTTTAATGTACAATTTATGAATTTTAAAATTTTGCATTATGCATTAAAGTTGTATTTATACAACACACTTCATAATACCATATCCGTAACTATCATAGGTGATGCTCCCAAAGACCGTCACCAAGCATATCGGATCACAATCAAGGATCCAGATCTACGTCATGCCAATTAGTTGGACATCGGAGATTCTCAAAATGAATACGTGTTATGCATCTCTGATTCCCGATTTATGTCATGCCAATTAATATCCATATTATCTTATGGATACATTGGTGGTTCTTGGTTGAAGAATGAGTTGGACATCAGAGGTTCTCAAAATGAATACGTGTTATGCCTCTCTGGTTCCCGATTTATGTCATGCCAATTAGTATCCATATTATCTGATGTATACGTAGAAAAACTTCGTCTACGATGATATTAAGTTGGTGGGGGTTGGGTGTTGGTAGGTGTGTGTGTGTGTGTGTTGGTAGGGGTGGAGTGTTGTGGGCTACATTTTTTGACTTTTGGTTGCTCAACCGTGGACGTCTACAAGTATTTTTGTGAACATATGGATCAGCAACCGTAGTTGTTGATGGCGAAAAATATGTTCCACATTTTTCTCATACAAACTTCTCATTGTATTTTTCCAACCAGACTCGATTGAGATAATCAAGAACACCTGATTAAACAAGTAAATGGTCAGCATATTATTATGTGTATTAATATTTTAAAGAAAAAAAAACCTTGATGATATGTCGCTCTTGATTCAAGGTGTGCATAGTTTCTCTAATATGTTGCCCATGTTGATGAATTAACTAAAGTATCTCCGTCTCGTGTAAAGGATGTCCATTCTGCAATTGTCTTAAAACTTTGTCTACAATGACCCAGTATACTTTGAGATATATGTCATCTACAAAGTATTTGAATGGCTGACGGGAATACTTTTTTACATGAACTCATTAATGCTAACTCTCTATCAGTAACGATCACACATGGGCTGTCATATTTATCGAGTATGGTCTTGAGACAACTTAAAGCACAAGTGTAATTAGATTCCTTTTTTTTATCCATGAACCCAAAACCAATGGAAAATGTTCTGCTTGTTGAAGTAACACCAACAATCTCCAAAAAAGGCATTTTGTACCTAATAATAAAAGACTAACAATTAGTAAAAAATATTGTAACCACAATTAATGAATACAGAACAAATTCATATTTGTTAGTCTTGTAGGTTGCATCAATCATCATAACTTATGGAAATGCACGCCATATCTCCAATGATGTTGGGTGAACAAAAAAACAGATCTTCCAACGTATTGGTTGTATCATTTGAAAGATACTCATACAAATATCATTTTGAATGCAAAAATCTGAATACAACGTGAATTTGACTTCGACGTGAATACAACGTGAATTTGACTTCGACCTGCACGCTCAGCCATCTGGACTTTGTTACCCTCATTATAAATTTTCTTTATTGTAGATATGTTATTCTTATTATGACTCTTCAATGCCGATAGGATATTCCATGGGGGGTACATTATTTATTCTCATTTCTACAACCATTTTTTATTCATTTTGTGTTAACCGCCTTACAAATGGGTGACCCTCCAAATACATTACAGGATCATGATTATGTTGATCATTTTTTACTTTCAACCTCCAAACATCATCCGACTTATAGTAACAAACATGTAATTCGAATGGACAATTTATTTTTCTTGGCCCCGTATTTCTAGTGGACGTCTACTGACCTCTAAACACACCACCTTGATCACACATCAAAACAACTTTCGATGCATAGCCACTTGGTTTTGTCTTTGTTCTTTTAGTAATAATCACATACCCGTGCCACATTTTGCACCCAATCCACTAAATTTCCACAGCTGCTAAATACCTAATGTAACGCCAAAATGTATTTATTATATAATTATAATAAAAGGGCAAAATGGTCATTTTACCTCAAAAGGGTAATTTGGTCATTTGGACAGAAAAGGACTTGTTATGTAATAATATTTTAAGTCTTGGACTTAAAATGTTATAAAAGTTGATTATTTGTCATAAATTGTGTTATTTGTGGCAAAACTTTGAAATATGCAACCTCAAGGACCAAATTGTAATTTCTGGAAGTATATAAGAGAGACTTGTGTGCAGAATTTTGGGAGTTACGGGAACTTCTTGTGGCTGAATTTCTGCAGAGAATTGAAAGGTTTCTTGAAGGTTTGAAGCTTGGATTGTGATCCTTGGCTTTAAAGGGCATAATTGGAAGAAATTGAGGTAAGTTTCCAAGTTCTTGATTGTTGTTCTTGGTGAGTGGTGTAGAACTCGAAAATACTGCAATTTCAGTGAAGTTAGGAATGTTTGTGTATGATTTCTGCACTTATAACAAAGCTTAACTCAATCAAATGGAAGTAGGATGCTATAAGTGGTAAAATTGAAGAATTGGGGTTGTTAGAATTAAGAACCCTAATCTTCCCTTTGAATGATTGAGTTGTTTTCAATGCTTAAAAACCTTGTTTTTATGGAAGGTTTTGACCTGGGAATGTTTCCCAAGTGATTAAGAACGAAAATAAGTACTTAAAATGAGAAATCTGCAAGCTACAGTGCAAAAATCGCGACTGGCCAGGGGGTCTGCCCAGGCGCCAGGCGCAGTGCGCCCAGGAGCCAGGCGGGGCGCGCCCAGGCGCAGTGCGCCCTGACCCTGGCGCAGTGCGCCTCCAATGCAGTGGCCAGACAGAAACTTTGAAACGCTAACTTTTGCGTTGCTTGTCCGATTAAGCTCAAATTTGAACCATAGGTGTATTATGGTCTGAAAAGTTTGGGAAAATTTTTAGATTGAGTTTCCGACCCCTCGGGGGCACTGTAGACCGATCCGAACGTCCCGGTGAATAGTAAAATTCACATAAAGTTAGTAAACTGAAAGTGTATTAACTAGGCATTGTTTATAACAATGTTTTATTGAACTCTAGTGTATTAGAGTTACTTGCAATGGGTATTAACCTATAATCATGTTGAAAATGATTGAATTATAGGTGCGGGACAAAATTCTACGGATCATATCGGAAAGCAAGGAACGGCAAAAACTAGTTGTAATAATATTTCAGGTGAGTAATCTTGACTATATCTAGTATGATATATGATGATTACAGTGGTACTACTTAAAGTAGTTGAATACGGTACAAGGGTAGAGTACCCGAGTAATATACGGACATGACATTGAATTGTAATTCTAAATGGTGCAGTCTTGTTAGCAAAGATTACTATCTTTGTAATTAAATGGTACGGCCTTGTTGGCTATGAATCCGGTGCGGCCTTGTTGGCTATGTCTCCGATGCGGCCTTGTTGGCTATGACTCCGGTGCGGCCTTCGGGCTATGTCTCCGATGTGGCCTTCGGGCTATGATGTAATACGGCCTTCGGGCTATGGTATTTGGTGCAGCCTGTATGGCTATGATTACGGTGCGGTCAATGATGACCATGATATTGGGACAAAAATTGTTAAGAGTTTAATTGTTATTATACTCTTGTATATGTTTATCTGTTTGCTTGATTACTCATTGGGCTTGTAGCTCACGTTTTGTTTGATATGTCCCTGCAGGTGAGCGTGACCCTGCTAAGGGAAAAGATAAAGTCCGTGACTGAGGACTTAGCGTTGAAGTAATACCCGGCTTGAAGAATGTATAAAATTTATGTATTGTACTTCGTGATACACTTGTACTCGTATTTGTTAACTAATACCCCCTACTTGTGGTTTTATTGTAAAACATTTGGTTTGAAAAATGAAAAATTTTTGGGGTGTTTTTGTTAATAAGTCGGGTGTTACAAGTTGGTATCAGAGCCGTGGTTTAAGTGAACTAGGTGTCTTAGATTAGATCCCTGGACTTAAACCTTGAGAGAAGCATAGATAAGTGGACTGTTATATATATATATATAGGTTGTTACCATATAGGTAATCTAACGGTTTGTTGAAATCTTGAAGTATGAGAAATACACGAAGCAATCCTACTGGTGTGAATTCACGTGGAACTGCAAGAAGCGGACCAGCTAGGTCACGTGGAACTGCAAGAAGCGGACCAGCTAGGTCACGCGGCTCTGTTGGGCGAAGAGCACCAGCAAGGGAACCGGTGGGACAAAATCCACCTGATATACGAACTATTGTGGAAGAAGTGGTTAGGCAGATGATGCCTGCGATAATAAATAATTCCAACCTGGGCGGCAATCCAAATCCGAGTGCAAATCCAATTCCTACCGAAGAGGCTGCAAAAAGTGTTCATGACGGGCAGCCAGAAAATGAAAGCCAGGGTGAAAGTCGGGCCCGGGCAGTAAAAGAAACTCCAGGTGGGGAAGCCTCGATAAAGAAGGTTGGGTGTACATATAAATCCTTTCTTGGTTGTAAACCAAAGGAATTTTCGGGGACAGATGATCCAGTCAAAGCTATGGAATGGATCATGCATATGGAAAATGTGTTCCGAGTAAGCAAGTGTGCGGATGATGACAAAGTGGAGTTTGCTACGAACCAACTTACAAGCGGTGCTTTACATTGGTGGCAAACTTACTATAAGTCACTGGATCTTGATTCGTCCCAATCGATACTTTGGGAGCAATTCAAGACAAAGTTTAATGAAGAATATTGCTCGGAAGTAGCTATTCAGAAGCTGGAGGATGAATTCCTGCATTTGGAACAGGGTTCCCGATCTGTCCAGGAATATACTCTTAGCTTTTTGGAGAAAGCTCGGTTTGCGGAACACCATGTTTACACTGAAAAGAGAAAGATCGACAAGTATGTTCGGGGATTGACAACCCGAATTAGAGAAGTTGTACAACCGTTGAAATTAACTAATTTTCGACAAGTGGTGGATCGAGCCACGGAAAGAGAAACAGAACTGAAGAGACAGGAAGATGAAAAGAAAGTCCTGGAAACAAAACGAAAGGCGGAAGACCAAGTTTGGACGCCTCAGAAAAAGTCACAGCAATCCGGGTCTAAGGGAAAAAGTCAAAGAGACGATAGAAAATGGTGTGAAAAATGTCGAAAATGGCACTCCGGGAGTTGCCGGGTCAACACTACATCCACAAGTTGTCGAAATTGTGGAAAACCGGGGCATGATGTTTACAATTGTCGGGCGGATCGTAGGTGTTTCCAGTGTGGAGCTACGGATCATCTTCGCCTGAATTGTCCCGAGTTGAAGTCTATAGCGATCAGTGACAGACCCAGGATTGAACAGGGCGGGAAGAAAGAAGAGCCGAAGAACAGGGGACGACCGATAGCCTCGCGAGCTTTCCAGATGACTGTGGAAGAAGCCCGTGAGAAGACTGATGTGGTGACAGGTATTTTCACTCTCAATACCATACCTGTATATGTTATCTTTGATCCGGGAGCCACCCACTGTTTTGTATCGGAATCTTTATTGCCTCGCCTGAATGTACCTTTAATTCCAATGGATGAAAGCTTAGAAGTAGCTATAGCAGACGGCCGATATGTCTGGGTTTCTGAACATATGGAAGGTTGTCAGCTTAAAATCTACGGGACCGTTTTCCCTATAGATTTGAAGCCGATGACTACCAACGAGTTTGGTGTAATTGTGGGAATGGATTGGTTAGCGACAAATTATGCTAACGTGGATTGCAGAAATAAAAGTATTACAGTGTTATCACCGGAAGGGGAATGGATGAAAATTCAAGGTGAACGACCTCGGTTACGAATGCCAGTTATCTCCTTTGCTCAAGCTCGAAGCTGTATCAGTAAAGGAGGGATGTCCTATTTGGCTTATGTATCAGTAGCTCAACCGATTAAAGTAGGGGTAGCGAATGTGAATGTGGTGAACGAGTTTCCAGATGTGTTTCCAGACGAACTTCCAGGGTTGCCACCAGATCGACAGGTTGAGTTCACGATTGAACTAGTTCCGGGAGCTGCACCTGTTGCCCGAGCTCCATACCGGTTAGCACCTTCGGAGATGGTGGAACTGCGGAAGCAACTGGAATAATTGTTAGACAGGGGTTTCATCAGACCGAGTACATCGCCTTGGGGAGCCCCTATTTTGTTCGTCAAGAAGAAAGATGGGTCAATGCGCATGTGCATTGACTATCGGGAACTAAACAAGATCACGGTGAAGAACAAGTACCCGCTACCCAGAATAGATGACTTGTTTGACCAGCTACAAGGTGCGTCCTATTTTTCCAAGATTGATCTGAGGTCAGGATACCACCAGTTGAAGATAAGGGAGTCAGACATTCCGAAGACAGCTTTCCGAACGAGATACGGGCATTATGAGTTTTTGGTGATGCCTTTTGGGTTAACCAATGCTCCAGCCGTATTCATGGATCTTATGAACCGGGTGTGCCGACCGTTCCTTGATACCTCGGTGATAGTGTTTATAGATGACATCTTGGTGTATTCAAGAAGTCAAACCGAACATGAAGTGCACCTGCGACAAGTATTGGAGTTACTTCGCCGAGAAAAACTGTATGCTAAATTCTCAAAATGTGAATTCTGGTTAAGGGAAGTCCAATTCCTTGGTCATGTAATCAATGTTGAAGGGGTGAAAGTAGATCCAGCAAAGATTGAAGCCGTGATGAAATGGGAACCGCCTAGAAGTCCCACTGAAGTAAGAAGTTTTCTTGGTTTGGCAGGCTATTACAGAAGATTTGTCGAGAATTTCTCCTCGATAGCTGTCCCGTTGACCAAGTTGACTAAGAAAGGTGAAAAATTTACTTAGGTTAAAGAGCAGCAAGAAGCATTCCAGAAACTGAAACAAGCTTTATGTGAAGCGCCGGTGTTAGTACTACCACAAAGCGGAGAAGAGTATGTGATCTACAGCGATGCTTCTAGAATTGGTCTTGGGTGTGTTTTGATGCAGAAAGGTCGGGTCATAGCTTATGCGTCCCGCCAATTAAAAGATGCTGAGAAGAAATATCCAGTTCATGATCTGGAATTAGCTGCGGTGATCTTAGCATTGAAGTTATGGAGACATTATTTATATGGTGTAAAGTTTGTTATTTACACTGATCATAAGAGCCTGAAGTATCTTTTTGACCAGAAAGAGCTCAGCATGAGACAACAAAGATGGATGGACCTGTTGAAAGACTTTGATTGTGAAATTCAGTACCACCCTGGTAAGGCGAATGTGGTGGCAGATGCGTTAAGCCGAAAAGAAGCTCCTCTGAAAGTTACATCCGCGTGTATGGGTGTAGTGAGCAGGTTACCAGGATTGATTCGTTTAGCACAAGAGGAAGCGTGTAAGCCGGAAAATGTAAAAAGCGAAAGAATGGTTGGATATTTGAAGCATCTGGAAGAAAATTCTCAAAAATTGAAGACCTTCAGAGGCCGAATATGGGTCCCAAAACAAGGAGAAGCGCGGAATTTGCTTCTAGAAGATAGCCATTATAGCCGATATGCAGTTCATCCGGGCAGCACTAAGATGTATCGGACGTTAAAACCGATGTATTGGTGGCCTGGAATGAAAAGGGACATTGGAAGATATGTGGAAAGATGTTTGACTTGTCTGCAAGTTAAGTCAAACCATCAGAAACCGTATGGGGAAATACAGCCATTGTCAGTTCCGGAGAAGAAATGGGACCATATTACCATGGATTTTGTGACAAAGTTGCCGCGGACGCCGCGAGGTTATGATTCTATATGGGTGATTGTGGATCGATTGACTAAATCGGCTCAATTTATACCATATAAGGAAAAGTACAGAGTAGATCAATTGGCGAAAATCTACATTGATGAGGTAATTTGTCGTCATGGATTACCTGCATCGATTGTATCGGACCGAGATAGTAGGTTTACTTCTCATTTTTGGCAAAGTCTACAAGAGCAATTGGGTACGAAAGTACTTATGAGTACCGCATATCACCCGCAGACCGATGGCCAAAGTGAAAGAACGATCCAAACTTTGGAAGATATGTTAAGGACTTGTGTCATTGACTTCGGTGGAAGCTGGGAAGATCATTTGCCTCTAGTAGAATTCGCGTACAATAACAGCTATCATTCCAGCATTTAGATGGCCCCGTATGAAGCCTTGTATGGAGCACCGTGCCGTACTCCGACCTGCTGGACTGAAGTTGGGGAAAAGCCGTTGGCTGGACCCGAAATTGTAGCACAGACTGAAGAAAAGATCAAATTGATACGCGAAAATTTGAAGGTAGCTCAGAATCGGCAGAAACAGTATGCAGACAAGCGGGTGAAACCGATAGAATTCCAAGTAGGAGATATGGTTATGCTCAAAGTATCCCCTTGGAAAGGCTTGATTCGTTTTGGGAAGAAAGGAAAGTTGAGTCCTCGCTTCATTGGACCTTTCCGTATATCCCAAAGGGTTGGAGCCGTGGCGTATAGATTGGAGTTACCTGATGAACTTCATGGTATACATGATGTATTCCATGTGTCCCATTTGAGGAAGACGTTGTTTGATAAATCTCAACAAGTACCTCTTGCTGAAATTGAGGTTGATGAAAAGCTGAGATACCCGGAACAACCTGAGCGGGTGTTAGACCGCAAGATAAGACAGCTTAGAAACAAGAAGATCAGTATGGTGAAAGTCCTTTGGCGTCATCACAAGGATTCCGACATGACGTGGGAAACCGAAAGTGAGATGAGGGAGAAATATCCTCAACTTTTTGTATGATTTCGGGGACGAAATCTCTTAAAGGAGGGGAGAATTTGTAACGCCAAAATGTATTTATTATATAATTATAATAAAAGGGCAAAATGGTCATTTTACCTCAAAAGGGTAATTTGGTCATTTGGACAGAAAAGGACTTGTTATGTAATAATATTTTAAGTCTTGGACTTAAAATGTTATAAAAGTTGATTATTTGTCATAAATTGTGTTATTTGTGGCAAAACTTTGAAATATGCAACCTCAAGGACCAAATTGTAATTTCTGGAAGTATATAAGAGAGACTTGTGTGCAGAATTTTGGGAGTTACGGGAACTTCTTGTGGCTGAATTTCTGCAGAGAATTGAAAGGTTTCTTGAAGGTTTGAAGCTTGGATTGTGATCCTTGGCTTTAAAGGGCATAATTGGAAGAAATTGAGGTAAGTTTCCAAGTTCTTGATTGTTGTTCTTGGTGAGTGGTGTAGAACTCGAAAATACTGCAATTTCAGTGAAGTTAGGAATGTTTGTGTATGATTTCTGCACTTATAACAAAGCTTAACTCAATCAAATGGAAGTAGGATGCTATAAGTGGTAAAATTGAAGAATTGGGGTTGTTAGAATTAAGAACCCTAATCTTCCCTTTGAATGATTGAGTTGTTTTCAATGCTTAAAAACCTTGTTTTTATGGAAGGTTTTGACCTGGGAATGTTTCCCAAGTGATTAAGAACGAAAATAAGTACTTAAAATGAGAAATCTGCAAGCTACAGTGCAAAAATCGCGACTGGCCAGGGGGTCTGCCCAGGCGCCAGGCGCAGTGCGCCCAGGAGCCAGGCGGGGCGCGCCCAGGCGCAGTGCGCCCTGACCCTGGCGCAGTGCGCCTCCAATGCAGTGGCCAGACAGAAACTTTGAAACGCTAACTTTTGCGTTGCTTGTCCGATTAAGCTCAAATTTGAACCATAGGTGTATTATGGTCTGAAAAGTTTGGGAAAATTTTTAGATTGAGTTTCCGACCCCTCGGGGGCACTGTAGACCGATCCGAACGTCCCGGTGAATAGTAAAATTCACATAAAGTTAGTAAACTGAAAGTGTATTAACTAGGCATTGTTTATAACAATGTTTTATTGAACTCTAGTGTATTAGAGTTACTTGCAATGGGTATTAACCTATAATCATGTTGAAAATGATTGAATTATAGGTGCGGGACAAAATTCTACGGATCATATCGGAAAGCAAGGAACGGCAAAAACTAGTTGTAATAATATTTCAGGTGAGTAATCTTGACTATATCTAGTATGATATATGATGATTACAGTGGTACTACTTAAAGTAGTTGAATACGGTACAAGGGTATAGTACCTTAGTAATATACGGACATGACATTGAATTGTAATTCTAAATGGTGCAGTCTTGTTAGCAAAGATTACTATCTTTGTAATTAAATGGTACGGCCTTGTTGGCTATGAATCCGGTGCGGCCTTGTTGGCTATGTCTCCGATGCGGCCTTGTTGGCTATGACTCCGGTGCGGCCTTCGGGCTATGTCTCCGATGTGGCCTTCGGGCTATGATGTAATACGGCCTTCGGGCTATGGTATTTGGTGCAGCCTGTATGGCTATGATTACGGTGCGGTCAATGATGACCATGATATTGGGACAAAAATTGTTAAGAGTTTAATTGTTATTATACTCTTGTATATGTTTATCTGTTTGCTTGATTACTCATTGGGCTTGTAGCTCACGTTTTGTTTGATATGTCCCTGCAGGTGAGCGTGACCCTGCTAAGGGAAAAGATAAAGTCCGTGACTGAGGACTTAGCGTTGAAGTAATACCCGGCTTGAAGAATGTATAAAATTTATGTATTGTACTTCGTGATACACTTGTACTCGTATTTGTTAACTAATACCCCCTACTTGTGGTTTTATTGTAAAACATTTGGTTTGAAAAATGAAAAATTTTTGGGGTGTTTTTGTTAATAAGTCGGGTGTTACACCTAACGAATACAAAATTAAACATTTATATAATTACGACATTCTACACTAAGAATTTTGTGTCATCTTAGCATGTCATGATAATGAATAATTCCAACGTTAACCAAAAAAATATAATGTTCGATTCACAATATAAAGCTAAAAATTAAAATCAAAATATAAAGTTTTACTAAAATGAAAAAGTTTTAGTAAAATTAAAAAGATAATGGATGTCATTAAAAAGTTTTACTAAAATTAATATCGAAATATAAAGTTTTACTAAATCTTAGCATGTCATGATAATGCATGTCATTATAAAGTTTGAATACATACATTTAAAAAGATAATACATGCATGTCATGGTAAATAATAAATCTATAGAATGGCCGACATAGACTCATTTAAACCATATATGAAAGGATTTAGTAGATGCCTTATTGCTAGCAATGTCATGATTATATTTAAACCATATATAGAATGGCCAACATAGGCTATCAATTGAATATATTAAGATGCCTTACTGCTAGCAATGCCATGATTATTTCCCATGACTTTTGAGCCTACTTTTGCAATTTCATGGCTGACATAGATTTTGACATCACTTTTAAGCCTACTAATCATGTCATGATAAATAAGAAATCTGGACGTTTGATTTTACCTAATAATTTTTGCTATCGAATGAAGAGATGAAGAGCAACAGACTCTTCAAGATGAGAACATGGACGAGAAGATCGTAGAAATGAAGTGATGAAGAGCGACAGACTCTTCAAGAGGAGAACATGGACGACCGTGAGGGACAATTTCCGGGCAACCAAGCAACTGGCTCAACATTTTTGGATATCTTTTTATCTAAAGTCGGAGAGTGAGATATTTCATTCAAAAAAAGAACATTGAAAATGCTACGCCGGAGACTCCAAGAGAAAGCAAAAGAGGCAAGAACACACCGGTTAGAGGTTGCACTCTGACGTCGACGATATTTTCCGGTAATTGAGTTTTTTTTCCAAGAACGATATTTTAGTTTAGGGTTTTGTAGAACAACTTTTAAGAAATTGTATGAACAACTTTTTAATCTTTTTATAAAGCTATACTTTCCTAAAATGTTGGTTTTCCTAATCTTGTTACGTTTTGTTTAGATTTTACTGGGTAAAAATATTCGACTATTTTTTTGGAGTTATTAGTCATATAACAAATATGGGTCATTCTATACATACCCCTCCTATAGTCTGTTTATACCCCCTGATGTAAAATTTTGTTTTTTGTTGTATTTTTTTAACTATTTTGTCTTTTTGTTGTTTTTTTTCTTTTTTTTTTCTTTTAACAAATAATATTTGATTTGTTTTATTATTATTATTATTATTATTATTATTAGAAAAACAATAATAATAAATTTACAAATAATATTTTTTCTTTTTTTAACTATTTTGTCTTTTTGTTGTTTTTTTTACTTTTTTTTCTTTTTACAAATAATATTTGATTTGTTTTATTATTATTATTATTAGAAAAACAATAATAATAAATTTACCTTTTATAATTTTTATTTTTTAATAACAATAAAACAATAGTTTTTTATTAATTACGACACAACGAACGATGTTTATAAATTTATAAAATTATATCAAAACGGTTATGTCAAATTCGAACGATTTATTATTATTGTAACGATTTATTATTATTGTAATAATAATAAAACAAATCAAATATTATTTGTAAAAATAAAAAAAATAAAAAAAACAACAAAAAGACAAAATAGTTAAAAAAAATTATTTGTAAATTTATTATTATTGCTTTTCTAATAATAATAATAATAATAATAATAAATTTAATTTAATAATAATAATAATAATAATAAAGACAATAAAAGACGAAATTGAGATAAAACAAATCAGTATGTCAAATCAGGGGGGTATAGTAAGAAATGGGGGTAGCTATAGCACTACCCAACAAATATATCTAGCAAAAATAACACAAATGTACAGAGATATGAGAATCTACTAAAACTTTCTAGCAAAAATACACACATGGTCAGTTTGAAAACTTGTCATTTGATTCAATCGTTGTATCAAATTGATATAGACATAGATATGAAATCATTGTAGAATACGTGATATAAATAACGTAATAATATTCCAAAACAAAACATCAAATCGGTTTCTTTATAATAATAATAATAATAATAATAATAATAATAATAATAATAATAAAGGAAACGACAAAATGGGATAAAACATATAAAATTAACTAGTCAAATCAGAAGGGGTTTATAGATTAAAAATGTGATTTAATTAAAACTCATTTTAATTTGATGGTTGTCAAGGTGGTACAAAATGTAATGGGGGTACTTATAGTACAACCCCTTTTTATTGGGTTTGGCTAAAAAGACACCAATTTTTATCAAAAGGACATCCCTTAATTGTTTAATGATTACTTGCTTATTTTTTTAATTGTTTAATGATCGCTTTCCTAGGTATAATGATTAAATAATTATCATTATTTAATTTACAAATATTAAGAAACTAAATATTTTATTAGAAATCATAAATTTACCATTAAATTTCTAATAATATAACTAAAAGAAACTAAATAAAAATCTATAAAACTAAAAGGTATAAAAGTAAAAGGGTATAAAAATAAAAGGGTGTAAACGTAAATAAATAAACCCTAATGTTATAAGATGAAAAAACCCTAGCCGACAACCATATCTTCTTTTCCCTCTCTCACGATCGATCTCACACTCTCTCCCTACAACTGACGACGCCGACCACCACATCTCACCGCCGATGTCGGCCACCACGTCTCACAGCCGCCAGCCACCTCTCTCTCACTGTCGATCTAGCACACATCTCTCACTCTCGACTGTTTCCATCATTGGCGCACATCTCTCTCACTCTCGGCGGTCGGACGTCAACAACCACCGTCAACAACCGTGAGATCTCCTTATCTCACAGCCGCGTCTCCGGCCGCCGCCTCCTTTTCTCACACCTCCGGTCAGCCGATGGACGCCTCCAGCAACCACCGGTATGTTGTCGGTCACTGCCGACCACAACCGGAAGCAGCCTCTGGTGCTCTCTATTTCTATGTTTTTCTATGGACCTATTGGATCTGTTTTGGTTAATTTGTAAACTTGGAAATTTATACTACATGATTTGTTAGGTCTGTAATTTAATTTTTAGTGATTTTGGATGTTTGACTCGTTTTTATTAGTATTGTTCATGTATTATATAAAAATCTACAAAAGTAACACGAGAATCAAAGATTGACGTGTATCTATTGGAACATTTTGCCATCTTTTGTAAAAAAAACTATAAAGTACTTAGAAAACATAAAAAGAAAACTGAAAAGGTAAAAACTGACATGTCTGAAAACACATCTTTTAATATTGTTTAATATTAATTTTTTATTAAAGGTGTCTAAAGTGTGTCAATTTAACAGCACCCTTTTTATTTCGTATACCTCATTTTGATTTTATTTTTTATCTTTTTGTTGTCTTTTATTTTATTTTTTATGATTTATATCTTATTAAGGTGATCTTAAAAAAATTCCACCAATCTTAAAAAAAACCTCATTATTAACTTACAATTTCCCATCATTTAGGGCTTCTTTTAATATTCATTTTGTTAATTATGATATCTTTTTTTTCTTATACTTTTATAACTACTATTAATTTTTTTATTTAATATATTTACTTATTGACGTTTAGTTCGAATACATTTTCTAATGTGTTTTTTTTTTACGTTTTGTTCGTTTGCATTATTTAACGTTGTAATTTACTATTTTTCTAATTTTTGACGTACTAATTTCTAATTTTTGACGTTTTGTTTGAATACGTTTTAATATGTTTTGTTTGTTTATATTATCAAATGTTGTAATATACTATTGTTCTGATTCTAATCGAGCTATTTTTTTTGCATAAATGAAGATAATAAATACAATATTAATTTACTTAAATAATTATCAATTATCCAATATAATTCTTTCAGTGCTACGATGTAAGACCCTGATCCCGGAAAGTCAAGTTTCGAGTCTTAATGAGTCAAAGAGTGAAACCCGGAACCAAGTCTCGAGAGAATGGCATTTAATAAGGACAAAATAAGGAAAATGGTGAAAAATGATAAATAGCGGCGCTATTGAGCAAAATCCCATGACAGTCGCGTTTCAGACTGTTCGTGACAATGACTTTCTAGGGGACTGAAGATAGCGGCGCTATCTTTAGAGATAGCGGTGCTATCTCTGTCTGATCGAGAATAACTACAAATTTTCATGATTTAAGTCATTTTTAAGCTACTTATCACCTCCCACTTCGTCATTTTCACCCTTAGAACTCCAAAGAACATTTCTAAACTCTCTCCATGGCTTCCATGGTGTTTGAGCTCCATTTGTGGGTTTGTGAAGGTTTTGGAAGAAGAAGAAGGTGGCTAAGGTGTTCTAGAGAAGGTGGTGCTTAGAAGGAGTCTAGTTGTTGCTGTTCTTGGACCTTTGTAAGTGTTCTTGAAGCTTGTCTTCACTAGTTCTTGTTGTTATTGGTATTATAAAGCTATTTCCAAGCTTTTAAAGACAATGATGGCTCCATACCTTGGATGGGGTTGGATCTAGAGGCTAATGATGAGTTCTTCTCCTTTAAGACTCTGAATCCTTGAGAAAAACCCAAGCCTAGTCTTTGTATGGTTGTGAATGAAGTTTTGGGTTGTTAATCTTCATTTTTGGAGTTAGATTTGTCACCATGAGCTTGTTTGGCTAGGATTGGTGGTTAAAATTACGTTTTTATGAATTAAGAAACTATTTTGAACAACCCCTGAAAGTTGGAACTTCTGTCTGAACGGATTAAGCACTTAATGGAGAAAATGGCTGAACAGTGTAGATAGCGGCGCTATCTTTGAAGATAGCGGCGCTATCTGTCTGTTTGACCAGCTTTGACTTTTGTTGACCGTTGACTTTTTGACCAGTTTGACTTTTGGTCAAACTTGAAGGTTTTGGATGCTGGACTTATAGGATTATTCCGTTAGGGATTTAGAAAGTTCTAAGTGGGGTTTATCCTCGTTAGGAAGTGCGTATTGTCGGGATCTGCGGGCACTCGCGGGGAGTGCTGTCTAGCTTAAGGTCGCGAATCAGGTGAGTCTTCTCACTATACTATAGGTGATGTTACATGCATAGATAGTCTATATTACTTTGTGTAATAATGTGATTATTTGTGCTTTACGTGTTTGCCGACAAAAGTCGAAGGCTGTCGGATTGTGGGCCAACAGTGCCGGCTTGAGAGCCGATGACGATATTTGCCGGCGAAAGTCGATGGCGATGTTTGCCGGCGCAAGCCGATGACGATGTTTGCCGGCGAAAGCCAATGACGATGTTTGCCGGCTTGAGAGCCGATGACGATGTTTGCCGGCGAAAGCTGATGACGATGTTTGTCGGCGCAAGCCGATGACGATGTTTGCCGGCGAAAGCCGATGACGATGTTTGCCGGCGCAAGCCGATGACGATGTTTGCCGGCGAAAGCCGATGACGATGATTTCCGACGGATCGGGGCAAGCCCGAGAGTCGATGACGATGTTTATGTGATGGATCGTGTGGTATTTTTGGGGAACTCACTAAGCTTTGTGCTTACTCTTTTGCCCTAAATGTTTTTTAGGTAATTACTGGCTTGAGCTTGGAGCACGGCACGACTGTACTGCATTTGAGGATTTCAATGATTAAAGTCTTCCGGTGGGTGATGTTTGCAAATGTTTTAATAAATACGTTTTATATGCTTAAACACTATGTTTTAATTTGAATGGTTTTGGTTGGCAAACCTTTTTATGTATTTCAATCGCTTTTAAAAATGAAAAAATTTATTACGGAATTTGGGATGTTACATACGATCAGAGCAAAAATGATTCATTTACAATTGCGACGGCATTGTCATACTTGAAATAATTCCACTATGGAGCAATTGCAGGCATCGGGTATCCTTCATTCAATGTAACTTTTACGTAATGGCAACCACGAACAATTGCGACGTCAATATGGGTGCGTTGATGCAACGGTGGAGAATATGATCGAAGCGGTAAATATGTCGTACTGCGGGCTTAATATTTTGTAGTACCACATTATAGAAGGAGGAATTTATGAGACCCATATAGTACTTAGCCAATATTCGATGGGTGCAGGCATATCCGTCCGAAAAAAATTATTAAGTCATATATGCCACCCAAATATCTAATTCCAAACATGTTTTCATATTCTTCCTTGTAATTGTGTAACTCTTGAATCAAATTATATCGAACTGTCGCCCAGTCTTCTTCATCATTGCCGAGACAAGCAAATATCGCTCTAAAACCACACTTTCCATCAGGTTTCACATCTTGTATTTGACTGATTAAGGATGGAATAACTTTGGCAATTCATTGATGAAGGAATTGAACAATTTGATTTATTATCGACATAGGAACTATGCCTTGCTGGTTCTTTATAACCAAAACCCCTTGAATCAACTAATTAGACACGTTTGAACAACTTCGTCTAAGGGGTTGTCGGGGAGGTGGATCAACGGTAGTTTTATTAAACTGTTTATCCTTCAAAGAGTGACATCCACGAGTGGACTTGTGAACAGCAGGCTTAATATTTTGTAGTATCACATTATAAATATGTCGAAGCGGTGGAGGATATGGTCGAAGCGGTGGAGGATATGATCGAAGCGGTAAATATGTCGTACTGCGGGCTTAATATTTTGTAGTATCACATTGTAAAAGGAGGAAATTATGAGACCCATATAGTACTTAGCCAATATTCGATGGGTGCAGGAATATCCGTCCGAAAAAAAATTATTGAGTCATATATGCCACCCAAATATCTAATTCCAAACATGTTTTCATATTCTTCCTTGTAATTGTGTAACTCTTGAATCAAATTATATCGAACTGTCGCCCAGTCTTCTTCATCATTGCCAAGACAAGCAGATATCGCTCTAAAAGCACACTTTCCATCATGTTTCACATATTGTATTTGACTAATTAAGGATGAAATAACTTTGGCAATTCATTGATGAAGGAATTGAACAATTTGATTTATTATCGACGTAGGAACTATGCCTTGTTGGTTCTTTATAACCAAAACCCCTTGAATCAACTGAATTAGACACGTTTAAACAACTTCGTCTAAGGGGTTGTTGGGGAGGTGGATCAACGGTAGTTTTATTGAATCGTTTATCCTTCAAAGAGGGACGTCCACGAGTGGACTTGTGAACAACGGGTTCACAAATTAGAGTTTTTGACGGTGCAAAAAACTCATTTACCCTCTTATAAAGAGCACGCTTACCATGTTTTGACTGCTTTTTGTATATTTGGTGGATCTCTTGGAGTTCGTCTTCAATATAATTATATTCATCTACGATAGGAATACACGACGATATTTCAAGTTTTCTCCAAATTATATCAACTGAATTCAGTGGAATAAATTGACCATTCTTTGAATATTTTGCTTGTTCGTGTGTACATGGTAACTCATAACAAGTGTGCACTTGACAACCACAATTCTCGAAGAACACGCCAACAAATTTTAACCTCTCAAATTCTTGATGGATTATTTCCAAAGCATGTACCGAAACATAATAATGCAATTTTTCGAAGGGTTTTATGTTAAATTGATGTTTAACTGTAGTTCTGCTTTATTGAAAACTTGCTTTTATTGATGTTTCTTGTGTGTGGATGAGATTATGAATATATGTCAAAGATTTGTCTAAATCTGATTGTGACGAAAGCAGATATTGTTTTAGCAAGCATCTAGCTTTCAACCCTGTTGGTTGTATGATTGCCAAAATTTTGAAATTTGTCGGTCCAAGCCGATACAAACATTTCCTAATATGGTTTCAACCATGTGACATTCACATAAGTAAGAACACCTGAAAATTAAGAATGTAGTTACTCTCAATTATTAAAACGTTTGAAAAAGTATTAATATTCCAAATATATAGAAAAAATAACTGGATATTCGATCAATAATGATTCAATTTCAGCCATTCTGTACAAATATATTTCTTTAGTATGAGATTCAACCAATGATGCCTATGCTTTCGTGAATGAATGTCACAAGTATTTTGGTTTCATCGATGGTTCACACTTTCTTAGAATACGTTGAGAAAATATGCCATTTACACAATAACTGTTTAGTATTTGGAAATACTACTTTCCATGACTTCATTAAAACTATTTTCCTATCTGTCACGATGATTCGTGGGGAAATGATTACATCCCACGTTGATTTTAGGCAATTTAATGCCCACGTATAATTTATATTTTTCTTTATACATATAAACAAATGCTATAAAAATTGTCTTATTAGTACTATATGTGGCATCCATCAACACCACGTGTGGAAATGCCTGCCACAAGTCCAATGACTTTGGATGAGTAAAGAATTAATCTTCTAACTAATTCGTACTAGCATTTGCGCGAGCGTAATGAATATAGTCATTTTGTAGTAAAAACTACACAAGCACTGAAATATTGCTTTTGCCTGCGTTGTTAGTCATACGAAATTTATAAAGTGCATTGTATATTGTTTGAGATGTGGAGACATTATCAAGATTTTCTTTCTCAGGGTTGATAAAATATCTCGTGGTTGGACATTATTCATTGCCAGATCTTCTACTAACCGATTTTTATCTACAGACAATCACATTGCATATGGATGACCCTCCATATGTAGTGTAGGATCGTGATTATGTGTTCCACATATCACCTTCATTGTCCAATAGTCATATACTAACGAATGGTTTCCATTTAAACTGAAAGGACAATTTATGATAAAGGACAATTTATCTTTTTGGTACCGGTATTTTTACTAGAAATTTTTGTACTTTGGTATATACCACCACGATCATATTTAAATATGATTTTGGATAGGACCCCATTAAATCTAGTTTTGCTTCTTTTAATGACAATGATGTAACCAAGATTGCGTCATGTAGTTTGCACCCAATCGATTAAATCGTGAAGAGACGTAAACACCTGAAATTGATATTTTTATTATAAACTAATAATATATATATATATATATATATATATATATATATATATATATATATATATATATATATATATATATATATATATAGAAGGATCAAATAAGAAGTAAAATTATGGTAAGAAGGTAAGAAGTTTTTTATTTACTTGGTTTTTTGACGAATCACCAAAATGAATCACTAGATGAATCAAAAATAGCATGATTCATTGAAAAAAATTCCTAACAAAACATATTGATGAATCATTTTTTAGTAAATCAAGTTTTTATTCACGTTATGGACAATTTTAGTACAACAAAATCATCGTAAAAATGAATCATCAAGTTGTTTTTTCGATAATTTTTTTGTGAATCATGTTATTTTTGCATCATCTATTGATTCATTTTGTTGTTTCGCCGAAAAAATATGTAAATAAAAAATTTCTTAACTTCCTACCAAAAATTCACTTCTTTAGGGGCCCTTCAGGCAGTCGTTTCGGGTATTTATCAAACACGACACGACACGACTTGTTTTTTCTTAACACGAACACGACACGACACGACCTCGGATTTTTTGGCTAACACGAACACGACTAAATAAAAACACGATAAAAATTTGATGAGAAACCATATCCGGTTTCTGAATTCAAAGAACTCAACAATGTCGTGCAACTATAAACTTTACAAATTAAGAGCATATTACATTAAATTAATCAGAAACGAAATCAAAAGTGCAATATGTTGGCATTGTTGATCGTGATCGATACATTTGTTGCTTATGATGAACCTATCAAAAGAAATAATAAATTATAGATGAACTCATTGACCTGTAATCGAATGAAGCCGGTCGATTTATTGTTTATGAATCCGATCGATGAAACTGTAATCGGTTGAAGCCGATTGATGGTGTATGGTGGTTCACTGGTTTGAAGAAAACAACGATGAGTAGAATCGGGCTATACCATTAAGAATCGATCAATGGTGGTTCACTGGTTCTAATAAATCAGCCTATCGATGGGATTGGTCTCGAAAGGATTTATGATTAATTGATACAAAATTAGGGTTAGATACACTGTTGGTGTCGGTGCCGAGCATGACTTGTGATCAACGTGCTTGAGTGGTATGGCTTGGGAAAGTGAGAATATTAATGCCCGAGGCTTGATTTATTGGGGTTATCGAATATTTATTGTTTATCTTTTAAATATATATGTAAATATATAATCAATTTACTATCGTGTTGTCGTGTTATTATCGTCCGGAAATCTGAACACGAAAACGACATGACACGACATCGGGTTCCTTATACACAACACGAACACTAATTTTAATTTCGAGTTCGTCCCAATTTCGTTTCGTGTCGTGTATTCTTGTCGTGTTGGGCCACTTTTGCCACCCCTAAAAATAACAATATAATAATAACAATACCAATGCAAAGTTTGATCAAATAATATAAGAAAGATAAACATTTAGTTAAGCCCCGTACAACCTTTCCCATTCAGCATAATCATTTCTATTGGAGTAAATTACCGTTTTAGTCCATGTAGTTGACAGCTTTTTACACTCCAAGTCATCCTTTTGAAATCCCACGTTTTTGGTCCCCGTGCTTGGCATTTTATTACACTGCTGGTCCCTTAGGCCATTATCGTCTATTTTTGCTGTTAAGTGGGGTGTGAAAATACCTTTCTACCCTTAGGGACCAAAACTGTATTTTCTCATAAGTCATCTACTCACAGAAGCATTTCGTCAAACACTTCGAGGGCGAACTCGGTGAAAGAAGTTGCTTTTGTTGATTTGGGATCAAAGGGTGTGTGATATGGATCTCGAAAAGGAAGTTTCAGTGGTGCAGAAAGGTTTAGCATGTCCATGTCTCAAAGAGAGATAAGTGATGAAGATTCAAGGTTGGTCTACATAAACGATCCAGTAAGGACGAATGAAAATTTCGAGTTTTCTGGGAATTCCATTCAAACAAGCAAGTATTCTATTCCAATTCATAATGTGATTATAACTCCTGTTGTCTACAAAAGAGACAGCAGTTCGATTTTCGATGACAAATTGACAACCCTGGCACTTTGAAAATGCAAAATTGGTATGGACTTTGCTGCAAATTCTTATGACATTCATACTAAATGTTAGAAGTAGTTGAAGATCTGTTATAGAGTACATATACAATTCAGAAAAATGACCTGCTACACATATGTAAACATGCGATAAACCTAAAATTGAAATCCTTCTGGAAAATAGGAGAAAACGGATCGCATAAAGGGAAATAGTGCACGAACCAAAGCTTTTGCCGGTGACATCGAAAAATATGGACTGAAACTGCGTTTCCTTGAGTGGACCACGGGATAGCAGAGCTTGAATCAGCGTATGGTGTCTCCAGCATAAAGGCGGCATTTCTCTGCTACGTTATCAGTTTTAGTCCCATGGCATTTGAATTTGACCTTCAGAGTGCCGATCAAAATCAGATATGATCTTTTATACAAAAATAATCCACAACCAGAAAAGTATTTCAGGAAGAACAATAAGAAGCTAAAGTCCGCAAACCTAATTCAAATCGTTCGAAAACAAAACTGAATTGGATCCAAAGGAAAACAAATTCTGAAACCGTAATTTGGGTGCCGGAAAACATATTCTAAAACCCTAATTTGGGTGCCGACCTTCTCTCTTGAAGCAACCTCTGATCACCACCTCTAAGCCATCTCGACAGACTTAATACTTGAGAGAGAGATTTGTTTTATTAATTTTTGAGAAATTACAGTTTTGGTCCCAAGGGTAGAATGGTATTTTCATATCCCATTTAACAGCAAAAATAGACGGTAATAGCTCAAAAGACCAGCAGTATAATAAAATGCTAACCATAGAGACCAAAAACATAAAATTTCAAAAGAATAACTTGGAATGTAAAAATCTACTCAACCACAAGAACCAAAAGTGTAGTTTACTCTTTCTATTATTTTAAAAAACACTAACATGATTGGACGTGGCATCCGCTTCTCGATAGTCTTTCCGTCCTCTCGATACTTCTCCAGAAACAAATAGAAGGTCCTACAAATTCTCTGGTGGAAATTCGCCGGTCACCGGAATTCCGGAGAAAAACGGAAGGCTCTGTCGCCAACGCACACTGATCAATCTTCATCGATGGTATCTTCATCTCAAATCACCTACTCAAGCGCTCCTTCATATTTCCCAATGCCCTTCCACCTTCAACAACCGATCTCTATGACATTTCCGTCTGCAACACCACCACCACCGCCGCCTGTACCGGCTCAGGTTCCATTCCCTGCTCCTCCTCCTGTCAATGTGCCAGTTGTTCCTTCCATTTATCCTACCTCTGCTTCCGTTACAGGCGTTTACCTGCCTCAATACCAACAGGTAACCGATCATTCATCACTCGCTAATTCGCATCATTGTCTCTGTTTTGTTATTTGCTTTTAGCGTTAAATTAGAAAATCCTTCCTCTAATTACAATTTTATGAATATATTACGTTTCAATGAAGATTCGAACGTCTCTATAGCCTCTGATAATAGTGGTGATGCGAATTGAAACTAGCAAAACTTATTCGCAGTTTAGTTTTACCTAAATTTTCAACAGCAAAACATGGGGTGTGCAATTTCACTGTTAAAAAAACCAAAAAGAAGCTAATCTTAATGATTTTTTGTTTTATATTCATCTTCTTGGGTGTATTATATTAGTTACAGAAACTAATTAGCATGTTGTAACAAGTGAAGATGTGATGTTTTGTTAGCAGGCACAACAACTATTTCAAAGGGATGCCCAAACAATCACCCCTGAAGCTCTAAAAAGTGTTAAAGCTGCACTTGCAAGCAGTGAAATAGAACACAAAGCTGAAACAAAGAAGAAAGCAATACCTCGCAAAGCAGCAGGTCAAGCATGGGAGGATCCTACTTTGGCTGAATGGCCTGAAAGTAATGACCACTTTACCCTTTCATTCTCTGTTTTCTTGGTTGACCTGAAGTCAACTTTGTCTTACACAAGCAGTAATGACAAAACACACACATAAGTCTCTTGAAATGCCCTTTTTTGAGAGACATAATAAGATAGTGTTTGAATTAATTGTAGCAAATAAACATGATTCTTATGAAGTTTGTGGTTTTTTACAGATGATTTTCGTTTGTTTTGTGGTGATCTTGGAAACGAGGTGAATGATGATGTTCTTTCAAAAGCATTTTCACGGTTTCCTTCGTTTAACATGGCAAGAGTAAGTCTTTTTTTTGTAAACTTAAAACTCATATATAATGGTGAAATTGTTATTTGGTGTACATGAGCCATTTGCATATGTCCTCTTCAGATGTTTATTTGAAGTCATGGAGCACTGCCATATCTTCTTTTTGTAAGGTAGGGTTTTCTTACATGGTTGTCAACTGCCTATCACATTCATCATCATATTTGACTTTTTCATTTCAAGTTTTATAAAGATAAAAATAAAACCCTCAACCTCTATCACCCTTTTCATTTTTTTTAAAACTTGTATAGTTTATACAATGAAAAACCAAAGTCATGGAGGGCTCTTTAGTCTTTTCCCTAGAAACTATTGGAAGCATTGCATTGTGAATTAGTTATTGAATTTGAAATTGATATTGAGAAACAATAAATGATCGGAAAGTACAAGTGGGAGTTATAACTTATAACTTATATTTGCTAAATAATTGAATTTATGTTTATGTAAATTCTGAAAAGCAGTATCATGTCTTAATCGGTTGAAAACATGCAAGGATGAAATACGTAAGGATGCCTTTCATAGTATGCTCTTTATTTGCATTTGTGATTCAAATTTTTTTTACTGATTCAATTATAAAGAAATCATTTTTTTATATATTTATATTTATGTAATTGTATCAGGTTGTAAGAGATAAGCGTACCGGAAAAACCAAGGGATATGGATTTGTGAGTTTTAATAATCCCACTGATTTGGCTGCTGCTCTTAAAGAAATGAATGGTAAAATTCTAAAATTTTGCTCCAATTTATTTTTGCATTTTGGACCACTTTTTTAGCATATTGTAATTTGAAGGCTGTTAATTAATATCAGGCAAATATGTGGGAAATCGTCCAATAAAATTGCGTAAGAGCAAATGGAAAGAGAGAACAGATTTCGAGGCCTTAGAAAAGCAAAAGGTAATTTTAATATTTCTTTAATTCAGCCTTTTTCATGACTTTTTAAATGCAAAAAATAGCAATGTACTTTTATATATTTGTGTATTACAACATCCTACTTTCATTTCTTTCTATTTATGGAAGTTGAATTGCTTTCTATTTAGATGACATTGCTATTATTGGTATGAAATGAAAGTATAATGTTATAACAAACAAATCAATGAAAGTACATTGCTATTTCCTGCATTTAGTCATTTTTTGTGGCATGCTTATTGATGATGTTTTTTTTTTTTTTTTTTCTTTTTTTTTTTTACAGCAACGGGCGCAGAAGAAATCAAGGCTCCCAAAAAAGAGTGTCCTTCATAAGTAAGAATTGTGGAGCTTTTTCATTATAGTTTTTTTTTTGCCACCTCAGCAATCTAAAAAACCTCTTATCATATGATTGTTTACATCACCGTTATAAGAAAAACCTCTACTCAATTCAGTTATGGGATCCACCAATTTTTAATAATTTACATCTTTATTCTTTTTTGCATAAATCGATATATATGGAGGTCTTCAATTACTATAGATTCGTGTTATGTATTTGTCGATACGATCTTATTTTATTATATAAGTTAATATGAACATTTTGGATAACTAACATTTTTAAATTCAAGTTATTGTAAATTAAGGAGTATCTTTTATTATCTAATTGTTACAACAATTCTAACTTCATACGAAAGAACAAAAAGTGATAAAGGTGGAAAATAAATAATAATGGGGAACAAAAGCAACTTGAAAAAGTGCTAGCAAATTTGGGAGAACCCTTGCAAATAAATAATATGTTGATAAAACTTCATCCAATTAAAGTGCTAACTCTAAGTGGTTTGGCGAGTCAATATCCCTGGTGTTATATAAAAGTCAATTAGGTGTTGAGGACATATATTTACCACTATACCACTTTAATTTGTAAGGGAAATTCGTATAAACACCTTGCAAATTTATATGGATTTTTATGGTTTCATGCTATTATGGATTTATTTTTGCAATTGTACTCCAAATTTGTTCAAAACTTTTTAAACATGGCAATCATTTGGTTTGCCCTTTTCTTCTCGGTTACCATTTGATGTGGCAAGCCATGTGGTTATGTCTGTTAAGTTTGTTTTGGCTAAAGAATAACCACATTGGTTGAAGAATGAAAGCTTGGTAGGCCTCCAAGCTTTATAAAAGAAAACTAAGGATTTTTGATGTGTAAGGATCTAGTCTTAAATTTATAAACCGAATTCACCAGGCCTACATACTAATAAACATAACCAAGAAGTTGTACCTAATCGTTTCATAGCACAATACTGGTAAGTATGGGTATCAAATTCTAGGGGAACGGGTATGATTCATGCAAGAAAACTTAAAATTGTCAATCTAACTAAAATAAAACTAATAATAAGGGAAATAGGGAATTCTTTTTGATATTGACTAAATTGAAACTAAATTTAGAACCTAAAGCAAGGTTAAAACAAGTAAATTGGAGGTAAGGTTTAAAACAATGATAAAGAAGACGTTTCCACTTGGATTTCGGTTTCCCCCTAGTGTGTCAAATTGAACTCAATGAAGTGCAATGTATCTTGTTAAGTCATTTACCGATTTCTTAAATTGATTAAATCTTTTGGTCCAATTTCCATTTGGATTTCGGTTTCCCCCTAGTGTGTCAAATTGAACTCAATGAAGTGCGATGGATCTTGTTAAGTCATTTACCGATTTCTTAAATTGATTAAATCTTTTGGTCCAATTTCTATCTCTATAACATTAAATAATGCTAACATATTGGTCTATAATTAACATGCTTCAATATTAGTCATTTGGTTCGTATTATACAAGATTTAATTTTTGCAACTTCTTAATGGTCATAAGGAGTTAACAATTACAAAAGATTGGCCTTCTAAAGTAATTGTTACACACACTAAGTTCAATTAATAATATTTCAACCCTCAAGATTGATCCTCTACTAGTTATAACTATATCATGGTCAAGAAAAGTTATAATTCAAGTTTGTATGATAGAATGGTCATCGAATCATAACAAACTCTGCAATAGAATATAAAAAAAAATCCTAACTTTAAAACATATGGGTCAATAACTAAACTTGACACGATAAATTAAATAACTTTTAAAGATCCTATCAATGATTCCAATCAAACCACACTAGAGTTTATCCCATCCAAGTGAAAACTAGGGTTTTTAGCCCATAATTAAAAGTGAAAAAACATATAAAAATCATAAAAGGAAGTTGAAAACATGATGAAAAAAACAACCTAATGATTTTCTAAAGGTTTGACTTTAGTCGCTCTAAAAATCTCTTAGAACCAAAGAGAAATTGAAGTTGTCGGCTGGAATGATGGTTTCTTATATTTATAATGATTTTGAATTGTCTCAAGAACACGGTGAGAGTACCTCTGGATCGTGTTGCATTATACAGTTGTTCTGCATATTTTTTGTAGTCATCATCTTGTTATCGCATCGTGATCATTGTCTTGGCGTCACGAGGTGCGACTCATCGTGTCACCATATTTTATTTTGATGCAATCAGCAATATTTTCTCTATAGATCTGATTTTCGTCCCGTTTCTGCTCCTTTCTGTTCCTTTTTTGCTAACAACCCATTTTCCCTATAAAATACAAATTTCAAGTATTATGAGTACATTTTATTCTAAATTGTATCATTTATAGTTTTAAATAACCCAATATCGCGTTTAAAATATGTATAATTAACGCGGTATCACTTTAAAGCACCCCAATCAAATACACATCAAGTGTTTGGTTCTTTATTTCTTTCTCTTATTTTAGAGTGTTGAAAGTGTTAGTTTAAACTTTGAGAGTGTGGGTGTAATTTGGAGGGAGGATTGAGAGATTAGTCTATGCGATTGTAACAATTTATCACATAGTTGATCTTTCTCTCTGGAGGCCTGTGATTTTTCTTCAGTTTTGGAGTTTTTCACGTATATTCTTGTCCAGTTATTTTTCTATTATTGTCTTTGGGGGGTTTGTTAAGGATCATTGGGTGTATTACGTATAAGATTGGTGCATATTTTCTTAGTATACAATATTGTTTCTGACATACGGATACGTTGTCAAAATATAGTCCTATGAGGTTCAATGTAGAGAAATCTAACAGAAGAATCAACTTTGGTTTGTGGTAAGTTCAACTCAAGGATATATTGATTCAATTTGGGTTACACAAGGCATTGAGGGGGAAACATACCCTTTTTTCTGGTAAGGATTCAAGCGGAACCAATAAATTCAATGATGAAAAATGAGAAGATAAGGATTTGAGAGCGGCAAGTGCTATTCATTTGTGTTTGGAAAAGAATATTCTTGCAAATGTGCATGAGATATCAACGATAAAATACTTGTGGGATAAGCTTGAGTAGTTGTACCAAAGAAAAGGCGTCTCGAACTCGTTGTATCTAATCAAACAATTTAATACTCTTCGTATGAATGGAGATACAAAAATATTAGACATCTAAGTGTTTTTAATAACGACGTGTAAGAACTAGAGGATATAGTGTGGAGACTGAAGATGAAGATAAAGATTTATGGATCATATTGTCTTTACCAATTTCCTATGAACATATGAAGCCCATTCTGATATATGGGAAAGAGACCTGAATTATGTGAGTGTTACTAGTAAACTCCTATATGAAGAGAAACGACTGAAAGTAACAATTATGCTTCATCAGAAGGAACGATTATGATGGGAAGGAAAGGGAAGAGGAAAAACTCACATGAGAATCTGATATGCTGGAAGTGTGGACAGTCTGGGGATGTCAATAAAATTGTCCACATGAAGCAGTTTTGAAAAAGGCTCTGATACAACTAACAATATTTTCATCGCTATCGACGGTGATGACTTTTTTTGAGTTGTGTCATCCCTATGGTATGTCTGTAATACCATGGGAAGCGATGTGTTTCTGTTAGCGGGGAAACTACACATGAGCATTGGATTGGCATAAATGCAAGATGTGTGGTGAAGATGATGTTGATGGCTGATGAACTTCCTGGTATGCCAAACGCGGAAGTTGTACCATAAACTTTCAACAAGTTTTTCAAAATGTGTCGAGGTGAAATTCTTAGGATGGTTTATTCTAAGTAGTGATACTCTTTTATGGTGGAGAATGATAATTATGTCTTTATAATTATGATTGTCGGTCGAAGAAAATGATCATTTTATGTGGTTGCGGTTTTCATTCATTTATCCAATGTGGAGATTTGTTGAGTTTGTTTTGGTGAAGAATGAATATTTCCCCATCCCACATTGTTTGAAGGATGAAAGCTCGGGAGGTCTCCAAGCTTATAAAATAATGTTAAGGCTTTGGTTTCAAAGTACTCCAATCAAACACACATAAAGTATTTGGTTCTTTCTTTCTTTCTCTTATTTAAGAGTGTTGAAAGTGTTAGTTTTTGAGAGATTAGTCTATGTGATTGTAACAATTTATCATATAGTTGATCTTTCTCTCTGAATGTCTGTGGTTTTTCTTCGGTTTTGGACTTTTCCACATATATTTTTATGTCGAGTTATTTTTCCAATTATTGTTTTTGGGAGATTTATTAGGGATCATTGGTGTCATTTTCCTAACAATGTCAACGCATCAAAATAAAAACAAAAGGGGGTTGCTTGCTTTCGTTCTTGTGACCTCACAGTTACAAAGCAATGACTCAACCGTGCCGCTATATCAATAAATGTTTTTGTGATTAAACTCACCCTTATTAATAAATTATACTCGTATTAAATTCGTTAAAATGTAAAAGAAAACCTGAAATATGTGTAGACCATATTCGAGCCCACAATCTCATTGATAGCACCAAGATTGATTTTTGTAATCAGTTTATTCTTTCTTAACTATGTTGTATACCGTACTGATATGTTTTTACCTATTTATATACATGCATATTGAATATGTTGTTGGATTAGGTGTCTAAGCCATGACTATTAATTTTTATTTACCTAATTAATAGTAGCAAAGTCCATTTGGGATGCCCTCATAGCGGGAGGTTTGGTAGAAAGTTCGGTAGAGAGAAAGATTGATTTATTATGTGATTAATAAATCAACAGGAATTAAAATATATGGTTTGTTAATATATTAAAGTGATAATATATTAATTAGAAACTATAAATTAGAAATTAATCTGGAATTAATTGGAATTAATTTGGTGATTAATTTAATTAATTAAAGGTGCAGGGGTTGAATTGTAATTATTCAATAGTTGAGTAAGTGACAATTTGGCAGCTCTTATAGTCAGCGAAATTATGGTTAGGATAAACCATAATTTTGATAATTAGATATTAGGATAAAGGGTTTTGAATTATAAGATAAAGGTTTATCTTATTTGAATTCAAAAGGTTTATCTCTAAAGGCTTATCTGGTTATCTGCTTGGGACTATAAATAGGGACCCTAGGGTACCTACTTTTCTGTGCCATTTTTCCATACACTCTTTGGAATTTTCGTGACCTGCTTCTGGTTCCTTGGGTGTGATCTCATTTGAGGCAGGACACTTGTGCTGCTTAGCTTGCAAGAAACAACTAAAGGTTAGTTTTTTCTGATTTATTCTTTTAGTTAATTTTTGTTTGGCCTTTAGGAATTAGTTACATGTTCAAAGTAAGAAAACATAGATCCAAACTAGGTTGCATGTGAACTTAGGGTTTTAGTTCATAGATTTGCGGAAAACCTTTCAGTGGTATCAGAGCATTTGGTTTGTTTTCTTGTTGAATTGCTGTAATAGTTTTCCTAAATTAGGGTTGAAAGCTTATAAACCCTAAGTATATGTGGATCGACATTTAGGGTTAGGGTTTTGGAAACCCTAACCTCCCCCCTTGTAATTTTCGATAATACCATTAGGGTTTTAGGAGGTCTTCTATTTTTGGTAACTTTGATTGTTTAATTAAATGGATAACCTTAAACCCATTATTTGTTTTTCGAAAATTAGGGGTTTAAGATAGGTTTAAATTAATTTGATTAGTTTGGAAAACCTATCTACATTTGAATTAATTTAATTAATTGTTAATTAAAAGATAATTCAAGGATTTAATTTAATTTTAAGAAATTACGAAAATTAAAAGATAAAATCCAGAAAAATATTTTAAAAGGTTTAAAATATCAAGATTTAATTAATTTAATTAATTGTTAATTAATAGATAATTAAATCGGATTTAAAAGGTTTAATTTAATTTTAAATTTGATAGTTAAATTTGAAAAAAATTAAAAGATAAACCTTAAATATTTTAAAGGGTTTTAAAATATATCTTATATATGTTATTCACAGTTAATGCTATATATATATATATATATATATATATATATATATATATATATATATATATATATATATATATATATATATATATATATATATATATATATATATATATATATATATATATATATATATATATATATATATATATATATATATATATATATATATATATATATATATATATATAAGATAAAATTGGTTAGTCAAATCAATAGTAGGCCTCATTCACGAAGCTGATCTATAAAGTGGGTATAAGGAGACTGCCTATAAAATGGCGGTCTAATGGGTGTTCACTCTCACCCATCGCTCGCCTGATCAGTGGAGGGTCGTTAGCCGAACAGTTTTGATAGGACCGCTTAATCATTAAAAGTATAATGATCAAAGTACTAGAACCCGTACAAAAATTCCCAATCTAGTTACTTTAGAAAAAATGTGAATTTGATGCTAACCCATGAAATTGCACATTGCACTTTATGAAACGTTGGTAGAGCGTGTGTGGGTTACCGGCACACCAATAGGGGTTCATAAAGAGTGACAATGGGTTTCTCGGGTGTTATCATTGTTGATGGAGTGTGTGTGGTTAACCGGCACATCAATTTGAGATGGTAATTGACCCCGAGAGTACCAAGCTAATTTGCATGGTTATTCACACCCGGTTTGTGATCCTCGGCATCCCAGTCACAAATGGTGGGGCATATCCGAGATTAAACATGCCATTGAAAAGTTCAATGAATCTCACAGATCTAGGAATTTCATAAGACTGAAATTGATGAATGTTATCTACCTTAATGACCACTGTGTTGTGATTACGGCATCCCTCTTCACAGCATAGTTGGGGTATTTTGGATCCTAGCCTTGTTAAATAATAAATTGGGTAATTATTTAAAAGGATTAATTAAACTAATAAATTCAAATTTTATATGTCTGAAGAAAGTGTCATTCTCCTCCTTCCCCTCGTTCACCCATTTCTAAGAGCTTCAAAAAGCACCTATTAAATATGGTAAGGCTGACTGGCCTTGACTGTGTGATATGGTTTTGCAATTAGAGAATAGTTCTTAGTTTTGCTGACGAACCATATCCGACTGAGTGTCCGCTCCCAAACATAGCATCACACAGCAGCTTGTGATGAGCATGACTCCTTGACTATTGAGCCCAAGGAAGTTCGTTGCCTTATGTTATTGATCATTGACCCCGAGTTCCGCAGGGATTTAGAATTCCCGGGGTCAGATAAGTTGGCACAGCTAGTTGAGGAAAGGTTCCGAGAACTGGTTGAAAAAAGGGAACAAACAAGGATCTTCAAAGAGCTTGAAGTTGCAAGCATGAAGGAAGTAGCACTAGTTTGCATGTTCCCAAGTTTGAGGGATACATAGGAAAACAGTATAAAACTGGTTTCCCCTTACGATCGGGAGTTAAGCATTAGCTCGACTCGCTGATCTATTAATCCAGATGAATAGGAAGGGTAACCGGATAAGACAATCGTAGAAATGCATTCGATGTAGACTCTGTATGAGTCATTCATGGTGAAGCATAGTTCTAACGATTCAGCTGCTTCAGGATTAAGTCCAATTTTAAGGTGCATCAAGAAATGATCCGGATCGTCTGGACCTATTGTTCGATGTTTCAAACTGTGAATCCATAAGGTGGGACACAGTCACGGAAAGATTGGAAAAATGCTCCAAAGCCAAACCGTTTGGCAAACTCATAAATATCTTAGAACTCAGAACACCTGATCCTCATTTCCTTGATACAGGATGTGTTTCACACATTTGCTCTGAATGTACGGACTCTGGAGGATGCGGGATGGTGTCGCACAGGAGCATATTCGGATTGGATCTGGAGCTCGTGCGGGTTTTGAGTTAAGCTAGATATTTGTTCTTGTTATTAGTTTATAGATACATATGACATGGATTCGCGTAGTACATTGTTCTGAGGACAATTCTGGTTCAAATTTTTTTTTAAAACATGATTGTTTTAATTATCCTCGAAACGTTGTGTGAATGTGTTAATGGCATAAATGGTAATAACTTGAACGTTGATACATCCAATGAGATTGGACTTATAAATTGTGTTTCTTTATGATTGTTAAGTGAATTTTATGAGAATCACTTCCACCAAAGGTCCAGTTGGACAGGACTTTGGAATCATTTGACTTAGAGTCACATGATGAATTGAGTGCTTAATAAAATTAATTGTGGCAAGAAAGGAATCACCTAAAGATCTAATGGATAGGATTTTGGAATCAGTTGACTTGGAGTCAGGTGATGATTGCATGTCTTGAACAATATTAACAAAATCATAAAATTTACATAAGAAGTAAAAGACCTTAAGATTTTGAGCAACAGACACATAAGTTACTGTGTATTGCTCGAATCTTCGAACAGAACACGATTAATTATACTTCCTGATATTTGCCAAATAGTTTGACAAATATGGCTTCGCTTGTCGGAATAAGCGATTGATTGGAGCCTTGAAGTGTTCAATGATTCAAAAGGAAGTATAATATCAACAGAACCTGAGTGACAACATAGACTGCGAAAATGTTTCACAGTTTATCATCTTCCAAGAACATTAGTGGTTATAATGTGTCTTGGGGAAGATGATGGAGCATTGATCGAAATAGTTTTTGATCCTCAATGTATAAGATACATTTCCGATTAGTATTTCAATGAATTGAATATTCAACCAGTCAGACCGCATAAACCATATTCCGACCATTTCTTAGACTAAGTAGGTTATGTCGACACTGTCTGAAATATAAAGCTGGGATCGTCCCACTAGTACATAGAAAGTCCAGGGTCATGTAGCATTCGTCCGAATCTTATGACAAGCCTGAACCTGATCAGCAATGTCATTTCATTGGCCATCCCGGCCATCCTTTGAAAAAAAAGCTCTTTTAGAAAAAGCTCGTGTTCTAAGGAAACAGTGGGAGTAAGAATAACCCTGAAGGAGTTTAGGGATTAGCCAAGTGAAAGAACCTTTTAGTCACCACTGGGCCTTGACCAGGAATTGGATTCCTGTTAAACCTGACATACCCTCTCTTCGCTTGACCAGTAGTTTCTTTGTCTCCGTCATAAGGAGTTATGATATGGGTGACATACCGAGTAGTGGTAAAACACTAAAGATGGTACGGATAAGTAATCCGACTACTGGAAGCATTGGTGAGCCCGGTTGCTGCCAAATAAGAGAACCTCAGCGCGAGACACAGTCTATGTGACAGTTTGTTTGATTTTTACAACTGGTCTAGGAACCAGTGGGAGTAATTGAATCATCAAAAGAAGGGAACATAGAAATGTACTTACAGAACATCTGGTTGATTGAGTCATCACTTGGAGTCAAGCAATTGATTCCGAGAAGAGCACTCTTAATAGAAGATGAGATTCGAGAGGATTCTGCATGGCATAGTGTGAGTCGTTAGTGGAGCGTGTGTGGTTTACCGGCACACTAATAGGGACTCACATAGAGCATGCCATTACAAAAGGTACATGGCCCCGGGATTCATCCCATGGGCATCTCGCAAGAAAGGATATTCGGATTCTCAAAATAGGCGAAAAGGTTTGGATTTTGTGAATAGCCTGAAAGATTTCCTTTAATATGTCGGAAAGGTTTGGATTTCGGTTTCACAAAATGTGCCAAAAGTTTTGGATTTTGTGAATAGTCCGTAAGAGTCATATAACGGTGTCAAAGCCAGTGGGAGTATCGTTGTTATCTGCTATCTCTGTATGTGGGTTACATACTGTTTCTAGGAAACGTCTCTTTTCATTACAAAGTGTAATGACTTGGTGTAAAGAAATGGTTCACTATGAAAGACTTTAAGAGATGCAACATACTCAGGTGGTTGTGTATATCTATTAGATAGATCAGAATTCTACCAGCATGATCTTGATGAGATTCAAGATGCATAACCCTAGGAAAGGAGTTTCCTGTCATTGCAAAGTGTAATGAATTGACATGAAAGAAACAAAGAAGGTGCAGCATACTCACGTAGTTCACAGACATCTATTGGATAGATGAGACTGGCAGTATAGACTTAGCCGTTGAGAATATGATCTTGATGGGATTCAAGATGCATAAGAAAGAGTCTCTAAAAGGAAATGGTTTCCGAAAATCATGACACAAGGATTATTGGTAATCTTAGGATTCCGAAAGTTTTTTTTGGAACGAGATTACATCAGGTTCCACGAGCCTCTTGGACCAATCAGAAGTGTTATGAACATATCCTGATGACTTGATGCTTAGAGCATGGTGAGTTGGTTTCAGGATATGACCTGGCTGAGAGTACTAAATGGATTTTTGAACACACGTGAGAAATCATTGGGAAATGATTAGGGTGAACGATTTGAAAGGAGTTTCGAATCAGTAATTGGTTACACCTGGACGTGGTGTTGTAGGACTTCATGGTTGAAGAGTTTCGTTGTTTTCTGATGGAGCGCATGTGGTTTACCGGCACATCGTGATACCTCGAAATAGTATTCGGGTGTAGTCATGTAGACTATAGATCCCGAGAACTATGGGTAGTCACAGCACACATCATCGGAATGGATTTGTGAGAGAGAAAGACGGAATGACAAGTTGAGATATCATCGGAAGAGTATCCGATTGGATTATCTGCAATTAAAGTGTATAAGTGTTAGATACTTGGATACATAGAAAGAGTGAAAAGGTCATAATAGACAAAATATAAAAAGGTTTGAATTAAAAGTTTAAAAGAAAATAAGAAACTGATAATACTTATGATAAACCCGACTTGGTGATTACCTCGTGGAGACTTGGTAATAAGCAGGAGTAGCTGCCAGTCAGATTTCATGTTTCGCTTTTGCATGTTTACTTCCTGAGTAATTGGATTACTCAAATATCCACATTTGCTCATACTTTTAGGGAGTAAGTATGAAGGAAGACTGTCATGAATTGGTTTGTAGATTGTCTAAGGAGTTAGACATTGCAATAAGATTGCTGCAACATTCATGAGTACTTGGAAATGGATATTTGAGTATTGGATAAACCCACGCTCAATAGATTGCTTCATGGATTACATCATGAGCAATGTTGAGATGATAATATCTTATGGTCTTGAAGTGGAGAGATATGAGTTATAATTTGCAAGGCGGTTGCTCATTGATAGTACGAAAACGCATCGGTAACTCGGTGTTATAAAACATGTTGTTGTGAGGGATTTGTCGGGTAAAAGATATAACATATGAGTCAAAGCTTATTCGTCCCTTGTGAAACGACCGAAAATTTGTAATTTATATATATATATATATAAATATGTAAACTAAAATGTGTGTAATTTAAGCGTTATATGTAAAATTTGAGAAATTATGGTCGGAGGGGTAAAACGGTCTTTCGACAATTATACGACCATTATGTAAAATCATATGTATATGTGAGATAATAAAATAAACAATAAGAGTTTATGCGAAATTTAGACTTTCTACCGCGTGAATAGTGAATTTTGACCAAAAAGGGTAAATTGGTCATTTGACCAAATGCAGAAATTATTATAAAAATTTATTATATTTTAGGACTAAAAATGTAAAAGAAATGATCCCATGGAAATATAGTTGGTTTTGGTGGCCAAAATTCAAGAAAGGCCAACTTTAGGGACCAAAATCGAAAATATAGAAAATATAAAATGAGAAAATATCTCATAATTCCTCACAAATTCAGAAGAAAATTCTAGAGTACGGGAGAGGAGTGGGAGATACGATTTCTGTAGCAACTTAGAAGTCCTCTTGAAGATCAAAGTTAGAAACTTGAGTTTTAGTTCTTGAATTGAAGTTTACAAGATCAAAGGTTAGTAGTTTTGCTTTTAACTTAAGATTTTGTGTGACCCTCAAGAGAGGAATTTAGTGACTGAAATTGCAGTCAAGAACCACTTAGTTGTATGGTTCAACACTTCCATTAAACCATGTTATAAGTACTTAATCAAATAATATGGAAGTAGGATGCTATTTTTCAAGAATTGGGATTTTGATCAAGAACCCTAGAATTTGAGTTCTTGTGATTAATCCGATTTTTATGGTTTAAAACTTGAAGAAATTGAAGGGTTTTAGTCTTGGGATAAACCCCTATCGATTAAGTGATGAATTCAGCCCTTAATATGAGAAATTGAGAAATTGTAGCATAAAATCGGGGAAAAACTGGGCTGCTGCTCGACAGGCGCGGTGCGCCCCTACCCTGGGCGCGGTGCGCCCTACGCCTGGAACGAAAATGCAGTTTGGTTCAAGAGTCCTCTGTTAAGTGAGTTTCAATTTTTAGAAATGGTTCAAATCTTATCCAATTGACCTCAAATTTTAAACATAGGTCTAATATGGTCCAAAACTTTATAAAATTTTATCGGAATTAAAATACGACCCTCCGAGGGTACTGTAGTCAAATACGTATAAAATACAATTTATCTAAAGTTGAGTTTTACCCTTGCTTTGACTATTTATGGTATAATAAGGACTCTAACATGTTATAGAGTCAACTAAAATATAAATTAATGTATCATATAAAATATATAGGTGCAAGTCAAATAATCGGACACCGAAAGGGTAAAGAACCGAGGGACGCCTAAACGACGCTTCAAGAATTATTTGGTGAGTACATGTAGCATTTTACCCATTTTGGGATACATGGCAAGTAAGTAAGTATTTTGCAGATTTCATATATTATTTTTATATGTGAAAAATATTTGCAAAAATGGTCCTTTTTCTAGTTTAAATAGAAAGTTAACTGCTATATTTGAAAGTATGATTCTTGCTGATAGCCTAAATTATGATAGAGATATGTTTGAGTCAAAAGCTTGGCATTTAGCCATTTCTTGTGCAAGTAATGTTTTGCTTTCAGATAAGTATTTTATGTTTGACTGGTATTGTGACTAGCATTGTTAGTAAGGGAACTATGTTCCAACCTACCCGGGTTAGGTAAGGAGTCTACTGGGGACAACCCCTTCGCGAAGTAGACTGCCTCAGCAATTCTACCATTAGTATTGATCCGTTCTTTCTAATTGTAGAGACTTGGGGTATCACTTATAGTGATTAATGCCCTAAGTATAAAAATCCTAGCAAGTTTATAAAACCAGTCAAAGAAAGTATAAAAGATATTATTTTTGCAAAGTTTAATATACGATGCTTTCGAAAAGTGAAAAAGTATAATGTGTGTATATTATGTAGTTTTGACAAAGACTTATGTTATAAAAGTTTATAAAAGTTAGTAAAAGAAATTTTAAAGTTTGAGTCTAAAACTCATGTAACTCACGAGACAATTTGTCTTATGTATTTCATTTTTATGCCATGTATTCCAGGTTCAGGTATAAAGCTATGAGATAGTTTGAAGTTGCTAAATAAGCACTAAGTGCAAAGGAGTGGAGCTGGATACAGCTTCCAAATTTGGTATTGGTTGAATCCGTTTCTCTTAAGCTTATGGTTTGATATGTATTGTAACTCCCCTTTTGATTGTATTTAAACAAATAACATGTTTTTTTTTGTTAAACCATACTTTGTAAAAATACGTTTTTATGTATTAAAAATGGTTTGAAAAGTTGGGGCGTTACAAGTTGGTATCAGAGCCATAGTTTAAGCGAATTAGGATTGGATCATTCCACTCCTAGGCTTAGACTAGTAAAATGGATAGTTAAAGTAAATTACATAAATGGATATGTCTTAAGGAAATAAGACATTATTTGCTAATGGTATTATATGAAAATATTTATGAGTTAAAAGTAGCGAATTGATACTAGTGAACAGTGGAACCGAACGGAAACATCGGGAACAACATGTGTAGGTGATTATGGTAATATGGGCCCGTATTATCATAATCACAGGACGCGTATTGTGACTAGTGTAACCGCGAGGGAATACTGAAAAACTAGTAGAAAAGTAGTAAACTAATATTTTGATATATTATGAAAGACTAAAGTATTTGAAAATTTTATAGCAAAATGCGAACTAGAAGTGGTCAAGGATCGCACGCAGGAAATCTGGATCCTAATGCAAGGCCTCCTATTCCTCCCCGACAGCCCCAAGCCGTTGACGATGGCAATTCTAGGGGTGAGGCCAACCCACCTCCATTGACTTTGGAGGCGATTCAGAAATTGTTACATGATTCACAAGTTCAAAACAGACAGGAAATGACTCGTCTTTTGGATGAGCGACTGGGCGAAAGATCAAAGTCACAACATGAAGATAGCGAGAAAAGTGTGGCTCCTGAAGGCACTAATCCGAGACAAACTTCTTCTCAGGGAGATTCATCTTCCAAATCACAGCCTCAGTTCAAGAATAAAGGGGCCTGTACTTTCAAGGACTTTATGTCCTGTCGACCAAAAGAGTTCAATGGGGAGATGGATCCACGAATAACAATACGGTGGTTAACTGAAATGGAACAAGTTCTTCACATATGTCGTTGTGAAGAGGATTTGAAGGTTGGATTCGCATCTCAAATGTTAAAGGCGAGTGCTCTTGACTGGTGGAATACTCTCCGCCGAACCAAGGGAAGTGATTTTGTTGATGCTTTATCTTGGAAAGAGTTTGTTCAGCGGTTAAAAGGCAAATTCTGTTCGGCTAAACATCGGGAGAATTTGGTTAATGAGTTCTTTGCTCTTGCAAAGGATAAGCAGACGGTCGATGAGTATACTAAAAAGTTCTGTGAGATGCTACCATTTCTAGAAGATACATTACCGACCGAGGCTGGCAGGATAAACCGATATGTTAATGGTTTGCCGGCGGACTACTCGTTAGAAGTTAGCAAAGCTACAACTCTTGACGAAGCCATTGAATCTGCGGCCAGGGTCGAGAGTATGATAGAGAAAAAGGCTAAAGAACGTCAAGCATTTGTGGAAAAGCGAAAGTCTTCAGGAATCTCTGGAGCAAACAAGAAAAGTCGTGTTTCATCGGGGTTTTCTAGGCAAGGAGAGGTTAAAGAATGCAAGAAGTGTGGTAAGAAGCATAGTGGAGAATGCAGGAAGGGCACTAGTGGGTGCTATAAATGTGGTCTTCCAGGCCACCAAGCTAAAGACTGCAAGGTGAAAGATATCAGTGAAGTGGAATGTTTCAATTGTCATGAAAAGGGTCATTACAGCACCAACTGTCCCAAGAAGAAGAATGAGACGTTAGTTTCTACAGCAAGCAATAAGAAGACAGAACCAGCGAAGACGAAGGGAAGAGCGTTTCAAATGACTCTTGATGAGGCCAAAGAAGACCAGGATGTGGTGGCAGGTACACTTATTGTAAACTCACAGCCTGCTTATGTCCTTTTTGATTCTGGGGCACATTTTTCTTTTGTGTCTCATGATTTTAGTAAGCGTCTAAACATACCGATGAAACCATTAGATGATACTTGTGTCATAGAAGTCGCGAACGGAGAGTTAGTTACGGTACATCATGTGTACGAGAAATGTCCGGTGGAGATTAATGGACGAATTTTAAAGGCCGGCTTGTTACCTATCGGGATTAAAGGATTTGACATTGTTATTGGAATGGATTGGCTTGGAACTCATAATGCTAAAATCCTATGCGGAAAGCGAATGGTGTCGATTAAATTTCCTGATAATAGCAAAGTATATATATATGGGGAACGACGGAAGAATATGCAGAGTCTCATCACTGCTATTAAAGCCCGTAAATGCATCCAAAAAGGGTGTGAATCATTCATTGCTTATGTGATGAATGGGAAGAAAGAGAAGCAGAAGATGGAGGATATAAAAGTAGTTAATGAGTTCCCTGAAGTCTTTCCTGATGACTTACCTGGGTTACCACCCATTAGGCAAGTCGAATTCCGTATTGATCTTGTTCCTGGGGCAAGTCCCATTACCCGTGCACCGTACCGTCTTGCTCCTACAGAGATGAGAGAACTTATGTCTCAGTTACAGGAACTTCTTGACAAGGGGTTTATTCGTCCCAGCTCTTCTCCTTGGGGAGCTCCAGTGTTGTTTGTCAAGAAGAAGGACGGTACTATGCGCATGTGTATAGATTATCGCGAGCTCAATAAAGTGACAATCAAGAATCGGTATCCTTTGCCGAGAATTGATGATTTGTTTGATCAGTTGCAGGGAGCTAGTTACTTCTCTAAAATTGATCTTCGTTCTGGATATCATCAAGTCCGAGTGAAGGATGAAGATGTATGCAAGACTGCATTCCGAACTCGATATGGTCACTATGAATTTTTAGTGATGCCATTCGGTCTCACTAATGCTCCAGCCGTGTTTATGGACCTTATGAATAGGGTCTGTAAACCTTTCCTTGACAGATTTGTCATCGTTTTCATTGATGATATTTTAGTCTATTCGAAAAGTGAAGCAGAACATGAAATGCACCTACGAGAAGTGTTACGTACTTTAAAGAACGAACAGTTATACGCGAAGTTGTCAAAGTGCGATTTTTGGCTGCGGGAAGTTCAGTTCCTGGGTCATATTGTTTCAGCTGAAGGTATTAAAGTAGACCCAGCAAAGATAGAAGCGGTAATGAAATGGGAACCACCGAAGACACCTACAGAAGTTAGAAGTTTTCTTGGGTTAGCCGGTTATTACCGACGGTTTATCCAAGATTTTTCTAAAATAGCGGTTCCACTGACTCAGTTAACTCGGAAAGAAGTAAAGTTTGTTTGGGGAGAAAAACAGCAAGAAGCCTTTGAAATACTGAAAAAGAAGCTGTGTGAGGCTCCAGTATTATCCTTACCAGAAGGCACAGAAGAGTTTGTAGTATACATCGATGCATCTAATAGAGGTCTTGGTTGTGTACTCATGCAACGAGGCAAAGTTATTGCCTACGCTTCCAGACAGCTAAAAGATGCAGAAACACGTTATACTACTCATGATCTAGAGTTGGCTGCAATTGTATTTGCGTTGAAGATTTGGAGACACTATCTATATGGGACGAAATGCAAGATATATACAGATCATAAAAGTCTGCAATATCTTTTTACTCAAAAAGAATTAAATCTAAGACAGACACGATGGATTGAGTTGGTGAACGATTATGACTGTGAAATAATTTATCACGAAGGAAAAGCTAATGTAGTAGCCGATGCTTTAAGCCGCAAAGTTCGTGAAAAAGTTATTAAAGGAAGATCCATGCGAATTGAAGTGGTCTCAACTTTAATTCAAAAGATTAAAGAAGCTCAAGAAAGTGCCTTAACTGAAGAAAATATAAAGAAAGAAAAACTTGGAAAGAAGGTGGTGTTTGAAGTAAATACACAAGGATTGCGTACTTTTAAAGGACGTATTTGGGTTCCCAAATATGGAAAAACCAGAAAGATAGTCTTGGATGATTCTCACAAATCCAAGTATTCTATACATCCTGGAAGTACGAAAACATATCAAGATTTGAAGCAACATTACTGGTGGCCGGGGATGAAAAAGAGAATAGCAAAGTACATATCCCACTGTGATACCTGTGCACAAGTAAAAGCAGAACATCAGGTGTCGTATGGTTCTGCGCAGTCATTACAGATACCAGCAGGGAAGTGGGAAGAACTGACCATGGATTTTGTCATGGGGTTGCCGAGAACACGAAGAGGACACGATAGTATATGGGTCATTGTTGACAGATTGACCAAAAGTGCCCTATTTCTCGCATATAAAGAAACTGCCTCACTTGAAGAATTGGCTCAGTTGTACATCGATGAAGTGATCAGACGTTATGGAGCACCTTTGTCTATAGTCTCAGATAGAGATCCTCGATTCACTTCTAATTTTTGGAATGCTCTACAAGAAAAGATGGGAACTCGAATTAAGATGAGTACAGCCTATCACCCTCAAACTGATGGGCAAAGTGAACGTACTATTCAGACCTTGGAGGATATGTTAAGATCGTGTGCTATCGATTTTGGAGGTAATTGGGACCAGCACCTACCATTAGTAGAATTTTCGTATAACAACAGTTACCACTCAAGCATAAAGATGCCACCTTTTGAAGCCTTATATGGTAGGAAGTGTAGAACCCCAGTGTGTTGGTTAGAAGCTGGTGAAGCACAACTTACTGGGCCAGACATTGTAAGAATGACAAATGAAAAGATTGGGGTGATACAGACCAATATGAAAGCTGCACAAGATCGCCAAAGAAGCTACTCAAATTTGAAGAAAAGACCTTATGATTTAAAAGTAGGCGATTTGGTAATGATAAAGGTGTCACCTTGGAAGGGGGTGATAAGATTTGGCAAGAAAGGGAAGTTGAGTCCAAGATATATTGGACCCTTCAAGATTCTGAAAAGAATTGGTTTACAAGCATTCAAGTTAGAGTTACCACCAGAACTCAGGGGAATACATGATACATTTCATGTATGTTATCTCAAGAAATACTTTGGAAAGAAGGAATTAACCATTCCTTTAGAAGAAGTAAGAGTGGAAGCACCCAACAGACTAGTAGAAGAACCTGAAGCGATGTTAGAGGTGAAAACCAAGAAGCTAAGGAACAGGGAAATTGACCTAGTGTTGGTCAAATGGAAGCATTCACTGGGCACGGATTTAACTTGGGAAACATTAGAAAGCATGAAGAAGAGATACCCTAATTTTACAGATTATGAAGCGATTCCGAGGACGGAATCCTAATTAGGGGGAGGTAGTTGAAACGACCGAAAATTTGTAATTTATATATATATATAAATATGTAAACTAAAATGTGTGTAATTTAAGCGTTATATGTAAAATTTGAGAAATTATGGTCGGAGGGGTAAAACGGTCTTTCGACAATTATACGACCATTATGTAAAATCATATGTATATGTGAGATAATAAAATAAACAATAAGAGTTTATGCGAAATTTAGACTTTCTACCGCGTGAATAGTGAATTTTGACCAAAAAGGGTAAATTGGTCATTTGACCAAATGCAGAAATTATTATAAAAATTTATTATATTTTAGGACTAAAAATGTAAAAGAAATGATCCCATGGAAATATAGTTGGTTTTGGTGGCCAAAATTCAAGAAAGGCCAACTTTAGGGACCAAAATCGAAAATATAGAAAATATAAAATGAGAAAATATCTCATAATTCCTCACAAATTCAGAAGAGAATTCTAGAGTACGGGAGAGGAGTGGGAGATACGATTTCTGCAGCAACTTAGAAGTCCTCTTGAAGATCAAAGTTAGAAACTTGAGTTTTAGTTCTTGAATTGAAGTTTACAAGATCAAAGGTTAGTAGTTTTGCTTTTAACTTAAGATTTTGTGTGACCCTCAAGAGAGGAATTTAGTGACTGAAATTGCAGTCAAGAACCACTTAGTTGTATGGTTCAACACTTCCATTAAACCATGTTATAAGTACTTAATCAAATAATATGGAAGTAGGATGCTATTTTTCAAGAATTGGGATTTTGATCAAGAACCCTAGAATTTGAGTTCTTGTGATTAATCCGATTTTTATGGTTTAAAACTTGAAGAAATTGAAGGGTTTTAGTCTTGGGATAAACCCCTATCGATTAAGTGATGAATTCAGCCCTTAATATGAGAAATTGAGAAATTGTAGCATAAAATCGGGGAAAAACTGGGCTGCTGCTCGACAGGCGCAGTGCGCCCCTACCCTAGGCGCGGTGCGCCCTACGCCTGGAACGAAAATGCAGTTTGGTTCAAGAGTCCTCTGTTAAGTGAGTTTCAATTTTTAGAAATGGTTCAAATCTTATCCAATTGACCTCAAATTTTAAACATAGGTCTAATATGGTCCAAAACTTTATAAAATTTTATCGGAATTAAAATACGACCCTCCGAGGGTACTGTAGTCAAATACGTATAAAATACAATTTATCTAAAGTTGAGTTTTACCCTTGCTTTGACTATTTATGGTATAATAAGGACTCTAACATGTTATAGAGTCAACTAAAATATAAATTAATGTATCATATAAAATATATAGGTGCAAGTCAAATAATCGGACACCGAAAGGGTAAAGAACCGAGGGACGCCTAAACGACGCTTCAAGAATTATTTGGTGAGTACATGTAGCATTTTACCCATTTTGGGATACATGGCAAGTAAGTAAGTATTTTGCAGATTTCATATATTATTTTTATATGTGAAAAATATTTGCAAAAATGGTCCTTTTTCTAGTTTAAATAGAAAGTTAACTGCTATATTTGAAAGTATGATTCTTGCTGATAGCCTAAATTATGATAGAGATATGTTTGAGTCAAAAGCTTGGCATTTAGCCATTTCTTGTGCAAGTAATGTTTTGCTTTCAGATAAGTATTTTATGTTTGACTGGTATTGTGACTAGCATTGTTAGTAAGGGAACTATGTTCCAACCTACCCGGGTTAGGTAAGGAGTCTACTGGGGACAACCCCTTCGCGAAGTAGACTGCCTCAGCAATTCTACCATTAGTATTGATCCGTTCTTTCTAATTGTAGAGACTTGGGGTATCACTTATAGTGATTAATGCCCTAAGTATAAAAATCCTAGCAAGTTTATAAAACCAGTCAAAGAAAGTATAAAAGATATTATTTTTGCAAAGTTTAATATACGATGCTTTCGAAAAGTGAAAAAGTATAATGTTTGTATATTATGTAGTTTTGACAAAGACTTATGTTATAAAAGTTTATAAAAGTTAGTAAAAGAAATTTTAAAGTTTGAGTCTAAAACTCATGTAACTCACGAGACAATTTGTCTTATGTATTTCATTTTTATGCCATGTATTCCAGGTTCAGGTATAAAGCTATGAGATAGTTTGAAGTTGCTAAATAAGCACTAAGTGCAAAGGAGTGGAGCTGGATACAGCTTCCAAATTTGGTATTGGTTGAATCCGTTTCTCTTAAGCTTATGGTTTGATATGTATTGTAACTCCCCTTTTGATTGTATTTAAACAAATAACATGTTTTTTTTTGTTAAACCATACTTTGTAAAAATACGTTTTTATGTATTAAAAATGGTTTGAAAAGTTGGGGCGTTACACCTTGACCCTGACGGAAAACAGATATCTGTTGGCCACTCGATGATTTTGAAGTTGACTGAAGTGCTGTCCAGCCAGGACTAAATTGATTTGTTCAATTAGAAGTCTAAAAGTCATAAGCAAAATCGGAAATCAAGAAACAGTGTATCAGACATAGATTGATCTCAATCCATGTCTCATGTCTGAAAATATCTTGTTGGACGGAGGATCATTTGATCACTTATCTATAGACAGAACTGACTAGGTCAGAGTTCGGCGGCAGTTTCTAGGAAGCTACAGTTTGCTGATTAATTAGAGGTTAAATTGGTAATTATAGTCATAGACTTATCCAAGTGGGAGACTGTTGGATTAGATGTCTAAGCCATGACTATTAATTTGTATTTACCTAATTAATAGTAGCAAAGTCCATTTGGGTTGCCCTCATAGCGGGAGGTTTGGTAGAAAGTTCGGTAGAGAGAAAGGTTGATTTATTATGTGATTAATAAATCAACAGAAATTAAAATATATGGTTTGTTAATATATTAAAGTGATAATATATTAATTAGAAACTATATTAATTAATTAGAAATTAATCTGGAATTAGTTGGAATTAATTTGGTGATTAATTTAATTAATTAAAGGTGCAGGGGCTGAATTGTAATTATTCAATAGTTGAGTAAGTGACAATTTGGCAGCTCTTATAGTCAGCGAAATTATGGTTAGGATAAACCATAATTTCGATAATTAGATATTAGGATAAAGGGTTTTGAATTATAAGATAAAGGTTTATCTTATTTGAATTCAAAAGGTTTATCTCTAAAGGCTTATCTGGTTATCTGCTTGGGACTATAAATAGGGACCCTGGGGTACCTACTTTTCTGCGCCATTTTCCCATACACTCTTTGGAATTTTCGTGACCTGCTTCTGGTTCCCTGGGTGTGATCTCATTTGAGGCAGGACACTTGTGCTGCTTAGCTTGCAAGAAACAACTAAAGGTTAGTTTTTTCTGATTTATTCTTTTAGTTAATTTTTGTTTGGCCTTTAGGAATTAGTTACATGTTCAAAGTAAGAAAACATAGATCCAAACTAGGTTGCATGTGAACTTAGGGTTTTAGTTCATAGATTTGCGGAAAACCTTTCATATGTTTTTACCATATACATTTGTTTCTACCATACTTATATATGTCATTTACATATTAATATGTATAAATACATATTAAATGTTTTTATGTATAAATGAAGTATGGTTACAAATGGATATGCATTTTTGCATATAAAAATCTATTTTATATGACTTTAAATGTAAAAGTATGTAACTATATTGTTTTGAATGTAAAAGTATGTATATTTTGCGTTTAGACAAATATAAATATTTCTTTTTGTGTATGAATATATTTATGCATAAAAATATTCATTTTTACAAACAAATATGTATTTTTGCATATAAATAATGTAAAATACGTATTTATATGCAAAAATATTGCAATTATATGTAAAACTATTTTTTATATGTATTTGTACATAGTAATGCATATAAATATATATTTTACCAATAAATGTAGTTTTACAATATATATATATATATATATATATATATATATATATATATATATATATATATATATATATATATATATATATATAGGGAAGGGTTCAAATGAGAACCACTAAAAGAATGAGAACCGTGAGAACCACTAATTCACAGTTTAATAAAAATATTACATTATAGTATTCACTGTTTAATAACTAGAAATTTTATTATATTGTGAATATTGTAAAACGTATTAAAAAATAAGGAAATTTATTAATTTTGATGTATTTTCACATAATAAACAAGTGTGAAAAAACAAAAAAAAACGAAAAAAAAAACATAATTCTTAATGTGTGAATATCAGTTCTCACGGTTCTTAATCTTTTAGTGGTTCTCATTTGAACCTATTCCTATATATATATATATATATATATATATATATATATATATATATATATATATATATATATATATATATATATATATATATATATATATATATATATATATATATATATATATATAGGTGTACTAATACAAATTTTAACATTTAAAACATATAAATATGTAGTTTTACATATAAAACTATTTATACACAAAAAGTACATATGTATTTGTAAGAATAATTCATTTTTATGTATGCATACATATCAATAAGTAAAATTACATATTTATATTTATAAAAACGCATTATAGGTATAATAAGAGTATATAATATATTTAAAAAGGATGAAACTGATTACGAAAACAAGTCTTGGCATAGTGGTAAATTGGTCGCGGATTCGAACTTAATTGTCTTTTTTGCCATTTTCCTTTTTAATTTTAGCAAACTTAATAGACAAGTTTAGTCGTAGAGCTCTTACTTTGGGCGTGTTCGGCAAAATTAGCTGGTAGCTGGTAGTGGTTAGCTGTAAACGGTTAGCTGTTAGCTGGAAGCTGGTAGCGGTTAGCGGTTAGCTGGTAGCTGCGACTTTTATTGAAATGTTCGGCAAAACCAGCTGTTAGCTTTTAAAAGTGTAAAATAATATAAAAATCAAAAGCCAAACGCTAAAAGCTCTCAAAAGCTAATTGAAATAGCTTTTGGATTATGAGCGTTTTGTTAAAAATAAAAGCTAAAAGCTCTTGCTGCCGAACGAGGTTTTTTCATTTTTTCCAGCGTTTTTCTAAAAGTTAAACGCTAAACACTCTCAAAAGCTCTCAAAAGCTGCGTGCCGAACACGCCCTTTGTATCTATGACAGGTTTAGGAAACAGCCTAGTTTTTTTTATTTTGAGGCGTTGATGTGGCCTGGAAAAATTCCCAGCGAGTGAGCAGCCACGTGGGTTTCCACGTTAAGTTCAAACCGGCTATTTGCCATAGATTTATTTGGAACAGTAGAATATTATTAAAAACTTGAAAGGTGATAAAAATAGAAACCTATTACAAAGTAAAAATATGTAGTCTAGGTTTATTGACCAACCAATCCGGTTTATCTTACGGTTTTTTGCTCCTACTAAAAATCCAAAAAATATGCATGAAAGACCGTCATATCAAAGATCTTCTCCTTTCTTGGCTTAACCATTCCAAAAAAGTGTCATTTTGAAAGTTCTAAAGGACCTAAAGAATTGTGATAATAATCGGCTTTTGAACCACATTTAACTTTGTGTTGTAAGTGAATAAATTTGCAAGCATGTTGCGAGAATACAAAGCTAAACTCCACTTTCTTCCATTTTGGGTCGAAATGCAACCAGAAAGTAATAAAGAGATGATTGACAGGCTCTAAATGTGAATCACACACTAGGCAAAGGGTCGAGTCAACACCAACCACTTTATCAGCCAAGTTCACATACATATCTTTTTGATTTCGATACAACCTCGAAGCCAAGACATTAAGATTTATATGAACAAAATATTTGCATCTCAACATTAAAATTTATATGAACAAAAGATTTTCATCTCATAAGAACATATAACCGCACCACAATACATGAATCAAGAAAATATCTAGTTTAGTTTAAGACAACAAAAAAAGCACCAGAATCCAAATCTCACACCCATTTGTCGCATCGGCCTAAAAAGACAAAATATTGGATCAAACCTTGCAGCTTTATCTATTCGCCCTACCCCATCCCCATCCCCATCCCCAAGTCCTTGAAAAACAGAATGCCAAACCTCCATCTGCACCCGATCTTTCACCAAACAAAGGTTGTTCTCCTCAAGGGAATAACTTTTTTGGAAATTTGTAATGGAACATCACCCATCCAAAAATCATCTCGAAGCTTAGCCCATTGACCATCTATTACCATGAGATGGCAAATGTGGTCAAATTAAAATCTTTACTTTGAAGAAAAGTAAGAGCTTAAATAATTTTTGACCCGGGATGTTTTGAAGAGCACCAATCAGATTTTGGTGCAAAAGACCATCATCTCCATGAAGAGATTTAATCACTACGACCATTACGCCTTGTCATCTTCAATGAAAGACCGCATCCATTTGAACTACAAAACCCAAAACCCAGTCGAAAGGAAAAAGGTTTCCCACCCTAAGACCGTCATTCCTTTCTACTAGCCATCATTTTCTTCCAACTAACCGAATTCGTCTTTCTATCACCAAAATCATCGCATCAAAAACCTAATTCAAATATATTATATTAATTCTAAGACCGTGGGCGACATTTTAAATAGTAACATATAATATACATCACGCTTCCTAAAACCGACGTTAACAAAGTGAGTAACCACCAATAGATAAAATTTTAGCCTTCCAAATGGAAAGCTTGACGGTACACTATCCAAGACAATCTTCCAAGGCTCAATTTAATATATATTTTCCCAAATGGACAAACCAAGATAGATGAATAGAAATCGGATAGTCGAAAACACAACCAATCAAATTGTTTCCCCAAATCCAAAGTTAACACCCACACTGATCAACTTACTTTTTTGTAAATTGATTTTCAACCCAGAAGCCAAAAAACAAAAAAACACCGTAAAAAGTCCACAAGTTTAAAGATTTTTCTACAGATTTCCAAGTTCTAAAAAATAAATCATCAAAATTACTACTTTCATTTGTAATTTTGTATAATAGAAAATAACACCTACTAATGGATATTTACCATTAAAATGAAGAGTTTTTTGATAAATAAGATTATGAACGTGACCGGTGAGAAAGTAATATAATGGTGTTTTTTTAAGACAAAGAAATATAATCATATTTCTTAGAGGATGATTGACATCATTGGTATAGTTATGTCTTATTTAAAATGTTAGCCTTTTTTGTTCCTGAAAATGATGAACGATATTGTTTACATTATCTATATATAAGGCTATTTACGTTTAGTTTTTTGTTTCTTGAATATGGTAGCATATTAAGTTTGATTGCAGAAGAACATATGAATTTATAGATGAGTTGAATGCATATAATATCAAATTTGTTTAGGTTGAGTGTCACCTTTGGCAATAAAATTTTTATACAAAATAAAGTTTTAATTCCTGACTTTTTGCCAAGACAGGCTGTTACTATTACTATTGTTTGACCATCAAATTGTGATGCATTGAAGCAATTAAAATACACAAATAATTATCAGTGGATGAAAACTTGAGGTAGGTTGCTATTGCTCATAAAATGGCAAAAGTGCATTGCTTAAATAGAACAAAAAATGAAAAGATATAGTGATTGTGCAAAAATTGTATGTTGCCTAAAACAAGAAGGTTCTAATGATTCTTTGTCATGATCTTTGGTGTTGTCCTACTTAAAAAAATCCATTATGCAGATCGACATAAAGTCGAAGTTGGTGAAACAAATTTCAAACCACCTCGAACTAGAGGTGCACAAACCGGTTTATACACAAAAACTGGTTTTCCCCAAACCGGTTCGGCTCTCAACCGGTTTCCCCCCAAAAAAGCCTAAACCAGTTAATTGGTTCTAACCGGATCTAATCCAGTTTTCACCGGTTTCCTTTCCGGCGGGTTTTTTTCTGGTTTTTCACCAGATTGGTTTGTAACAGCTTCAATTGTCAAGCCCTAATTTGGTTTTCAACATCTAGACAGCAATCAGGTTAAATTCTATCCATTCGGATCAACCCGAACCCGTTTCTCATCGGATATGATCCGGATCCAGATCAGATAATCAGCTTTCGTTGTGCACCTCTACGTCTAACATAAACAAATGAATTATGGCATTTGGTAATGGAATATTGAAATTTGAGACACAAGTCTCTGCGAAGATCAAAAGTTAAATAATATGCAAATGATAACCCCAAAATTTGAAAAGAAAATCTCTGTGAATAGAAATCAGAAAAGAATCTTGAGTAGGGGTGTGAAGAAGTTAACCACCAATCCAACTAAAACCAACCAGCGTACATTGGATATCTAATAATAATTGGGTTGGATCAGTTCTAAATGTTGATTATCCAAATTAGATTAGTCAGTTGGAGGATGACAACTCATATCTAAAAATAAACCGACGCATCCAATCCAATTATTTCCCAATTAGATATCCTATTATTATCAATTAGATATCCAATTGAATATCCACTTATCCAACTAATCTAGTTATTCAATTAATCTCCAATTGAATACCAATTTAAATATTTACAAGGAAATTTTTAAAAAATGATAAAATAAAAAAGATTTACGATTGAAATTTGGAAATAATAACTTATGAACCCTAACCACAACATCCATTTGAACTTATGATGTTATGGGTCGTATTTTGATTTTCATTATATATTTGAAGTGTATATTTTCAAGCGTGTTATTGTTTTTTTTAAACTGTGGATGATATTTTGGTTGGTTGTAATTGGACTTAAACGTTTGAGTAAAAGTGGCTACCTATTTGCAAGTGATGCCTAGCTTAGCTGGTTGATGCATCAGGGTTATATACTCACGTGGGTGGGAGGTCGTGAGTTCGACTCCGACTGACTCCATGTGGGGAATTTTCCCGGATTGGTGGTAAAAAGGGGGGAGGAAATGGAGGCGACTGGGGCCCGCCCGGGAACGGAATTACCCCTCTAACGTTCCAGAGTACTCATCATCGCCGGTTAAAAAAAAAAAGTGGCTACCTATTTGATGGATCAAATTGAATGTGTTACATAACCATAGTAAATATTCAATAGCTAAAATCGAGTTAGTCCATTGTTTAATTGGATCGGTTTGATTCGCTTGAGCACAAATAATTGGATTCCGTTAGTTGATACACATTCCATATTTGTCTATGTTGCGGTATTACATAATTTGATTTCTTTTGTCTAATATTTAAATGCTATAAGATCATGTCCGTTGCAAACAATTTATAATTGGTGTGCCTTATTAGGTTGTGGGATATGGTCATCAGACACCTCTTATTCTTTTTCTTGTCATCTCGGTGCTCAGACATTCTTCCACATTTTTCCTTCCATATTGAAAATGGTTATTTCTCACTTTCTCTTACGTTTTAAAATAAAAATAATTTACTTAAAAAAACAAAATTAATTTAAAATAAAAATTCCTTTAAAAAACTAATAATTTTAAAAATACAATAGCTTAAAACTAAAATTAAACATTAATCAAAACATAAAAATACCTTAAACTAAACTTAAAATCCAGAAAATTACATTTGATCATTATTTCATTATATCGGCCTTCAACTTCAACGTCGTTTCAAAGGCCGGTTCCAAAAGATAATCAGTGTCATCAACAAATGCAAATATATCCCCTTTTGCTTCTCCTTGATGGTTCTCCTTCTTGAGCGCCCGTTGTTTAAATTCCACGAGCGAAGTACAAGTCATATAAAATTGATCGAATTTATCACCAATCCGATCCATTCATTCTTCACCCATCAAGCTAGAGGAGGAAGCTTTCTTTCTACCTTTTGCTCTATCCCAACCTATCGGCCTTTCAAAGTCGCCATGGTTCTTATTGAGGTCAATCTCGACATGTACATCTGACGAAGTCATGTAAGTGCTCTTCAACGTTTTTTATCGTTTCCAACCACCATCCATTTCCAAAACCCCCTTGAATCTAGCTAATGCTCTAACAACTTCCTAAAAACCTATAAACTTAAACCGCTTTTCGTTACTATCCAAACAAGAAACCACAAACGCAATTTGTAGAATGCCTACGTCGCTTTGACATAGGTTTTTGAAATTGTTATACATCACGTAGAACTCCGTAACAACATTGTTGATGTCCCAGTACATCGTTGCAAGTTGGTCTTTGAAGCGATGATCCCCATGCCCCATTGCATTAAAAAATACTCCGTAACACATGCCCAAAAATGATTTTTAGCTAAGTGTTACCGATGACCGCATTCTCAAAGTTGACCTTAGTTTGAAGCTATATCTCAAAGAATTGTATATTGATATGTAGAATGTAAGGAAATTTGTTGTTTTGTGTGGGTAAAAATATGTAGTAGATTATGGTTTATAACTTTATATAATTGATAAATTTAAAAACCAAGGTACACCCAAACATCAAACAAATAAATCCATTATTTTCTCAAGACTTGCCCATTTGGAAGGTTGTCAAACCCCAAAAAAATATCTTATCACACGTTCACAGCCTTCCAAATCCTGTGCCCATTTTTCAAATGGCCAAAAAAACTCACATACTCTGCCACTCAACATGTAACCCCCAAATCCAAAAGATAACAATACTGTATAACACGCATATCCGAAAGATAGCAAATTTTCTAGTAGACTAGAAACACTGTACAAACAAAAAACCAACAAACAAAGGTTATGTATGAATATGAATGATCGGCTACACGTTCGTCTAATCATCACGAGTATCCCAAGGGAGTACATGGTTCCGGAAGAACTTGTTAGCCGCCATTGAACGGGAGAGAGAACTTTTGACAACTTTAAGGATGTTTCTTGGGTAGGAAGTATATGATTAAATTACCCGCAAAAACCCACGAACATCGATGAGAAACCGGTTTAGATTTTTTCGGAATTTTCTCATGTTTGCGCGGTCGGCTGATGGAGAGAGATCGTCTGAGGTTGTTAGTGAGTGTAATGCACTCGCCATCCTTGTTTTGAATATTGGATTCGGTTGTCTTTCAACTAATTCATTACATAATCTCTGTAATAAAAATAAGGGTTAATTACAAAAAAGCACTATATTTTGCCAAAAGTTCGGTTCTTCCAGTCATAATGGTTGGGCTAAAACTTTTTCTAAAAATTGGTGGTGTATTAGAAGGGATATATTCAGGAAAGTCCTTATATTTTGACCCTATATTCAATTAAGCCCAACATTTTGTTAAATATTTTCAATTTTGGATAGTAGCTGGTTATGCCATTTTTATATTTTTACAACTAATGATGTATAGGGTCAAAATGTAGGGACTTAATTGAATAAAAACTGAAAATTCAACTCTAAATTGTTAAAAGGGTCAAAATGTAAGGACTTTAATGAATATTTTCTTTTTATATATAACTAAAATTGTAAACATTTAACAAAATGTTGAGATTAATTGAATATTAAAAAAACAATTAGGGCTTAATCGAATATAGGCTCAAAATGTAAGGACTTTCCTGAATATATCCCTTATTAGAACAAATGAAAAATTGATGGTTTAAGTCATAATCTCTGTGTTTAACTAGAAAAGGTAGTGTTTTTTCGTAATTATATAAATTAAAGTGTAAACATTATCTAGGTCTAATTAAGAAAAAAGCACTATATTTTGCAAAAAAGCTTCTTCAGGTCATAATGGTCGGGTTTTATTAGAACAAATGAAAATTTAATGGTTAAACCACAAAAAGTGCAAAAATATAGTGATTTTTCGTAATTTGCCCAAAAAGTAAATATCAAAGCTTTTGTTATTCTTATTCCTAGTTTCTTGAGTTTTAGATTAATAAAAAATCAGTGTATACCTGGTAAAGATCATGATCACAGAGGATTAATGGAAAAAGAGCATCAGCTGCCGCTCCTACAAGATCCGTGCTATAATCACACGAAATTAAGATGTTATTATGACAAGTAATAACAATCTACTTTCATTGATTTCTTTATTATAGCAATGTCGGTGTTCTTTTTGTAAGTGTATTGTTTTAATAAGAGGTTTTTTTGAAAGTAGAATGGGTTAATAGGAAAAGTTGTTACCTGTAATCCTCGAAGAGGATTAGTTGGAGTAGTGATCGTAAAAATTTACTAAGAATGCCATCTTGAAAATTTCCATCATTGTCCTTGTAGCTTGTGGCATGTGGACCTAAACCGTCTCTACCAACACCTCTTTCTTTGTAGTGGTAGATTGCAAGAGCTCTCAGGGATCTCAAGCACATGCCAACAATTTCTTCATCCTGCAACTCACCACCAAAAAAAAAAAAAAAAAAAAAAAAAAAAATTAGGGGTAAACACGGTAAACTCCTTAATATTGTTTATTATTATTACCTGTTGATGGAGTCCATAAACAAGAGTTCCTGAAATATGACCAAAGGCTTCATGGTTCAATTTGGGAATCATTTCGGGATACACTTCCAGCATATGTGACAACAGGGCAAAGTGCTATAACCAAAAAAATGTCAAAAAAGGCATTGAACTTTCGTATAAGAATAAAGAAGCTTATCGAATTAAAAATTTGAAAAAGCTTACATCATAACAAAGCTTAGGATACTTGAGCATTTCTGTTGTGATCAAAGGGCTAACAATGTGAACTCCAACAAATATAACCTGCAGATAAGAGCAAAAGTTAGTGGTTTGACTTTTCAAAATGATGGGAAATTAGTAAAAGAGTATAAAACCAGGCAGTAGAATTATGTCATATATATATATACCTGAGAAATACTTGTCTGCTGATCCTCACTTGCAGCAGATGAAACATCAACCTGAGAATTTTATATTTTTATAAATATTCATATGAAATCTTATACATCAGAAGTTAGTATAAGAGTATAATAAAATAGCATACCATATCTTTTGTGCATAGTTTTTGAAGCAGTTGTAGTAAAGCACGTAAATCCCTGTATTTTTCAGCGTTTGCTTCATTTAGTAAACTGCTTGAAAGGCTTACGGATATCTGAAAAGGTTTTAGGTAGAGATACAAAGTTAAAAGACAAAAAGACTAGTGATCTAAAATGTTCAAAAGAAATACTTTGATACCTTGCCAATGTTGTGTGAAGAGTAAAGCTGAAGTAGATGCATACAGAAGTCAATAACCACTGCAGTTTCATGAGGTTCTAAGTAGATGATTTGACCATCCACCCAGTCAACAACAAGCTTCAGTAACAGATACACAACTGCAGGCTAGACATATCCCAGAATCATCATAATATTTTAAGTGATGTATTATTGGTAAAAGAATTTAAATTAATCTTAAGAATACCTCATTCTTGTAAACCTCAAGAAATTTAAGAACTGATTGCATCACTGAAAATCCCATCTCATAAAGTGCCTTTTGTGTACGTGGCTCTGAAGCACTAGAAGCTCCTCGAAGCCGTTCCAATAAGCAAGTCACCTAAAAAACAAGAAAATCAATGATTTTGCAAAATATATAGTTTTTTAATTTTTTTTTTTTTTTTGAAAGATTGAATTTGTTGATAATTTTTTGTCTTACAGCTAGAATAACGTCCGGTTGCTGAGAAACATTCTTGATATCTTTCTTGCTAGATATGTCATTAATATAAGCAGTCATATGATTTGTGAGATCCCTTATATACCTTTCAGAAATTAAAACCAAATATTAGGAGCTTGGGATTTTAAGATTTTTGGGTGAGGATCAGAGAAGGGTAATATCGGAAATAAAATAAAATTAGAAAATATATCTTACTGATTTGCTTCCACCGAGTTTTTTATTCCAGAAGCTGAAAGAACAAGGGTCTGAGCCAGGGAACGCTGTAATTATATATAGGTAAGAGAATTGTTTAGGCTAAAAAAAAGCATATAAATTCTATTCACTTTTCAAGTATAATTTAAGTTTTCCATGTATAAAGATTGCTGTGATGGATAAATAGAAAGAAAAAGGTGGTAAAAGTTTATGAAATTGTACCTGGTGAGTTGCGTTTAGTGAGAATAGCACTCTGTCATTGGTAAAGCAATGTGCTAACTCACGCCATGCTTCCTGCAGTAAAAGAAAAATACTTTCTTTATTTACTATATCCAAGAATTTGGATTTTCAAATTATTCTAAAGTTAGAAATCTTAAATATTCAAGAACTCATTTGGTTTTGAAGGTCAGTAAAATGAATCAAAAGGCTCAAAAACAAAGTGGATAGAATCTTTTAGGGTAATACTAATACAAATAGCAAACATTATATCATATGGCATGGATCAAAATCAAAGAATTAGTAAGTTCATAATAAGGAAAGATAGAATAGAGATAAGAGATGTCATCACTAACCAAGGTGACAAGGTGTTGACAAATATTTTTCCGGCGAACAACTCCACCAAGCAATTGGTAACATGTGAGGGCCTGTTTGGATATAGATAAAAATATATATTACCAACTAGACTTTTTCTTGTGTGTGTGTGTGTGTGTGTGTGTGTTTATAAAAATACATAGACTTGTAGATATGTACTATGTATATCTATGTGCATACATGTTGATATTTATATGTGTATGTATATATGAATATAGAAATGGATGAAAGACTAAAATGGTTATTGAATTATATAAATATTATTATACCTGCAAATCTGTTTCTCCAGGATATGAAATGAGTGTTGTGAGTGATATTTTAACAATAATGCCAAGTAATGTCTTTCCCTGAGTATGTTCTGCAGAAAAACTAAGCAATGCTACTCTGGATTGCTGCATTTGAAGCAGGGTGACATCATCAATGGAGTTTTTATAACTTTGCATTTCTCCACTTGTCATCAAATATGTAGAGGACCATCGCGCAAGAAACCATATAATTGCCTAAATATTTTATCAAGTCAACAAAAATAGATAAATTAAGATTGTAGGAAAATATCAGAATAGTTTTTCAAGTACTAAAACTACCTCCATAAGCCTAGGGCTGAAGAAAGCTGCTCTTATGTTTGGATCTAAACTTTGTTCTGCAAACTTTATAATAGACCTGAAAAACAAAAGAAATTTATACAAGGGAAGTTAAAAAGATTGTTATATTACAATCACATACAAAAAAGTACACTTTTTGCTTACCATGAAAGTACAACTACTGGATGCTTGTCTGTTTCCACGTACTTGGGAAAATGTGTTTCTATAGCTGTTGGTATCTGAAAGGAGTAAATTTTACATAATTAATAAATGTAGAAAAGATAAGATAAAATAAAATAACTAGTAACAAATGTATTATGAATTTTAACAATCATAAATTCATACCAAGGGTGTTTCTCCTTCTCCTTCATCTGCCAATACATGACCAGTTATCAACAAAAGTGAATAAAGCTCCTCCATTGTTGCAGTTGGATCATTTATCCCACTTCCCTGTAAACATGCAAATATTATCATGAAAAACAGCATATAACCAATTAACCAAATAAGCATTAATGTTACTAAAAAAAATAAGAGATGAAACCTTTTGAAAACAAGGCAATTACTAAAAAACCTAACATGGGTTTCTCTATTTTGGGAGATTGGCCCATCGGGTATTCAATTTGTTTATGCTTTCTGTAGGTGACAAAAAATGCAAAAAAAAAGAAAAAGAAAAAAAAAACCATGGTGCTATTATGTATGTTATTTCTTGATATACATGATTAAAAAACAGGACACCGTAAAGTTATATGTGTACAGTGTACCTGATGAAGCCTTGCAAAACGTTCAGAGAAAAGTTGAGTGAGAAATGGGATTGTAACATCAACAGCAGCACGTGCAATAAGGGCATAAGAGCTCAATCTTTCATCCATAGCTACAAAAAGAAACAAATAAGAGACACAAAAAAAAGATAAATAAAAAAAATAAGAAAAAGTAGAAATAGGTTACCAGCTACGGAGGGTTGAAAGTACTCTTCTTTCTCTTCACTGACTGATGCAGCTGTATCATTCACAGATTAAAAAAAAAAGATATCAAATTTAGAACAAACGAAAGAAAATGAAAAGCCAAAGTTCCAAACATACCCTTTAGTTCTGATTCTACAATTAGGGCAAAAAGATTGGCAGCAGCGTTTATTCCTTCTGGTGGAAGCAATAATTTCTCACTAAAACCGCTTGCATCCTGTAAGCAAGCCATACATAATGACATTAAAGGAAACATGTAAGTTATGCATTACTTGTTGTAACTAGTTTTATACATGAATACTTTATAAACTAAAGTAATTAACTAATTACCGTTAAAAGTGTCGTCCAGGTGTCGAGTAAAATATCACGTGCAACCCAACTCCATGGCTCATCTTCTAAATCTTTGGTCATAAGGTCTTTAACAACTTCACACATTAAGCCAGACAACAGACTAAGTGTGCCAAAAGGCCTGAACATCCAAACACATCACAAAAATAAATAAATAAATAAATATCTATATAGACTTAAAACATGAAGAGTGTTTTTATTTTTTTGTTAGAAGCTAGTTAACTAACCTTATTTGTTTCAAGAGGTTGTCAAATGTAACTGGATTGGTAATAGCAGCTATAGATAACAGTCCACGACAGCCATCAAGCAATTCACTGTATAAAAACAATAACAATCATCAAGACAAAACATAAAACAATGAGTGAATTACAGTTTTGGTCCCTGAGTATAGCTGATTTGTGCAGTTTTGATCCCAAAAAGTTTTTATCTTGCAATTTTGGTCCCAAAAAGTTCTCTTGCAGTTTTATTCCCAAAAAGTTTTCTCTTGCAGTTTTGGTCCCAAAAAGTTCTCTTGCAGTTTTGGTCCCAAAAAGTTCTCTTGCAGTTTTGGTCCCAAAAAGTTCTCTTGCAGTTTTGGTCCCAAAAGTGCTCTTGCAATTTTGGTCCCAAAAAGTTCTCTTGCAATTTTGGTCCTTATTTAAGGTTTTTATAATATTGTTGGTCCCTGTTCCAAGTAAAATGACTATAATTTTGGGACCAAAATTGCAAAAATTAGCTATAGTCAGGGACCAAAATGTAATTTACTAGTACCTTTCACTTCTTCCACATTCAATTGCTTTTGCAATAACATCAGGAGGGTGAATCCATAGTATGATTCCAGATATGAGTTGTAGAAGATGTTTCCCTTGTGAAGCACCAGCATCTATAAAAAGGAAGGTAGTAGTTTAAATGGAAGAATTTAATAAAAAAACTAAAAAATAATAATAAAAGGCAACAAAGAAGAAATGGTTACCAGATGGAAATATGGTTCCTGTAAGAGAGCAAAGCTGTACTATGAGTTTTCGGGCAGAAACTGCAAGAGGACAGTCAATCCAGTAACCTTTACTTGAGAATTTTTCTCTGAGTACACTGTACAAGCCCAAAAGCCACCCTGTGTGGCCACTTGTGATCAAAATATCGCGCCATGAAGGGCCCGGCTTCAAGAAATGTAAAATATTAATTAATTACAATCATGGTAAAATGACAGTTGAATGATGCAACAAATAGCAAAAGATTAGTCGGCTTCTTAATCAATAAGTTTGGTGATAAAAGCGAAATAGCAACTCTCTTTTAATATATTCTGAGAAGTAAATAGTCGTATTTACAATTGAGTTGATTTGATCATGAATATGTTATACTTTTGTGTAATTTCTACTTAGTCAATAAGCTTTCAAGATCCAAATAAAAAGCATTTAAATTTCAAAAATACACCAGGAAACCTGCAAAGTGACTTCAAAACTTATTTCTGTTTCAAAACAACTAACATATAAAACCTTATGAAGAAACTGTGTAAGAATAAGTGTACACATGCACTCAAATAAACAAGCAGATATCTTCATTTACTGTGTAGCACAAACATAGATACATATTGAACCCTTTTCAAGCTTTATTTCAATCATATAATAATATAATACCATCAAAAAAGATTGTTTAGAAATACTTGTATATATAGTATCATATACACAACTTTCATTTGAAAATTCAACAACTAAATTAGTAATAGAACGAAGATAAAGGTGTGTTTTTATGCGATTAAGTCTGATTTAAAGTGCACGTGTTGCTTTCAGATTTAACACAACAAAAAAGAAAAGAAAAAAAAAATTAAGTCTTACCTGGACTAGTGTATAAGTGGAGTTGCTATCTTCTTTAGCAACAAAGGAATAAACATCTATGCTGTTTTTTGCAACTTTACCACTATTACTAAAGTCCCAATTAAGAACTTGAAGCATGAAACGAAGTGCAGTTGAACAAACCCTTGCTTCTGAAACAGCACCATCAGAATTTGTAATTTCAGTTGTTACACTTTGTGCAGCCCCCAATGCCCAACAGTAAAAATTCTGTCAAGTTAAGAAAGAATAACAAAAGGAAATATGAGAAAGTCAGAAAACTTTCTAATCATGTACAATTTTCAGATTTCTGTTCATTTTGAGTTTCTTTTGTTTTACATTTTAGTGCAAGACCATGCAGTCCACCTGCTTTATATACTCAAAAGTGGAATACCTAAAACATGGGTTAAGCACTTTATCTGGGTAGCTATACATGGTTGTTTCTTGTTGACTTATTCTGGATAAGTTGACTTTATGGTTTAAGCCAAAAAAAATCCGGCTTAATGTATCAAGACACTAACCCTTTACCTATTTGCCCTTCTTTTTCCCTCCCGTGTTAGAATTGATAAATATAGTGAAATTTTGTTTTTTGGAACGTAAGGGTAAAATGGTCATTTAGTCTCGTTCACACCGTTCATGTCATTACCCATTCAGGACACGATGAGAAAAGAAAAGAAACAGCCTCTATGAATGACATGTTATAGGAAATGGTTTAATGGTGACAAACAAAATAAAAAAATAAAAAATAACCTTGAGATAATCATGCTCTAGAGATTTTCGGCATTGCTCATGGAACTCTCTAGGAAGGCTCATAGCAGTAGAAGTAGATGGAGAAAATTCAGACACCTGGAAAATTATTATATATCATGAAATTAAAATTAGAAAAATGGAACTAATTAACATTATGCAACACATACCAGTGACTCGAGGAAATTGATTCCAATAAACTGCACATCTAGTCCATGGTTACCAGCAATGGCCATATTTATCTGAAGCCAACAAATTATGATTATTTTCAGCAGAAAAATGAAGTGGCCAGCAATTCAATTCTAGAAAAATATAGCATTGTATAAAATATAAATTGTAAAGGGTTGAATGTAGTTGAGAGAATTACCTCAGAGAAAATTCCATCCTTTTCTGCAGCAGTAAGTTCTAGCCTACACTAGGGCCAGACAAGCTGAAGCAGTCAGCAAGACTTTATTTTCTTTTAAATAATTAAGTTGCAGAAAAGATTCATAATAAATAAACTGCAGAAAATCCAACAAAGAAAAATTTATAAAAAACTTACCAACCCCTTTTCATCAATTGAGCTGCAACAGATGAAATTTTTGATAGAACATAGCCCTCTGGTGAACTTGCATGTTTCATTACATAGGACAAACAAAAACTGCAGAAAGCAGAAGAGCATTAATTACCAAGAAACACATGGCATACATAGTTTATAAATTCAGTTATATTGTTATGGTATATTGTTTTAACTTTATGTTTAGAGCATACATGACAAAGAAAAGCATATTGCAAAAAACTAATACTGATGGTGACATACTAAAGATAAGTGACATTAATATTGAATAATGATCATAACCAGAAAGTTGTAAAAATACCTAATTAAGCTTTTTTTCTCATCGGGTGAAAGAAATGACCATTCTCGTATAGCTGCAACTCGAATTGCTGTGGCTGCCTGAAATCTCGCATTTGCCATTTGAGAATTTTCTGGACACAGTAAAGAAATCACTGACATTTCAAATTTTGATATCTTTTTTTGCCAGCATGTAACATTTGACATTTTTTTACAACGAAATATATCCAGACACCCATATTAAAACATATTGCACCACGCGAATTCTCTTGTATAATGAAAAGAAGTTCCTTTTGCAAGTACCATTTAATAGATAAATTATTGTTATTTCTTGCATTTAGCACTTGATTAAATCTGTAAATATTTTAAGAAAATGGCATGTATGTATGTATGTATGTATGTATATATATAATGAGTGAGGGAGAAAAGAAATTAGCTAATCCAGCAGCCTCTAAAGAGGTGAGTGGTGTGACAATCACAGACATAGAAGAATAACAACTGTTTAGATACAATAGTTAAATCTCAATGCATTATATTTACACATACAAGTTTCCAGAAAGTAAAGAATTGCCATAAGGGAAACAAATTCCAATTTGTGAGTAATTTGACATGATCTAATAGACCAAAATAAAGATAGCAAGGCAAGTTATACAAGAGTAATTTAATAATTTAACAAGACTGACCCACAAAATCACATGTAACAAGTATGATATATGCATTGACTAAGAGGTGATCTTTATAAAATACCACATTATAAACCTTACTTTAAGCATGTATGAAGTGACTCTCTTGACTTACCAATAATAAACTGGCATGCTTGGTATGGTCGAGCAGACTGACATAGGGACAATATAGTTGCTTCAGCAGCCGTTGGATTTACATTAATCTGCATTTTAAACAAATTAATAACAGAGCATGTATAATCTTTCTCCAAAAATGAGTGGGAACTTCAAGCAAAAAGCACATCTAGGTAATAGGATACTCAACTGTCAAACATATCAGGACATGGATCATATACTAGAAGAACTTAATGCTACAAAAGTTTATAAACTTAATGCTACAAAAGCCAAACATACCACCTACTCACTGAACATATCAGGACATATAATTTGCTACCACCTACGATGCATCCGTCACTTATTCTTTTACAGGGGAGATGTTGCAATTATGAGGAGAGAGAACGTGAATAACATCTTACTTACAGGAATTGCAATGATTTTGATGTTAGACTTGGTAGCAGTTATATATTGACATATGTACATTAATGTGTAGTTGTTTATCAATCATGGCGGTAGAACAGATGATTAATATTCACCTCTTAGCAAATGCTCTTTAATTTGCAACGATTGCGTAAACAAATCAAGTTTTAAATAACAGTAAAAGAAGAAGACCTGTATAGAGCTGCAAGCAATTTCGATCGTTTGCATGGTGGCTCGAAGCTGACCTAATTCACCGTTTACATACCCCCCATTCATCTCTGTTCAAAATAAACAGAAACTCACATGATCAAAAACATATACACACAAATAGACATATGTAAGCACACAGATAAAAGTGATTTGCCAGAATTGTTCGATTGAATACAGAACTGTAGCGGAAATGCAGTTCACTGACTGAGTGGAAAAAAAATCGCAAAATAACTTAGCAGAAACAAATCGCACAACAGAACATACCGATCGCGATTACAATTGAACCGAATGGCAGAAGTTCGATAGTTACGAAGAAGAAGATATTAGAATCCAACACGAAACCCTATGAAGGGATTAGGAGAGCGCTGGGGTTTTGCAGTTTACAGAGATGAGGGGAAAAAGCCAGTTCAATTTTAGCACTTGACAGAGGAAACTATGAGAGTATAGTTTGTTAAGAAAACTCCCTATACTTTAAAATATGGCCAATACAGTCCTCCATTTTGGGAAAAACTCCAGTTTTGGAGTAATAAACCCAAAAACCATGATACAGATGAGACCGATAAAAACAAATACATTTGATTTGATTTTTGATTCTAAACCTTTAGAAAAGCAATGAAAATCAAATAAATTTTCTATCCTCTTCAAATTTAGAGAGATCATCAACTCCAATATGTTACCATCTCTTGCCCCGACATCATATTTGTGCTCAACAAAGTGTATATGTTCGTGTATACCCGATTGTACTTATTTATTTATTGTTAAACGGGTCTTATGTTATCTTCATGGCAGAGTTGACCATGGTATCCATATTTGGCAAGCCTTATGAACACAATTTTAGGCTTTCATTAGTGCTAAAGTTCCACGATTCTACCCCTTTGCTCACCACTTTCTCTAATGTAGACCGAGTTGGTTGCCCGTATAATCTTCAGTACACAACAACACAGGGGTCTTTGTCATATATCCCGGTTCCAACCTTATCTCATGGAATATACACAAGCATCCCATAGTTTCTTGCTCTATGCTCCGGTGCAAAGTCTAAATACAAAGCTTTATTGACACAACTGTCAAACTTACTCGACTCCAAGCTCTTCTTCATGAAATTGGTGTCAACATACCTCCTGAACTTATACAATCGTGTGACAATATGGGGGAACGTACACCTATGCTAATCCTGTTTTTTCATGCTCGTAAAAATCATGTAGAGGTTAATTTTCACTTTGTTGAAGAAAAACTATGTGGCTAACGGAGATCATAGAGTTTAATTCATATAAGCGTAAGATCAAGTTATAGGCATATTTACCAACACGTTATGATTCTAATATTTTTCATTCTATGATCCAAGTTGTAGATTGCTCCCCATCATTACCTTATGGAGTGTATTAGACACTTCTTCGAATTACCTTAGACTAGAGGGTACATACATGCAATATCTCTATATATAAAGATTGATTGTAACATATTAGGCTTATGTATTCAATAGACAGTATATGACGCTTTAGACTACAATTAAATAATTTTTTTAAAGAGATAGTTATTTTTTAGATTTACGCTAACATCGTTTGTATGTCTATATTTATTAAATTAGAAATCTCCAAATTCGTAACTGAAGCATAGCTTCATTTGGAGTCTAAACCATACACAGACCATTAATGAATCAGTTTAAATCTATATTTTTTTTTTATGTTTCTAATTCTGGTTTGATTATGTCTCATTTCAACACAATACATATCCATCATATTAGACCTTATTGTATTTTATGACATAGAAGTGTGTCTAAGACCATCTTCAAGACTCTAACTTGTAACATCATTTTGGTCATTTTCTTCATCAAAATGGTGCAAACAATAATTCATCTCTAACTATTTACAATACTTTTATACCAGAAAGTATATGTGTAATGCAAAAGGCATATATATATATATATATATATATATATATATATATATATATATATATATATATATATATATATATATATATATATATATATATATATATATATATCTTATATTTAGTGATTTTTAATAAACTTCTTTTACATCTTTTTGTAACAATAACCTTATAAGTCATATTACTACTCAATTTAACTAGTAAATTATTTGTAAATAATTAATTTTGATTAAATATTATATTCTTAAATCATGGTTTATTAGGTAAAAATTTGCATGTAAATGAATTTAAACATAAAGATAAACTTTAATATATATGATTAATTGTTATTAACATAATATGTAAGCAAAAAAATAATAATAAATAAGAATTTTATTCAAATGCAACTTAGGGATAGATATCAGAAAAAATGTCTATATAAATTGATTAATCATGATGACAGTTAAACATAACTATAAACAGAAAAAAAAATCATGTGCAACCCAAGTGTAGATGTTATTGGGATGATGTGGTTTTATTATGTATATATAAATAAATAAATAAATAACTATATATATATATATATATATATATATATATATATATATACACACACATTATTTATTTATTTATTTATTTATTGAATGGCAAATTTATCCTACTCCTACCCCTATTATAATCACATATAAACCACATATTCCCCCTACTGGTGATTGAACCCTCAACCTCAAGGTTAGAAGGAGATGCCTTACCACTTGACCAAGAGGCCTTGTGTATATATCATATCAAATATTTAAAACAATTACAATATTTTATGAGAACTTAGTGTAAAAATTATTATTTCAAAGTCAAATGACAAACAACATTGTTATTTTTAATAGCATATATTCGTTAATATTTATATTATATTAATGTAATCAACGCAACGCATGAGTATTCGTTTAGTTTTACATAATAAGATACATATGGTATTCATAAGTATTCCATTATATTTTTAGCTAATACATAGATAAATCTAAAAAAAAAATTGTTATCGACTTCTAGTCATACAAAATTTCTTCAATAAACAATTGACATTCGCAAATTTTAAATAGACAAGAGATCGATAGGGGTCTTTATTTCACATTGTTCCACCTTTTTTGGAAGGAACACATAGCAATTATTGTCTTTGTGACTTCAGTTTCGGTCTCAATCTAATACACACAAACAAACTACAACCTATTGTGTCCAATCATGTATTTGGTCTCAATCCAATAGACACCAAGGATACTACAACCTATCATGTTCTATCATATCCATGTAACCAAGAGCAAGTCTTTGTTCTACCTTTTAGGGTAGGACAAAATTGTGATTTTTGTCTTATTGGCACCACTAATAGTACAACATGTTCTGTTACATCATGTCCTCAACATCTAAGGGCAAGTCTTTATTCACATGTTGTGAGTGGATAGTTAGTCTTGGGCAAACCAAATACGATACAACTTGCTCATTGTGTCATTTTTTGTGTAATTAAGAGCAAGTTTATGTTTCATCTTTTTAGGTGGGATTTGTGTCACTAACACGATATACGGCTCAGTCCAATGCACACCAAACACAATACACCCTATTTTTGTTTTGTCATATCATGCATAACAAGTAACAACGAAACCTAAAGAGTTTTGGACCGCATACATGAAACTTATCAAGTTTTCTTTCTACGATGATGGAACACACGGGATACGGCCCATGTTATGTACAAGTAATCGCGATATACAATCCTTTTTTGCTTGACATCTGTATAAAACTAGAACATAACAAAAAGTATGTCATGACAACATGCAATATACAAAATCACCCTTCGCCTAACATTATTTGGACACATCCATCTCGTCTTGCAAAAGGATTTCATAGACATCTGTCCTCACATTGAGCTCTTTGTCACGCATAACTTCCAACAAATCCGAGAGCTCTTTTGCAGTTAACACAGAGTTTAGTTTCGTGAAACCATCAAGCCATAGCCTTTTTGACCTAAAAAAACATAATAATGACCAAACTTACGGTTAAATGCAAGCCACCGGTCTATATATTAAATATTATATCAGTAAACAAATGTAAGTATGTTGCCATTATGGATAACAAATCATAAACAAATCAATATTATGTGTAGAAAATGTAATATGTTCGGGTCAAAAAAAGAGTAAGATCTTACCATGGACACGAGTGAATGGCACGAAAGTAAATTCGTCTGGCAGCAGACATGTCACATGTGACATGGATTTCATATGACAAATATAACCGCCATAAAAGCACACAATTTCTCAACATGTTGTCACCCAATGCCCTTTCAAAGATTCTATGTACTCTATGATGGGAACTTCCTTTACTAATCTCATATGATAATGCAAAAAGACAAATTATTACCGATGGTTTCCTGTAAATAGTGAAAGAACATGATTTAATATTAAAAATTTAAAACACATATCAAAAGATATATATATATATATATATATATATATATATATATATATATATATATAACATCAAATACAAAAAGGGTGAAATTTTATCTTACTTGTGTAAATAATCATCAATGATCCATCGAAGCTTACTTGGAGAAGTATGAAGGTATCCAATTTGGATAATTGAATTATAAAGTTTAGGACTGTAGGGGTATATTTGTAATCCTTGTACCACAATTTTCCAAATATTTGCAAGTTCTGATTGAGAATGATGTTTCCATAGTAATTGCAAATAAAAGTTGAATAATAATTCAAGTTGATGACTTTGACTTCTCCTTTCTGTATTTATAGATATTATGTTAGCCATGAATCAATAAAAATATCTTAAAAAAATTAAAAAATTACCTGGAAGGACCATGGAAAGAGCCTGATTTAAAATTTCTATACCAAATTCCCATCCAGAAGTCAACTCTTCAAATAAAGCAGCACAACAAACAGAAGCAACAGAATTATCATCAATGGTCCCACGTGTCCATGTTCCTTGTATAATCCTTATTTGTTCCTTAAATCCCTGTTTTGCCCTCAATACTTGTAAACTTGATGGTTGACTTTTGAATTGACTGTACTTTATTCCACATCCCAAACAACAAAGAATGTGCAAAGCGCGTGCGAATGATTCGGAACTTCTAGAAGAATTGTTGGCAAGTTCAAGTTCCGTGTACCAGAAGAATAAAAGTGAGGCGTTTGATTTAGCATCCTGTTTGATAAAAAAAATTTATAAATTAGTATGGAATTATTAATAATGTGTTTTAAAGATTTTATTACCCATGGAAGCCCTTCGATAGATAACAATGCCATGTCGAATACTTTTCTAGAATATTCTATGTTCCCAAATGCAGCCTCCCTTTTTGCATAAACACCACATAAATGTGCATCCTGTAGTATAAAATTATAAAATTACATTACGTGTTTTTTTCTTTTTAATTTTATGTTTTTACTTTTGTTCACTAAGGTATAACGGTTTAATTACTACACTACTAAAAGTAGTTAAATGAAAATATGAATGTCTATGATGATTTTTGAAAATTGAAAATAAATATTGCATACCTGGCGGTTGCTTTTCAAGAGACTTTTTGCTAATGTCCGACATGGAGTAATTGCAACACTACAAGAATTCATCCTTGTATTATAAAGCTCTTCAGCAACAAGTGCAGCTTCTTTTAAAATATGGTCATGTGGAAATACATTTAAACATTGTAAAGTAACATTTCTAACAAATTTCATCATCTCACTCTTCATATTTATGTTATCAAAACTGCTTAAAACATGTTCTAAACTGTAACCACTTTGATCGGTATCTGTTTTTTTCAAGATTTTATCAACTTTTCTCAAGTCATCCAACATTGAATCTGGTAATGATTCCATCAAAAGGGTTCCTTCGGTCCAATTTGAACTATTAGTTGAAGACCTACAAAAATGAACAGTTAGTAAATCTTTAGTTGGCAACAAGTTTGATTTGCAATTGTTTGGTTGGATTTGGATGGAATGGAATGACATGCGAATGGAATGGAATGGAATGGATCAAGCTGTTTCATTGTCATGTTTGGTTACTCTGTTGGAATGGAATGGAATGTTTATTTACATAAGACTAAAAAGTTTTCAAACCACGGGGACTATGCTTGAAGTTTTTAAAAGTTAGGGACGAAACTTGATATTCTGTGAAACCAAATGGACCATTTATGAAGTTTAGTCTTTACATAATAAAGAAAATAAACATAATAAATGCTCATTAATCCAAATTAGATTATTTTCATGCTAATTTTAATAACAAAGTTTTATAAATTAAAAATTGTGGAACTTTTTAAAAAAAATGGTGAACAAGTTTGATCAAAATGCAATTTTTCAATGGAATGAAAACGAAAAAAAAAAAAAAAAAAAAAAAAAAAAAAAAAAAAAAAAAACCTTTGATAATGGATGAAAATTAACAAAATAGAAGGGTTCACATTCCTTCAAGAATGGTCGATTCCATTCCATCAATCAAAACAAACAACATTTTTTTTCATTCCTTCCCTGATTCCATCATACCAAACCCAATCAATCAAAGAAAAAACAGAACTTTCTTAGACGATATTAAATGGATTAGTTATAAGATATTATTTCACATGGTTAATAAGTGTGATCAAAATATAAACAAATAAAAATTAAGAAGCTAACCACTGAGGAATTCTTCCCCCAAAGAAATCAATAAACTGGTACACCAATGATAAACGGACTTCATGTGTAGTTATTGAGAATAAATACTCGCTCACATCCTCAAATAATACTGCTCTTAAAAGTTGTTCATCACCTTCTTTATCTGTGACCCCATCCTCAATTATATTCCCTGCTTTTTACAGTCACAAATCATTCATCATCATAAAATGATGTCCGGATATATAATTTTAAAAAAGTATTTGAAAAATGATGGCACAATTGGGAAAATAGAACAAGAAAATAAACGAGAACAAACTTGTAAAAGAAGTTAGGACTTAATGGTGAAAGTTGCTTTTTCCCGACTTTCTCTATTAAGTCAAAAAGAAACAAGCATATTTAGATTACTGGATTAAGGTGTTGTTTCTTTTTTACTTAACAGGCTTAATGGATTAAGCACTTAATTTGGACAACTATACATAGTTGTGTCTTTTTCACTTAATCTGGACCATATGACTTAATTGATTAAGCCAAAAAACATGGCTTAATGTAATAAAGACAGTAACCCTTTACTTATAGGCTTAATGGGTTAAGAACTTAATATGGACAACTATACATGGTTGTGTCTTTTTCACTTAATCTGGACCTTATGACTTAATTGATTAAGCCAAAAAACATGGCTTAATGTAATAAAGACAGTAACCCTTTACTTATTTGCGGTTCTTTTCTCCTCTCAAGTTAAAATTGATGAATATTGCGAAAAGAAATTGGAACGTATGGGTAAAATGGTCATTTAGTATCATTCAGACGGTTTATTCTATCCAAAAAGGAAACAAACCTTATATATACAGCACTTTATCTAGTCACAAATCATTTGCTCACATTCAGAGAGTTCATTTAGTTCAAAAAAGATAGTCTTTAATTAACCCCATTAAGTAAAAAAAGAAAAAAAATCAAGAAACTTACCAGATTCTGTACGAAGAGGCATCCATTGATCAGAATCCCTTGACACCTCTTCTTCTGACCATTTAACCCAAGTTTTTACATCTTGAACTTCACCATTACCTTCACTTTCACCATTAATACCAAGCAACTTCATCAACTCCACATCATCATCTCTCTCTTCCACATCATCATCTCTCTCTTCCACATCACCATCTCCTACATTTTCTTCTTTCTCTTCACCGCCTTCACTTTTCACCTCCTGCCACCCTGTCCACCCCCCTTCATCACCACCATCAGAAGACTCCATCATTACCTTTTGTCTTTCTTCTTCCTCTTTTTCCACCCATGTTGACCACCCAAGAGCCCTATTTTCCCCAATTCTTGCACCATTACTATTCCAGAAATACTCAAAAAGTCTCTGTTTGCCATGTTCGGATAGAAGTAAAGAAGGGCAGAATAAACTGTATTCTATTTCTGCTTGAAATAATGCGGTTGCTAATTCTTGATAGCCTGTTTGCCATTCAAACCTGCATAAACTGATAAATATGTTGACCAGTCCAAGTTCTTGGTCAACCAGAAGAGGGTCTGAAGAGGGTTTATCATTCTGGCGAGCCTGCTTCATGAAAAAAGAAGAATCAAAGATTAGAAGCTTCCAAGAAACAAGATACTGGAGTAAATTTTGCTTCTATTAAGATGTTCTTTCTACATTCAGTCAAAAAGAAACACCCATAAAAAGAAACAACATATGGTATAACATATAAACATAAACATCTAAATTAAAAACATGCACCTGCCTATGTTGCTTGCTGCATGCAGCTGACAAAGCCTGTATAGCATTAGCAAACATCTTTCTCACTTCAGAAACCTTAAATCTTGAAAAATCCCCTTGAACAATTCGCAAAAACTCCCTCCAAAGTTTATAACTACCCGAATGGTGCATAAGTAGCTTTTCCCATTTACCAATCAAAACATCATTATTATCTCTTCTTTGATACGCATTCATAAGTGCAAGAAGCAGTTCTTCATTATCAGAATTCACCTCAACTGCTCTCTCCAATATACTGATCTTTTTTTCCAATGTCTGTAACCGAGCACCTCTTTGTGGCTGTCTGCTTTCAACTTTATCTTGAAAGTTAGCAAATTCTAACCAATGTTTTTCATTATATGGATGTTCCCTAGTCAATATGTTGAACTCTTTTGTCTTTCGTAACACTTCATCTTCCCATGATTCTTCAACCAATGAGGAATCTTGACCATTGAGAGAAGTTGATTCATCTGAAAGTGGTACAAAATCTGTACTAATTTCTGGGGTGGAATCTTTAGGGGCAAGGATTCTGAGCCGTTTGAAGTTCTTATGGTGCTCTAATGCAGCATATTTAGCTGACCAGTAACGACCTTCGGATCTAAGTTTAGTGTCTAATGAATTCACATCGGTATCTCCATCAAACTCCCAATTTCTCATATTCAAAGAACGGTATGCATTGGAGTTGAATCCAGAAGAATTGGTTCCATGGAATAGTTTATATCGAGCAACATCCATTCTGCATTGTGGTAGAAATCATTTCAGAATCGAAATATAGCAATGTAAAACATACAATCTAGGATAGCAATAAGTTGTGTATTCATTTCTTCGTAGAAGAGAAGAAGAAATTGAATTATAAACGTTTGATGTTATAATCATCGGTGAAACCCTCAAATCGAGAAGCTATTAGGTTGGATTTTCATATGATATCAATTTCAGTTTCGAAAAGTATTAGTTTCAAAAGGGTGGAAATGACGAGTTTGGTATGGCGGGTGGTTTGCCCCATGTTTATGCGATTGCACAGCGATGAATTTTTTGGAAAATGAATAAGTAGGTTTCACCTGTAAAGAGAACCGAAAGCCAAATTATCACGATCACCACGAGAATCGAAGTAATAGTCTTTATTTGCAGATGAACTGGTAGCATTATTTGCCCACGATTGAATGTTTTGTTTCCTAGAAGAAGGTCCATATTCCTGACCACTGTCTGCCGCTCCCTTCTTTGTCTTTCTCCGTTTCCGTTTCTCCTTTTTATTGCTGTTGCGGCTATTGCCGTCGATGTCCTGATCCGATGCCGACGAGTCCACCAATTCGTAACGAGCCTGCGGACGCTCTTCTTCTGCTTCCGCTGCTGTTTGTTCTTCTTCTTCTTCATCGGATTCCCTGTAGTGATGGTGGCGAGCGGATACGACGTCGTTGATGGTTGAGATGTCGGCTGTGAAGCTGGTGTTGCTGAGCCAACCTGGTGCGTTGGAATTAGAGAGTTGCAGAGGGTTTATTGGTTCGGAGGCTGTTGTAGGATTTTGATTGAAAACCGGGAACAATGTTGTTGCTGATTTGAGAGATTCTTCTCCTGGTGGTGATTCATCCGCCATTGTTGCATTTGCGAGGGTTTCTAGTGTAATTCAAATCCGTTCATCCGTCCTTGTAAATAAGAAAAGACCCTCACTCGAATAAAAATTGTTTATTATATTCATATTTTTGACCTTTAAAGTTTTATATGGTTTTTCAAGTTCACTAGATAATCACCATGATTACTCTTATTCATGAACATATGTCATGAGATTGCCACCAAATTTACATAAAGCCAAAAAAACCATCGATTTCAAAATTGCCATTTAAAAACTCCGTTAGGTTAGATGGTGTGGAATTATAAAGTTCATCTCTTTTTTATTTGATATTTTCTTTAACATTATATACTTGTGTGAGTTTCTGTCGAAAAGAGAGATGAAGTGCCTCCACCTCAAGTCATCTCCCCTCCACCTCCTCTCTACCTCAGCCGATTTCTTCCTCTATCTCGGCCTTGTCGAAGGCTTACCGAGCCCACTCTCCATGTCTTATAGTTGTGAACGCGGTAATAGTGATGGTTGGCATAGTTTTCTTGAACCTCTTCCACAACCAATGATTGATCAAATCATTATGCATTCTTTTGTCTCTCGTTGTATATTGGAGATGATGGCAATTGATTAGGTAGGGGCAAAACTCTTAGGCTAGGGCAGACCTGATTAATAGCCATGGCTTATCCGATCTACCCCTCAAATTTTCCTGAGTAGTATACAAAATTTTGAAATTTTTTTATATATAGATGCGACCTTCGAAAAACAATATGCAATCCCTGGAACCTAAGTCCAAACTTCAAAGTACAAAAGGCTTAAAAACCTAAATTAAACAAACTCAACGCAATTACCCAATAGCTCGTCTCTAAGCTATTGGGCTATGTTCTAATAATTGACCTTTGTCATTCAATCCATAAAAATTAATCGGACATGACAAAAGGAAAAAGCCATTGCCACACACCCCTAACATCTCGCTCTGTACTCTCGTCATTGCAAGACGTAGATCGACCCTCAGACTGCTAAAATGAACCGTTGTTTTGTTGACCACCGTTATAAAGGCGCGATTAAATGCATAGAATCACATATGATATTATAGGGTCGCACCAATAACAATAAGACACCAATTTGATATTTTATCTTATGAATTTGATTCAAAATAAAATATCATAAACATTGTGATTGTTCTTTTATGAAAATAATATTATAACTTAACATTAATGATTATGGTATGAGTTAATTTAAGAATGTGCGGATTGTATTATTTAAAATGGATTAAATGATTTAAATAAATAAGTTTTGCATGTTTTAAATATATAATGTGATCAAATAAATAAAATGTAAATAATTCATATTGTATGAGTTAAAATAAAATGTAAAATGTTTACATTTCTTATTTAATAAAAGACTTATTTCATTTAGAGAGTACGGGAATAAAGCTTATGTTTTACAAACTATATAAAGTATGTTCTTTATAAAATATAAAGGATCAAACTCTCTCTCTCTCTCTCTCTCTCTCTCTCTCTCTCTCTCTCTCTCTCTCTCTCTCTCTCTCTCTCTCTCTCCCTCCCTCTATTTCCTCCTTTTATCTCTCTCCCTTTTATTTCTCTTATATGTGTGAATTATGAGGAGCCAATGGGATTGGTTTGCCTATTTGCTATCTCCATTGCATGTTGTTGTAGCTTTTGAGAAGCATCATTACCAACATGGAATGTTAAGTTAAAATGATGTGTATTATTGATTTGGACCACCCATTGGCGGAATCCTACATGCTCTTCCCTCTCAATTCTCTCACTTAGTTGTTAGTAGAAGTGTTCTCGAGTGTTCTTGATTGTGTATCTCTTGAATAACAAAAGGTTGTTTTGTTTTCAAGCTTAAGAGCATTTCATGTACAAGGTTTAAACTAGAATTCAAGGTGGTTATCTTCTTATGGCGGATACTTCTAGAGAAGAGTCTTCTTTACCTATTGTTGCCATCTTCAACAACATCCGATCTTTGAGTTTGGACCAAATACTTCAAAGGTTGTAGTCTTTAACTTATCTTTGAGTATAGTTGTTTTATATTTTCACGCATGTAATTAATCATTGGTGGGAATAAAATTGTTTTATATTTGTTCAAATGTTCAAAGCTTCTGTTGCAATTCTTATGATTTTATGTGTTTTCGAAAACCATATTTTGAACTAATTCCTAACATATGAGTCACTAGTGGACTAAGATGATCATACCAACTATGAGGAGGCCATGATGGTCCCCAAGTCTCATAAATAGAAGGAGGCTATAGAAATCGAGAGTAAATCCATCGATGATAATCTAGTATGGGACTTGGTTTATCAATCACTAGGCCTTAAACTAGGTTGGTGCAAATGAGTCTTCAAGAAGAATACATGTATGGATGGAAAAGTATGCATGCAAGGCACAACTGGTTTCAAAATGTTATACTCAAGCTCAAGGAATTGATTATGAGGAAACCTTTTTACCAATTATATAATTAAGTCTATTAGGATACTGCTAATCATAATAACATTTCATGATTATAAAATATGGCAAATGAATGTAAAAACCACTTTCCTAAATGGGAAAATGACAGAGGATGTGCATATGACACAACTAGAGGGATATTATAGTTCAAGTGTAACGCTCCAAAATTCAGAGTGAAAATTTTGTTTCTAAAACAGATCAAATACATAAAACGGGTTGGAAATTAGGAATCATCCAATTTAAACTCAACATTTAAAAACATATAAACCGAGTTAAACAAAATAGTTACAAACATTATTCAGCGGAAGACTTGAATAGCAAAATATCAGATGCAATACAGTCGTATCGTGCTCCAAGCCCAAGCTAGCAAATACCTCAAAAACAGCTAGGGTGAAAGAGTAAGCACAAAGCTTAGTGAGTTCCCCAAAATACCACATGATCCATCACATAAAACACAACGTTACAGTTAACCCAACGGAGATCCACCGTCCTTCGACTCTCGGGATTGACCAGATCCGTCGGCAATCATCGGTTCTCAGGCTTGCCCCTATCCGCCGGCAATCATTCGTTCATCGACTTTTGTCGGCAATCATGTTCATCGATTTTCGTCGGCAATAATATAAGACACATACAAACTCATTCCGCATAGATGCCTAAGCATGCAGATTGACCCAACGGGTCCCTACTCGGTCACACAATCACATAGATAGAGCACGACCGCCCTAAGCATACAACACTACGTATCATGAAGTAAAGGTACAATGCATGTAACATCACCCATAGTATGGAGAGAAACCTCACCTGATCCGCTAAGTTGGACAGCACTCCCCGCGTGTGTCCTTAGATTCCAACAACACGAACCTCATAACAAGGATAAAATCCACTTAAAACCTCCTAAAACTCAAACATGATAGACTTCTAAGACCGGTACCCCGAACCCTCAAGTTTGACCAAAAGTCAAACTGGTCAAAAAGTCAACGGTTAAAGGTCAAAATCAAAGTCAACGGTCTATAGCCAGTTAGCGCCACTATCTTCCCTATATAGCGTCGCTAATTGTGGACAGTCTCAAAACTTCATCGCGAACCATGACTGAGTTAGGGCCGCTAACTCCTCTATTAAACCAAAATCCTTCAAAAGCTCTTAATATGTTAAGTAATGGTCTTAAACCTTCCAGGACCCTTCCAAGCAGTCCCTAGGTCCATAAAAATCATGACTTTCCCATCAAAACATGTCCAAACATGCAAATGGTCAGTATCTAAGTTCAAAATGAGCAAAACCAAACTTTAACACTTAAGGGAGCTTGGCTTACACCCCAAGTCAGATCAATACTTTCCAAGGAAGACTCAATGAACATAAAGTTCCAGCCTTTATCATCCCACCTGAAGATCAAACAACAAGAGGACCAAAACACAAGGTCCTCATAAACACTAGCAAAACCTTAATAACACTAAAAGATGGAAGCTTTACTCATAATGGCCCAGAAGAGGTAAAGATCTTGCTGATTCCTTCTTGAAAAACACCTTCTAGCACCACCATGCATCCTCTAGCATCACCGTAACTTCAAAAACTCTTCCAAGGATACCAAAAACCACTCCAATGAGGCTAGAGAAGGAAAAGGACATTGTTGAGAACTGAAATATGAATAATGGCAACTATCCTAGGGTTTAATACCTTTATATATGGCACATAGCTCAAAATATACGGTTTTAGCCCAAACAGCATAGTTAGCGTCGCTAACTGAAGATCGTGACATCCCACAAACCCGTGAAGTTAGCGACTCTAACCTTAACTTAGCGGCGCTAACTGCACTTAGCGACTTTAACCCTTAATTTAGCGATGCTAACTGCATAATTTCCCAAAATCTCATTACTTTAACATTGAACTTGAGCATTTTGATATTAGGGTCTTACAACTCTTCCCCACTTAACGGGATTTCGTCCCCGAAATCCTTCCTTACTTACCATAACCGAGCGCTTAAACCTCAAACCAATTCATGACCTTTAACAATCCTGACATCCCTGAAATTTTGCATCCAGAAAGACTCACCACATCCTCAAATAAAAGATCGCAACACCCAACGTTTCTTCAAATCCAAACTTCACACTTTGACGCCTGAGAACCACACCGACTGCCACGTGCCCAATCTATGTCGACCCGTAAACTCCAGATGCTCAACTCCAAACTTCCTTACAAAGCCCCATGGCTACCAAACCTAAATTTCACCGTCTTAGAAGACACTCAAAAACATAACACCAGATAAGCTATTCGCACAATTGATAACGCCTAGTAATGTCAAACATTATAGTCGTTATTTAGCCAAGACTTAGCTGAATTACACTCCTAATACTGTCGATATCACTCACTTTTGTGCCAATGGCTTGTTTTGTAGTTTAATGTAAATACAGGGTAAAAAGTGTGCAAATTGACAAAGTTTGGAAACAAATCTGACTTCAAGTCGAAGTAACACGCGCGACGCGTATGAAGGAGGGATGCGACGCGGATAGCTGTTTAACCGGGTGGAGATTCAAATTTCAAAGTGCGAACATCGGGGGGATAAGGTTGACCCGCGCCGCGTAGAAGACTACCTCGCGATGCGTGTAGGCCAAATCCACAACTATAAATAGAGCCTCCCATTTCGTGATTTGGGAGCGAAGATCAAACCTTTGAGAGACACTCAGACTTCTTTGACTCGTAATTTTGTAGCTTTGATAGTTGGCTAGTTTTTGATATTTTTATTCGTTTTTTCGATTATCGTTCATTGTGTGAGATCGAGGGTTCTGGATTGTAGAACACCATCGACCACAAGGATCTGGATTGGCATCTGAATTCAGAAGCATTTGGCTCTGACCAAATTCAGTTTTAATGCAATTTACTTTTGGTTTTAGCTTTATGCAAGTTTACGTTTTCGGTTTTAATAATCGTTCGTAGTTAATGTTTCTGATTTGGTTTACTTCTGAATTCCTGAGTTTGATCTCGGAATTATACTAGTTTGGTTTGGTTTATTGAGATCTACTACTTCGGTATAGATCGATAAATTTACTTTTCGGTTTTCGTGTTATTTTCACAATCAAGTGTAAGAATAGAAGCCTTCTATAGAGTGACATTATAGATCGATCATATTTGACACAAAGTGCCAACCACGAACTCCTTGGTTCGACCCTTACTTGTCGCTAGCTAGTGATACGTAAGGTATAGATTTAGTATATTTGACCGCATCAACAACTGTGACGTGTCAACAACTTCAACCACCGACTTAACAACCCATGAGCACTCTGTCTAAGAGTAACTATACCAGCGAAGCTCAACGCTTCGTTCACAACATAACCACGGACCAACGGACTATGTCTACCAAACTACCTCCTAAGGACTCTCAGGCTTTTCCTTGGCATGCCCGGCCCACCGGCTGGACACCCACATTCCCTGATCCGTCCACCAACAAAACTCACCGGGTTCTCCGCTCCATCCAGCTCTCACCTGAACTCATAGTCCTTTCTCGATTCATTCCGTTTCCCCTAGTCGCAAGAACATATCAATCGACTACAAATAACACCTAACACATATCACTCCGCCCGCAGGCTACACACAACCTTACTGACTCTGATTTTCGGATTCCAATCCTAGGGTCGACTATCCAGACGCATCATACATATTGTGTATAAAGATCTATAGATATAAGTCGAGGGTACTCATTAAATTAAGCCAAAGTACATATGTTGATAAAGTCATAAAGAGATTCAAGATGCACGAACATTGTGTAACATTGAGCAAAGCTCAATATCCTAGCTCTACTGAAGAGTTAGATATAATAGGTCGAGTCACATACGCTTTGGCTATGTGAAATTCATTGGGTTGTAGTTAAGAACTGACACTTCGTTTTCATTTCTTCTTTTTATAATTTATTTAGCATGTTTTAATTCATTTTTAGTATAATTTTCATTCAGTTTTTTATTTTTGTTATTTTTATCATTTGGGGATACTTTATAGTCTTTTATGTTAAATTGCAGATATTTTAGAAGACTAATGCGGATGGAGATTTTTTTGAGAAGCAGAGCGATAAGATTTATCGAGATGCATGGATGGCAAGATGGATATTGGACTTGGATTAGGCATTGGATCATGATGGATGTTATTAGTGTTGGATTAGGTGTCTAAGCCATGACTTATAATTGTATTTATCTTGTTAATTGAAGCAAAGTCTATTTGGGTTGCCCTCATAGCTGGAGGATTAGTGTGGAATTCAGTAGAGAGAAAGGTTGATTTATTAATTGTTTAATAAATCAATAGAAATAAATAAATAGTTTATTAATATATTTAAGTGTTAATATATTAATTAGAAACTATAATAATTAATTAGAAATTAATCTGGAATTAATTAGATTTAATTTAGTGATTAAATTAATTAATTAAAAGTGCAGGGACTGGTTTGTATTTATTCAATAGTTGAATAACTGGCAAGCCAGTTACCAGGGGCTAAAAGTGGCGCCAACTTTGGAGGCTCCTCTAGGGTTTCAGCTGTAACCCTAGGAGGCTATAAAAGGAACCTTCTGGTACCCTAAAACCTGCGCCTCCCATAACTCTCTGGAACTCTGCTGGATTCTCTCCTCCTTGCTTTGGGTGTGACTTTCATTTGAGGCAGGATCTCTTTGCTGCTAGCTTCAAGAACAAGATCAAAAGGTTGGTAATTCTTATTTTGATCTTTAGAAATAAATGTTGGCCTTAGGTTTTTGTTATATGTTCATAAGATAGAAAAACATAGATCCTTCATTAGGTTGCATGTGAACTTAGGGTTTCTAGTTTAAAGTTTGTGCAAAAGCTTACAGTGGTATCAGAGCTATGCTTGTTTTTCTATATGAATTGCTATAACTGTTTGTGCCATGGGTGTTTTTGCAAAAAATACCCCTTGGATGAGGCCATGATCGATTTCAAGGCTAGGGTTTCCTAACCCTAGCCGCCACCCCCTATGGTCCCCTCTTTTTGCTTGCCTTGGTTAGTATGTTGTTATTTTTGGTAATTGGATTTACAAAATAACTGGAACCCTTAAACCCATGCTTGCAATTTTCGATCCATTAGGGGTTTAAGATGGGTAAATTAATTTGATTAATTTGTGTTATCTATCTTAGATTTAATTAATTTAATTAATTGTTAATTAAAAGATAAGTTAAATCACCTTGAGATTTAATATTAAATTTTCGAGATTAATATTATAATTTGCGAAAATTAGTAATAAATTAAATCTAAAATATTTTAATAAGATTAAAATATATCTTATATATTTATGATTAAAAGTTAATATTTATATGTAAGATAAAACTGGTTAGTCTTACCGTTAGTAGGCATCATTCACAAAACTGTCCTATAAAGAGGGTATAAGGCGACTGCCTATAAAATGGTAATCTAATGGGTGTCCACTCTCACCCACCGCTCTTCTGGTCAGTCGAGTGTCGTTACCCGAACGAGTTTGATAGAACCGCTAAGCCTCTTAAAAGTATAATGCTATAATTGAAAGTACTAGAACTTTGAACAAAAACCCAATCTAGTTACTTTAGGTCAAAAATATGAATTTGTGCTAATCCATGGAATTGCACATTGCACTTTGTGGAACGTTAGTGGAGCGTGTGTGGTTTACCGGCACGCCAATTGGGGTCCGCAAAGAGTCGCAATGGGTTTCTCATTTTTGCCATTATTGACGGAGCGTTTGTGGTTAACCGGCACGTCAATTAGAGATGGTAATTGACTTCGAGAGTACCAAGCTAATTTGCATGGTTATTCACACCCGGTTTGTGATCCTCGGTATCCCAGTCACAAACAGTGGGGCATTCCCGAGATTGAAACATGCTATTGAACAGTTCAATAAATCTCAAAAGAAACTAGGAATTCCATTATAATTAGATTATGTTTCCGCGGTGGAATTGGCTGAATCGTCATTCGCCTACCTTATAAAATTTACAATAAAGATTACGGCATCCCTCTTCGATATTATACATTGTTATTGTAGGATCCTAGCCGTATATTTATTATTGGGCGAATATAAGTATTATTTATTAATGTCTAATTAAAACTACCTTCTTCTTATTCAAATGTCTTCTGACCAAACTGCCACCCACTCGAACCTCGGTAATGTCACCTCGATTCTGTCATTGTGCTCCAAAGTGACGTTGGACGACACTAACTATAATGACTAGATCCGTAACATCAAAATGGCTCTAAGGTTTGAACACAAAGAGTATGTTCTGGAAACCGAGCTTGTTGAGGTTGACCCAGATACCGCTACTCCCGAGGAAATAGCCTCGTACACAAAACATTCTGATGATGCAACCAAAGTGGCTTGCATCATGATCGCCACCATGAACCCTGAACTGCAAAGGATTTATGAGGACTACTGGCCTTACGAAATGCACAAAGAGCTCGCGGAAAAGTTCCGCAAGCAAGAGCGCATCGAAATGAGTGAGGTTGTAAATGTTGGATTAGGTGTCTAAGCCATGACTAATAATTAGTATTTACCTAATTAATAGTAGCACAGTCCATTTGGGTTGCCCTCATAGCTGGAGGTTTGGTAGAAAATTCGGTAGAGAGAAATGTTGATTTATTATGGGATTAATAAATCAACAGAAATTAAATATATGGTTTATTAATATATTAAAGTCATAATATATTAATTAGGAACTATATTAATTAATTAGGAATTAATCCAGAATTAATTGGATTTAATTTGGGGATTAATTTAATTAATTAAAAGTACAGGGACTGAAACTGTAATTATTCAATAGTTGAGTAAGTGGCAGTGTGAGAGTGACCAGTGAGTGTTGAAATTATATATATATATATATATATATATATATATATATATATATATATATATATATATATATATATATATATATATATATATATACATATATAGAAATTGATAATAAATGATAAATAGAGTTTGAATTATAAGATAAAAGGTTTTATCTTATTTGAATTCAAAACGGTTTATTTTTAAGGCTTATCAACTGGTCATCTGGAAACTATACATAGGGGTCCCTGGGCACCACATTGATTTCGCCACTTTCATATATTCTCTCTAAGATTTTCGATCCCCTCTCCTCTAACTTGGGTGTGACTTCCATTTGAGGCAAGAGATTTCTGTTGCTTAGTTTCCAAGAAACAATAAAAGGTCAGTTTTTCTATTTTGTTTCTTTTAGTTAACTTATTGTGGTATTTAAGTTTTGTTATATGTTCAATTAGAAGAAAACATAGATCCTCATAGGTTGCATGTGAACTTAGGTTATTTAGTTCATGGTTTGTAGAAAACCTTTCAGTAAAAGCTTTCACTAACGGCAAGCCTAAAGATGGAGAGTCCATCTGCACTCATGTGCAAAGGATGCATGGTTACGTAGAGAGGTTTAAGAAGCTGGAAATGCCTGTTCATGAGGATTTAGCTGTTGACATAGTGCTAAACTCCTTGCCCAGTTCTTATGACCAGTTCACACTGGCATATCATTTGAACAACAATCAGGCAACTTTAGCTGAATTACACCGCATGCTTCGTACTGCGGAAGACGGTATGAAGGGAAAAGGTCTACTCCCAGTCAACCCGCCTGTCCTGGCTATTGGCTCTGGCAAGGGAAAGAAACGGAAGGGCCCTCCGAAGCAAAACTGGAGAGAAAAGGTTCATGTCGGGTCATCTAGCAGTGCCCCGAGAACAAAGTCTTCTAGCATTCCGCACATCACGATTCCCAAGGAAGCCGACTACTTTTACTGCAAAGAAAAGGGTCACTGGAAGAGAAGCTGCCCCAGGTACTTGCAAGATATCAAAGATGGCAAAGTGAAGCCATCACAAGCAGGTACTTACTCTATATCTAATAACTCATATTTTTCCTGTTCTTGGGTCTTTGATACAAGATGTGGTTTTCATATCTGTTCTGATTTGCATGGCCTAAAGGAAAGTAGGGAGTTGGAGCACGGTAGATTGAACCTGGTCATGGGCAATAGGCGAACGTCACGTGTTACCAAGATCGATGTCTATAGACTAGTGCTTAGTAGTGGAGTTGTTTTAGATTTACATAATTTTTGTTATTCGCCTGATATGACAAAGAACATAATTTCTTTTCATGCATTGTTCAAACAAGGTTTTTATTATGAGTTTAATAAATTGAATGGTTCAATTTTAGTTTTCAAAAATGATGTTTTTATATTTAATGCTTTGCCTTGTGATGGAGTGTATGAATCTATTGTGTGTGTTGACAATTGTGGTAAAGATGTCTTAACTATTGATTCTTCAAGTGGTGTAGAAAAGGCGTGTTTGTGGCACTGTCGCCTTGGCCATACTAATAAGAAACGCATAGCCCAACTCCAAAAGGATGGAGTGTTGGAATCGTTCGACCTAAAATCGGACAAAGTATGTGAATCTTGTTTACTTGGAAAGATGATAAAATCACCATTCAAATGTTCTTTTGAAATAGGTGAAGGTCTGTTGGATATCATACACACTGATGTGTGTGGTCCCTTCAGAACAACCACAAAAGATGGCACGCGGTTCTATATGACCTTTACTAATGATTTTAGTAGATATAGGTATATCTACTTAATCAAGTACAAATCAGATACCTTTGAAAAGTTCAAACAGTTTAAAAATGCAATAGAAAATCAACTGGGCAGAAAGATAAAGATGCTTAGATCCGACAGAGGCGGTGAGTATCTTAGTATCGAGTTTCTCGATTATCTTAAGGAGTGTGGAATTGTTTCACAGTTTTCGCCTCCAAGAACACCACAGCTGAATGGTGTTGCTGAAAGGCGAAACTGAACCTTGTTAGACATGGTTCATTCCATGATGAATCGAGCTTCGCTTCCAATTCATTTCTGGGGGTATGCCTTAGAGACTGTCACCCATATCCTTAACCTTGTGCCAACCAAAAGGGTTGCTAAAACACCGCACGAGATGTGGACGGGGAAAGTTCCCTCGTTGGCACACATCAAAGTCTGGGGTTGTGAGGCTTTCATGAGACGAGAGACTCAAGACAAACTCGCAGAAAGAAGTGAAAGGTGTTATTTCATCGGATACCCGAAACAGTCATTTGGATACTTGTTCTACAGACCAAGCGAGGACGTGGTCTTTGTAGCTAGACGAGGAGTCTTTCGAGAGAGAGAGCTCATTTCCAAAGAGGACAGTGGGAGTACAATCGATCTCGAAGAAATTCAGGAGATGCCCGATGAAACAACCTTAGGAGAAACTAGCCACCAACATGAGGAAGAGGTTCCTGTTGGACCGACTGACATCTCATTGCCCCTTAGGCGTTCGGGTAGAGTTAGCATGCCACCCGAGTTTTTTGGTTTCCATATAACTACGGATGGTGATACGTTTGTCAGTGATCATACACTGACAAATTTGGATGAACCAGCTAACTACCACGAAGCAGTGGCGGGCCCCGAGTCTGCCAAATGGAAAGAGGTAATGGACAGCGAGATTAAGTCCATGTATGACAATCAAGTTTGGAACTTGGTTGACAACGTGTCAGGTCGTAAGTGTAACACCCGGTTTCACATACGAAGTACACCCAAAATTTTCCAAACGATTATATATCAAAGTGGGTATACTTGTACTTAAACCACGGATCAAGATGTTATCATCACAATTAATTACACAAAAGGTCCTTACAAATTTTAACCGAGCAATACAAATAAATCTAATACACTTAAAGGACAGACTCTAAACTTTTCCATCATTCTTTATCACATGCCTTCCTTTATCACAGCTACAGATACCTGCAAAACAACATAACACTCAAGTGTAAGCTTATAAAGCTTAGTGAGTAATCTCAATCATATTTCGCGAATCTTTCTCAATAAACATCCTCATCTTCCTCTCTTGCTATTCTCATTAGCAAGATACATATTCTCTTAACTCGGAACCTGCAACATATTAGCTTTACAAATACTAGCTAATTGTTAGTAACATCAACTTAATCACAAATACCATAATCAGTAATACTCGTAAACTCGATTGCAATTTCATATATACTCATTTTTAACAATCTACTAAACTCAATAGCCCTTATAGCGATACCATTCCACACAAAACTATATAACACCACCATATCAACAATTACTCTAATTATACAATCAATATGTATTTTTGACTCGGCCGCTGTTACTTACTTATAAAAGTTTGCTCAATCAAATGTTACAACCATAACCACAACATAGCACAATCATATATGAACTCAATTACTACAATACTCATTGTTATAATAATCAAATGCAAGAACGCATTACCTCAGTCACGCTAACATCTACTCTTCTCTATTAATCAGTATTTATACTCAACTCATCATTTATTATCCACCATAACAATATCACTCTACCACTTAGTCTCATGAAATCAACATAACACATAGAAATATATAAACAATTATAAATACTCTGCGTAAAACAAGTGTAACTCTACTCAAGTACTAGAAAGTACTCACCTGATATCAATTTAGTATATGAAATCCCCAAGTTACACGTACCAGGCTCCTGTTCACTAGACTCGGTTATATCACCACAGTATGAATCAATTCTCAAACATCCACGATCATCTCAACGACATCTAACTCAAAAGATGTATAAATCAAAAGCAGGAAAAATGAGTATAAACGGTAAATATCAACTCTATATTTACCGAAACCTCCAAATCAACGGTTCTACTCATTCAACCGTAATAACTAGACAATAATCACACCAATTACTCTAAAGGAATTTACTAACAACCTACTAACAACATATATAACAATATATAGCAAAATTATGATGATTGAAAACTAGGGTTTAAAACCCCCAAAACCGAGAGATACTCACCTTTGACGAATTAGGAAGCAAGAACACATTTACGGGGATAGATTCATGCTTCTATATGTTTCCCCACGAACCTCCAGGCTTCATTTCACTTAAAATCGCCATTTGAAGCTCTCAAAATCGAAAATGAAATGTTATTCCTCGAAATGGGTTTTCTGCGCATTTAAAGGGGTCTGCACGCGTAACACGGCCCGTGTTAATTTTACACGGCCCGTGTTCTGTTACAGTTCCCGCAATAAATTTAACTTGCCCGTGTTTTGCTACAGTAACCAGGAAACACAAAATTACCGTATGTTACATGACCCGTGTAAGCCATTTTTGGCGTTTTTAAGGCTCAAACTTCTTCCAAATGGGTTTCTAATCACCCAAACTCATACATCAACTTAACTAATCTTAATCACACCAAGATTAGTACATAAGAAAGGTTTTAACCTCTTCTCACAAATTAAACAACTCATAACTCAAAGGTAATCATAAAAGATTGCCATACAACTCTAAATAACTCATAGTTAGAATCATACTAATTTATGAAGTAATAACTCCACTTACCTTAGTAAGCATCTCAAAATGAAAATGGGTGACAACGCCTAGTGATATCAAGCATTTTAGGCGTTGTTGAGCCCTGTTCTTGATGAAATTATATCAGATATGTCTGGGTATTCTCACTTTTCGTGCCAGGACTTGTTTGGAGAAAAAGAATGGAAACAGGGACTAAAAGCGTGCAAAAGGAAGAAGTTTGGAAAAGAATGAAAAATCAAGGAAACTCGTACGTGCGCCGCGGATCTATGATACGCGCGACGCGGGCTTAAGGCGGTGTAACACATTCAAATACCGAAGAAAACGGGAAAAGATTAGTACGCGCGCTGCGGATTCTTCATCTGCGCGGCGCGGCTGCGAGAAATTTGCAAATATAAATAGATGCAATTTCAGCCGAAAACCCTAGCAAAGACCGGGTGTAAAATCGACCTTGAAGCTCTTTGACTCCAAGAATTCGTTCCAGCAACTTCTCAATTGGTATTTTCATGTTTTGGATTTTTATTTCATTTAGTTAGATATTTGTAAGCTTTAGTTTGTATCTTTGGGAGTGACAACCATTGATACCAAGCTTAGGTTTATGTTTTAGTGGTGTTTAGTTACTGTTTGGATGTTTGGAATCTGAATTTGGTTAATGAAAGCATTTGGTTACAATTAACCTTGGTTTATGAGTATTTCGGTGTTTTGGATGCTTGTGTTTGGTTTTGGTTATTGGTTTGTGTTTGAATATTGCTTTGGCCTTGTTTGGAACTGTTTTCCTTTGCTGAAATCAGTAGCCAATTAGGGTAGATTTGGGCATTGGACTTTAGCTAGTAACTGTTCAGTCAGAACCTTAGTTATTAGTTAGGTTATGCCTTGTTTGGTTTGGATGCCTTTGTTTGCTTCTGATTCAGATATGCACTTCTGATTTCAGAAAGTGACTAGGTTAGGTTGAGTTGAGCTTAGCTTATGCTTGGCTGGACTTTGTTTGGTTGTTATTTTGGATAGTTGAGCATTTAGAAACTAGATCCTCCGACTGTAGCGTGACACTACTAGTTGGTAATCTGTCATTTAGTCTAACCACGAAGCTCCTGCGGATCGACCCTGACTACCAATGTACTAGTGTGTGTTAGGTTTTTCTTTATTTTTGACCGCACGACGACCTAGGCGTGTCAATGGGTCTTACAGTAAGACAGTCGGGTGCAAGCGGATCTTCAAGAAGAAGACCGACATGGATTGCAAAGTACACACTTATAAAGCTCGGCTGGTTGCGAAGGGATTCAATCAAACCCCGGGGGTTGACTATGATGAAACCTTCTCACCAGTAGCCAAGATTAAGTCAATTAGGATAATGCTTGCCATAGCTGCGTTTCATGACTATGAAATTTGGCAGATGGATGTCAAAACTGCCTTCCTTAACGGGAAACTGACTGAGGATGTTTACATGAATTAGCCAGAAGGTTTTGTAGACACAAAGCACCCTGATAAAGTGTGTAAGCTTGAAAGATCAATCTACGGATTGAAACAAGCGTCTCGCAGCTGGAATATTTGTTTCCATGAGAAAGTCAAAGAGTTTGGTTTCTCTAGAAGTGAAGATGAGTCTTGTGTATAAGTCAAGGCTAGTAGGAGTATAGTCACTTTTCTGGTGCTGTATGTTGATGACATACTGCTCATGGGAAACGACGTTCCAACCTTGCAAGAAGTTAAGGCTTGGCTCGGGAAGTGTTTCGCCATGAAAGACCTTGGAGAAGCTGCTTATATTCTCGGGATAAGGATACTAAGAGATAGAAAGAGAAAATTAATAGGTATGAGTCAGTGTACATACTTGGAAAAGGTACTGATGAGGTTTAGTATGGAAAATTCCAAAAGGGGAGAGCTACCTATCCAAAGTAATGCCAAGTTGAGTAAGACTCAAAGCCCGAGTACCGATGAAGAAATAGCTGAAATGAGTCGGGTACCTTATGCTTCGGCAGTAGGGTCGATCATGTATGTTATTACATGTACTCTCCCCGACGTATCCTTTGCCTTGAGCATGGTTAGTCGGTTCCAGGGTAATCCTGGAAGGGCACACTAGATAGCGGTCAAGAACATACTCAAGTATATGTGAAGGACAAAGAACATGGTGTTAGTCCTTGGTGGCAGTGATGACTTGAAAGTGAGTGGATATACAGATGCCAGTTTCTGGACAGATAGAGACAGTGGTCGGTCTCAGTCGGGCTGGGTGTTTCTTCTAAACGGTGGAGCGGTCACTTGGAAAAGTTCCAAGCAAGAAACGGTGGCTGATTCAACGTGCAAATCAGAGTACATTGCAGAGAGTGAAGCGTCTAAGGAAGCGGCTTGGCTGAAGAACTTTATCGGTGACCTTGGAGTCGTCCCGAGCATTCAGGAGCCGATGGAACTATTCTGCGATAATGAAGGAGCGGTCGCTTTGACAAAGGAACCGCGAGATCATGGAAAGTCCAGACATATCGACAGAAAGTACCATTACATTCGACATCGCGTAGAATAAGGTCACTTACTGGTTAAGATAGTATCATCAGAAGACAATCCTGCAGATCCTTTGACTAAGGCACTGAACATGATCAAGCACAATCAGCATGCTCGGAGCATTGGACTGAATGATGATATTAGTTTTAGTAATTAGATAGTTTTGAAACTTGTAACAGTATAAATTTAATTGACTTGGTGATTTTATAATGGAGATTTATAAATAAGTATTGTTACTACCTCTGTCAATTGTTTATTATTGTGTTTCAATATTCGCATGTTTAAACTTCCTAAATAATTAGATTGTTTAAAATTTCACAGTCGATCATACTGTTAGGGAGTAAGTATGAACGAAGACTGTCATGAATCGGTTGTAGACTGTCTAAGGAGTTAGACATTGCAGTAAGACTACTGCAACGTTCATGAGTACTTAGAAAATAGAGTTTTCAGTATTGGATAAACCCGCGCTTAACAGATTGCTTCATGGATTACATCACAAGCAATGTTAAGACGATAATATCCTTTGATCTTTAAGTGGAGAGATATGATCTGTAATTTGCAAGTCAGTTGCTCATTGATAATGCGAAAACGCGCTGGTAACTCGGTGTTATAAAATGCATTGTTGTGAGGATTCTGACTGGTAAAAGGTATAGACATATAAGTCGAAACTTATCCGTCCCCTGACCCGATGGGGAAACAGATATTTGTAGGCCTCTCGATGATTGTGAAGTTTACTAAAAGTGTTGGCCAACTGGGACTGAATTGATGTGTTCAATTAGCAGTCTTAAAGTCATAAGCAAATCGAAAATTGAGAAATAGAGTATCGGACCAAGATTGATTTTAATCAATGTCTTGAGTCTGGAAATATCTTGTTGGACGAAGGATCATCTGATCACTTATCTTTGGACAGAACTGACTGGGTCAGAGTTCAGGAACAGTTTCTAGGAAACTGATATTAATCAGAAGGTAAATGGACAATTAAAGTCATAGACTTATCCAAGTGGGAGACTGTTTGCTTAGGTGTCTAAGTCATGACTTATAATTGTATTTATCTTGTTAATTAAAGCAAAGTTTATTTGGGTTGCCCTCATAGCTGGAGGATTAGTGTGGAATTCAGTAGAGAGAAAGGTTGATTTATTAATTGTTTAATAAATCAATAGAAATAAATAAATAGTTTATTAATATGTTTAAGTGTTAATATATTAATTAGAACTATAATAATTAATTAGAAATTAATCTGGAATTAATTGGATTTAATTCAGTGATTAAATTAATTAATTAAAAGTTCAGGGACTGGTTTGTATTTATTCAATAGTTAAATAATTGGCAAGCCAGTTACCAGGGGCCAAAAGTGGCGCCAACTTTGGAGGCTCCTCTAGGGTTTCAGCTGTAACCCTAGGAGGCTATAAAAGGAACCCTCTGGTACCTTGAAACCTGCGCCTCCCATAACTCTCTGGAACTTTGTTGGATTCTCTCCTCCTTGCTTTGGGTGTGACTTTCATTTGAGGCAGGATCTCTTTGCTGCTAGCTTAAAGAACAAGA